>JAODLC010000047.1:18278271-18324323 GCA_026781145.1 Hippopotamyrus pictus
TGAGCTATTAGTTAAGTTCTCCCCAAGCGAGCTTGATGGGCCGAATGGCCTCCTCTCGTTTGTATAGTTCTTATGTTTTTAAAGTATTTGGTCATTGTGTGCACACAGAACGGAATGCCAGGTCAGACAGGCATTGTGTCTAAGTCTCTGAGTGTTTATCATGGTTTTCTTCAAATTTAAATTGTGTATTTTATACTTTACTGCCACCTATAGGACTGGAGTATGAAAAACTTGTCTGTAAAAACTTTTCACATTATCCAGATACAAAATTGGTCTGGCTCCAGACTTTGACTGAAGAATGCCAGATGACAAAGTAACTAATTTCACAGAATAGGTTAACACGTTCTCATAAATGAAATAAACTCAAACAAAACACTATATCCACACATACCAGAAAATACTCTTTACTTCTCAAAGAAATTAAGAAAACTATTTCTAATCAAATGGAATAAATTTTAATTATGAAATCACGGCAAGCAGCACAGTCTCTTTTCACCTACCCCCATCTTGCTCTCTATGACACACAGACACACATGTACTGTAGGTGAGAACGAGCTTGGCAGCGAAGGGCAGCCACCTGCAGTGGTGGTCATGCAGCTGGGGGGGTTAAGGGCCTTACCACATGTCTGTGGACCCTTGGGCCATTTTTGCCAAAGCTGGACTCGAACTAATGACCAAAAGGTACCAACTCGTACAAAAATATTCATACTCGGGTACTATTTTACTTCATTAGAATTAATTTTGAATTCTGAACTGCAGAAGTAGCAAAGCCAAAATACAGTGGAACCTGCTTACAGTGATTAAGGTTATAGGGAACTACCTCTTGTACGGATCAAAAAGCTTCGGAGAGAATCATTCCTGTACAAATACTGTTTAAATTAGTCACTTATAGTAATCAAGTAGTCTGCTTACGGTGTTCATTTTGGGTCTTTTCATACAACATGCAGAAAAATTAAAACTAAGCCAATCCTTTTCTTTTTTTTTTTTTTTTTTAACTTTACTTTGATAAGCCTACTTTGCCTTGTGGTAACCTGTCTGCTTCTGGCTAGCTACCTGAGGCTAATGCTGCATGCACAAAAAACCTGACAGGAAAAAGAAAGTCATTCTCTCACAATTATAAATACAGAATCATTGAAGCTTATGATAAACTGCCAAAAACTAGCCAGTGAGATGCAAGGGCAAAATTACAATAAGCTATACTTTATGTACAATATTGTGCTGTATTGAAGCGCCAAGCAGACTGAAGAATCATGGCAGTGGCGAATGAAAATGATGAGAAGCGGACTGATAAGTTGTTCCTTATGTTATTTCTTAAAGGGACCGCACAACGAGCAACAATAACATGAAAGCCATGAATGACAGGGAAACAAGGAGAAGTTACACTAAGGACGGTAAGGCACACATGGCAGCCAATTACACAATGGCTAAGAAGTGAGGATCAGGCAAGGACCGAGTACAACCACAGTTAAAGGCACACAGGACAACCATATACACAACACAAGAACCTACACTAAAAAAAATACAAATACGGGCCATAAACAAGACATACATAGGGCTATATACAAACACTCGCGAGGCATGTTGGGACATGCAGATACCGGCGATGCTTCAGTATTATAGCGCATTTGAATTATTCATAGTTCAGTAATTTAATTTGTACAGTACTGTAATTTGAAGACCATTTGAAACAGCTGTACTGTATTTTGAAAGTCAATAAAATTCTGACAATAGCAATGATGTCCATTATATTAGCTTATATTCACGTAATAAATATATGAATGTCGGAAGGTAATCTGCCTGTGACAAAGAAAAAGGAAAAAAAAAGTTGTAACGATCATCCGCTTTAAGCGATCTATTTCAACCAGATAGACGTGATCACTATAAGCAGTTTCCACTGTAGTTGTCTAAACCTGAATCCTCTGACTTTAGCTTGCAAGTTGGGGTTGTTTCTTCAATGTAGAACTTGTGAGCATGGAAATAACTTCATCAGTTTGTTTGGAATCAAAATAATAATCTTCATAGCTGATACTCATGCTCCTTTAGTGTAAATCAATCTGAGGGTCCATGGAGAAAGATCACAGAGTGTGTTTCGTTTTTCGGTATTAATAGCTAGTTTACACTTCACTGCAAACATTAAAAGGGGGATCCCCTGGGACCTTGGTGATCACGTATTAGCTGAATGGTAAGGGCCCCGCAGCTCTTCTGAAAACCCCTATTTTAAATAAAAAAGCCTATCATCCCACACCACACATTTCAGATAATCCTTAGGGACTGGCTCAATGGGTTGCTTGGTATCCTCACACCCACAGGGCTGTAGAATGTAGAATTTGAATCTATACCCCACGGGTGCATGACTTTCCTGCGACAGTCCAGAGACACGCAATTAAATTGCCCATAATGTCTACGCATGAGGCTTGTAATGGAGTAAGGTGCCATTATGGGAGTCTTCTGCCTTGTGCTTCTAGCGATAGGCACCAGGCAAATCCTGTGTGATAGTGGGAGAGGGATGGATGCAAAATGTTTTTATAGCCTCAACCCATGAAGACAGACAAAGCGAGCTGAAGGTTAAATTCAGGAGAGAGACTGACTGCAGGGATGTCCTGAGCCAACATCAAAGATTGGAATTAAGGTCGATTCAGGAATTTTTTTATTCATCGGTATTGGCTACCAAAGCCCTATATATTTCATTTCTCATGTCCATGTAATTTACATCAGTTGCGCAGAAAGTAAGGTCACAGTCACAGTAAGCCTGAGGCACATGGCTTAAACCTACAAACTGTGTCAGCCATGTGGAAATTCTTTAAACTGGAAAATCTAAATAAACCAATGGTTACCTGAAATGTTTGCAATGCCATCCTTTTCAGAGAAGGTAGCAAGAACATCCTTTGATACAAACCCAATCAGGCACTTGTAAGAAAATCTTTAGGAAGTATACTGCTGCACCACGCTCAGTATTTTTTGAGAAAATACTTGTGTTGCACAGTTCTAATATGAAGCTGAAAGCTGCTATTGTGAATTCAGTACAGATCAGGTACAGGTAATTTTCTAAATGTACACCTTAACGGAAAATCATTTTATTTTTATTTACTTGAGGATATTTATTTTGATTTACAGTACTTTAAAGTTCATTTCATTTTTTTTATTAGTAGGTTGCAGCAGTATTGACAGACTTTAAGAAAGACAGCCTTACTTTGTTCAGTAAACCACTGTTTAATAAAGAAAAGTAATTTATATTTTGTTTCTTTTACCCCCACTGTACCAAAACTGTTCCAAACCGTGACTTCAAAACCAAGGTACATACCAAACTGTGATTTTTGTGTACTGTAACACCCCTAACTCCTACTGTATGTGCATGTACATTTAAATATTTAAAAATTTAAAAGATCAGGTGGGGACTTAGTAGACATAAATACTGAATGAATCGGATTGAGGTACCAAAAATGAGGATCAGGACTTCCGTAACTAATTGTGTAAGTTTCATCCAGCTTCAGCTAAACCCTAGGGGCACTATTCCACTGCACCAAGTACAATACTTTCGTAACAGTACTTTTGGTACTTTCCCTTTTCCATTGGTTGAGTACCAGTACCAGAAGTGCCAAACCAACTGGGGTACTTCTTTGGTACAGAGGGGACTTGAAACGCTTTCTTTGTCAATTGGTTATGCAAATAGCCTGCCACTGAAAAGGAATTCAAATGCCACCTTGAAAACAGATATGATCTCAGAGACCAACGATAAACAAAAATGCGATCTGGTCAGAAGAATAGGTACAACAAAAAGCTCACAACTGCAGGACAAGAAATTTAAAAAGGGTTTGCTTAATATACTAGAACAGCATGCATATAGCGTATATAGCATATAGCCTGCTGCCTTCGCAATATGATTTTGTTGTAATAAATATTGGGTTATTTATAGAGCAAAAAGAAGTTCAGCATATATTTCTCACAAAATTTAAACCGCAAGGATGAAAATGATTATCTCAGAGAATGCATGCAGCACTCGTGCAAAAGCAGCAGAGGTAAACTTTAAACTGATTTTTAACCATATATTAGATAATCTATAAAAGGAATAATAAGTAAAAATTGCAAAACTAGTGGTTTTCTTTCTAAAGTTTTAGCAAAAAAAATGCGATATTGGTATTAATATCGCACATCATCCAGCCCTAAAATATATCACCTAAAATATATATTTTTGAAATTCAGTATAATATACCCCGCCTCACGATGTAATGTCATTTGGCGCCGGTACCAGTTTTTACACCAGTGAAAACCCAACAGCTTGAAGTACTTAAACTACATGCACCGAACCTGGTGAGGTGGAAAAGCACCCTAAGTCTTCAGAGTTCAAGCACAGAGAGCACGATAACTCAACAGCAGAAATGGAACATTCTTCTAAAAAAGTAGGGTACATACTGAAGAGTGCGAGGAGCTGGACCCAGCTGATCTGTTCATCAGGGCTGAAGTTCTGCTCATCTGCCTCACTGCCATAGTCCCTCAGGTGATGGAGGCCAAACAGATTAATGACCGTGATGTGGACAAGCTGCTGAGAGCTGAATGCTTTCTGAAGAATCAACGTCTACCACAACAATCAGAGTGGAAAAACAAGTGTTACTGTAATTCTATGAAACTATGTTCTCAAGGCTACACAAATGCTTTAAGTTTACAGACGGTGTCATCATTTTGGGCAATTTGAGAAGCAAATGCCAACAGGTCAGACACATGCTGTTTTTATAATGGACTGTCATTCCTGAGTGTTAATCCATATGCTGACACCCAAATTAAAAATGTATCAAAAGACAAAAACATATATTACGCACTGAGGTAACACTTTACTTGATGGGGCACAAATATTTGGTAATAACTCAGTTACTACTGAAGTACAAATCATGAACAAATCATGAAAAAATATAGTTGCTACTTGAGATATGTCACAAATCATTAATGACAAACAGATATGAGATCGGTATTTAACTTGTGTTATTCATGACTTGCTCTTTCAGTAGTTCCTTCAGAATTCTGTAACCCTTTATGAACTAAACAGATATGGTAAGAAACATAGTAACTACTTGAGATAAAAGATGCGTCACAATTCATTAATGATGAATTAACATGAGATCAGTATGTAACAGACTTAAACTAAGTTTGTTGTTAATTAATCTATAACTAATAGCACAGTACATTATTTGTGCCCAGTCAAGTAAAGTGTTACCCATTAAGGAAATATGCAGACAAGACTACCAAAAGCTGAAAAGTTGTTTGCCCAACAGCGTGAAACCATTTCATTTATTCAGCAGCCTGAACAAAAATTCTCAATTAGCATGGATGGACAAAAAGAATGATTTCTAAAACTACGTAAATATTCTAAATAAGGTACAAACAGCAAATGGGCCTTTTGGTGGTATTTTTTTTTTATCATATCCTATATGCCAGTGTTTCTCAAATGTGTCCTTTTTGAAGCAAAAAAGACGTTTGGAGATTCCTGAAGACCGATTTGAGAAATACTGTTATATGCAACACCAGGACTGCAATTCAAAATAAACCAGACCAAAACTCAGTGGTGTACCATTAATATTTGAAATTATTTGATTTCAGGCCAAAGACCAAAAGATTTCAGGCTTTAAAATAATTATTTACATCAAGATTTCAAAGTTTTTAGGCTGGCAAACCAAAATGCCATCTAACTATTGGATATTTAAAAGATTAAGACTTCAATACATTCTAAATTTAATATAGAAATCATCATTTAGAAAAAAAAAAAGAACCTGAAATTGATCTTCCAGCCTCTCCCTCAGGTCACTGAGCTTCTCGAGGCTCCTACTCAAGTAGATGTGGCCATGAAATTTGATGAAGGCTTTGATGAAATCAGAAACGCTCCATTTGGTTTTCACCTCATCGCGGCTAAAATGGTGGGGGAGACAAATGACCAGAAATTTTAATTTTCAGTATTTGGAAGTGTCACTTTAAAATTTCAATGCAACAGAAAGACATCAATGATAGGCAATTCCTACAAATATAATACAAATATATTTTCAGATCAAAGCGAAACTTAAAATGCACCGTAGTTTATCATTAATTACACATTTAACTTATGTCAATAGCTATTCCACCGTTACTACACATTAGGCTTACGAGTTTGTACCTAATACTTTTTCACATCAGTGAGCCAAAAATGCAGAATATAATTTACATGAGATTATCCACAAATATTTCATGATAACTTTGCATGGATTTCTCAAGAAAAAGATATATCAGCCGAGTTCTCATTTAAGGTATATTTCTTATTGGGTGTCAAACAAGGCTTCATCTACATGGGTAGACACTGAAAGATCTTCATTGAGATCTTCATTGCTTTTCAAAAGCTTTGGACATATAAAAGAAAGTTTTAATAACCCTGTTAAAATCAAATCAAAGGAAGATCCAAATCAACATCGACCTTTACAGCAATTCTGAACTCTGACTTCCTGCCTAGAGTAACAGATTCTGGCTTTGGACTGTGGTGTAAAAATAGCATAATTAGGGTACAGGACTTATTCTGTCATTCAGCAATCTGATGTCATTCGAACAGACAGTGGGAAAGTATTCACTCACCAGACAGGAATTCTTTAGATTTTTATGACTTACTCTGAGCAGTGGTGTCTTAATGGTTAGGGAAGCACACTTGTAATTGAAAGATTGCCGATTCGAATCCCCGACCAACAAGGCACCACTGAGGTACCCTGAGCAAGGTACCACCCCCAAGTACTGCTCCCTGGGTGCTGAATTAGCTGCCCCCTGCTATGTCACGATGTCACATATGGGTTAAATGCAGAGGACACATTTCGTTGTTGTGCACTGTGTGCTGTGTTGTGTCAACAATGACCACACTGATCATCAATTCTGAAGTATTAAATGGGAAGAATATTGCCAAAAAATCCATATGCATTTAAACTTGTGCAAAGTTAGGAGGGACATAAGAGTACATCATGATGCCTATGAGAAAATGCTCTCTGATTAGACAGATGTTCAGCAAGGCCAAATTAAACACTTGGGGTAAAACCTTTGAGCAAATGGGGCAACGAGTGTTACCTCGCCATACTACCTTTCTAGGGCTTTGGAGAGGGCTTTCTGCAAGTTGGTTGAGGCAGCTGGAAAGGGGAATTTGACTGCGATGCTCCTGCAGTAGTAGAAAATCGTTGACAAATGGTCCCCTTTGGAGGAGGCCAGTATAGCCAACTGATTATACGGCTGCCCTGTGTGAAATAGAAGGGGGTTAGAGGCCAAGTGAAGCAATGCAAAGATATGACAAAGGATAAGAACCCTTTAGGGCAGTCCCCAAATCGGGTCTGAGAGGGCCAGAAGCCAGTACAGACTTTCCTGCTCAAACATCTTAATCAACTATCTGCCAGGTTTTGTGTCTGAACAGGGAAATCTGCCGACTGTGTCTGACTGTGGCCCTCCAGGACTGGAACTGGAGAACCCTGCTTTAAGTAAACTTTATTTAAACTACAGTGCGAGTCCTTTAATCCCACAGTAAGTTTCACATATCTAATCTGTGTTTCCCATTGCATGATTCATCTATTAAGGCACACTATTAGTTTGTTCATTTTCCATTTCAACAGACAAATTTACATTAAGCTGTATAAAATTACTTGGAATTTAATTCTGAGATACTCAGACAACCAGTCATGCTCCAACTTGGCCATCCATCATTCTCAACCACATCTGGGACACGTCAAGGGAACTCCATAAGGCTTCATGGATCATTCTTTCCAAAAAAAATATCTGCAAGGGCTTTACAGTTCACAGCATATCAATTACAACACACTGTTGCATGAATGAGAGCAACTGTTCCCTCCCAAAACACAATTTGTGAGTATGTGATGTGTAGAGTACAGAACAACAAAAATACACAACACAGAACATAAAGGAAAAAGACATGTAATAGTTGTAACTGACAAAAAAGGTACCTGGAACTGACTGAACTATTTTGATGGGGGAAAAACACACACTGATATTTGACATTTTTGCAATAGCTATTGCAATATTTCTGTAACAAAAAATGAGTTGAAAAATTACCCAAAATAATTCTTAGCCCAAAAGAGTTGATTATTATATATTATCTAATAGAGTGTCAAATAAGCTGGTGGTGTTGACTACAAGTTATGCCACCAGACTCAAAACAGTGCTGTCAATTCACTTGCTTTTGCTCAATATCATCTCCATGGAATCCAAAATATTTGCATACATTGCAGAGCTTGGTAACTAGGGCTGCCACAATCATCCTCAGTTGAGGATTAATCGTCATACAAATAATTGTGATCAATGATTTGTCTTTTTCCTGTTAGTGTCGTAAAATTATCAGCCTACAGTTACCTTAATCATAGTTTTGTAATACATATACACCTTATGAAGAATTTAATACTGAATACTAAAACATATAAATCAAAATTTTATTTGCCTATTAAGCTTTGTAAGCAAAAATTGTCCTGGGCAAATATGACAAATAGCAAATAAAAAGTTAAACGCCTCTAGATAAACAGTTAGTGGCGTCACTACATAATCATAATCGATCCTTTATTGTTCCCGTGGGGAAATTCTTTTTACACCTCCCTCAACTTGCTCTTTGTAGAGCAAGCTGTCTGTGAAGGGCAGCCACCTGTTGGGGCAGCCAGGAAGCTGGGAGTTAAGGGCCTTGCTCAAGGACCCACGGACATGCAGAGGCTGGGTTTGAACCGGTGACCTGTGATTACAGTCACACAGGCTTAGCCCACTAAGCTACACACTGCTCCCCAACGGGTCCTATGGGATCCATTACCACCTACCCGATTTTACCTTGCATGTCTGTATGACCGAATTTGTTCATCTTGCTGTTTTACACAAACGATATTGCATACATTTGCAGCAAACTAAACTGGATGCAGAGAACACAAAGAATCCAAAACTGGAATATGTGGCTGAATATCCCATTCCGGGCTGGTGGAGATTGCTCACAAGCTGCCCATAAAATGAACCTGATGTAGTGAAAAAAAAATGCTAACGGGATCAGGTTGGGTCATGGAAATGTCGTCAAACAAAGTAGTACAAATCGAGCACTGTCGTAAAATTTATTGTGAAGTGTAATGCTGCGCATGAACATGTGTAGACGTGCAAGGAACAAATAGAGCAGGTGGTACAGATCGCTTCAGAAATTAAACAAGATGCTCTCATTAAGCAAGCACCAAACATTACAGGGTAGAAATGATGTGGAAATACTGATAGAAATATGACAGTTCTGTATCATCCACCTAGTTTTATACAGATGAATGGAGAGGTGATTATGTAATAATTGTTTCCTATAACAGAGAAAAATATTTTATCAAACATTGGTGGTCTTGACCCAGCTGACTCTGTTTGGGCAATGTGACAACTGCATGTTCATGACATGCATTTTTTTATAACAACATTCTACATCATGTATGGCAATACAGCCTCACATCCCATAAGCAGTTGCAATACAAGAGCCTCATTTCCACCAATGTGGCGCCAGGCTGGTTCTTGCTTGGCTCCTTTTGAGAACCAGCCTGCGTTTCCACCAGTTTCAAAAGAAGAACGGAAAAAAATGCCATGTAGGCGGAAGTGAAAGTAAAGTAAAGGTTAATCTGTTTTTGTTTATTAGGATTTAATTTGCCAAACCGAGAAAAAAAAAAACATTTCTGGAGTATGACTACGCCCTGTCTCCATTGCCTGTATCCACTTTGGCTCTGTAAAGGCTCCCCGTCTCTGTACAAGTGAGTTTATTCTTAGTCACTGTTTTACAGTTGTCCTTTTATGGATTGTGCAATAAAAGAGTCTGCTAATAGCTGAACTTTGCAGTACTCCTCATGATCTCTTTGCCACTCAAACGCCACAGTATTTTATTTATTCAACCTGTTACATATTTATACTTTATTGTTAAACATAATTATACTTTACTCTTAAATCTGGCCAGCAAATCACTCTTCCGTTTTTCACAGAATAAAAAACATTATGTATTATTGCGTCATTTCTGTGAATCAGTGATTTAGTACAAGTTAATATTTCACATAAAATGTTATTTTCAGCAAATATAATCCATAGTTTTTTAAACTATTTTACTCACATTTTGTCTCCATAAAGGCTTCCCTGCCTGTGTGTGTTAGTTTACTTTCGCTTGCTGTTTTACCGCTTTCCTCTTAAGGATCGTGCAGTATTACTACAGACGGCGAAAAACTGAACTTTGCTGTCTGCCTAACTTCTTCGCCACTGAAACGCCATATTTATTCGACCTGCGACATATTTATACTTTTATTAAATCTGGCCAACAGATCGATCTTTAATTTTTCTCAGAATTAAAAAATAACAATGTACACTTATTCTGCTAATAAACTGCCAAGTTTTTCACTGCCAACACCATCATTATTAGAGTAACTACATCGGTTATGGATTGAATTTTCCGGGTATATGGAAGGTTTGGAAGCCATAGCCCGTCCCACTTTCGCTGACATTACGGTGCCACGTTCTAATACAGTGCCATGTTGGAGCTGTTTTTTCTGGCCCAGGGCCTTTTTTTGTGGTGGAACTGCGTGGAACCAGTGCTGGATTGGGGAAGAGACCGGTACCAGCACCGTGTTGGTGGAAACGAGGCTAAAGAGATGGAGGAATTTTTGCAGTTCCAATAAATGACAGAAACATATCTCCTATGCCATTTTATAATCAACCATGAAGCAAACTTTGAGCCAGGCTTAATACATGAATGATGGAAGGGGAAACATGACAGGCAAGACTATGTGCGTAACAGGGATACAACTCTAACCTTGTAAATTTGGTGGTGTCAGTCTACACATCAGTGCCGTTTCTCTTCCTGGTAGGGTTATATCAGAACTGTGTTCTTGTTTATTTAAAATATATCCGGCTTTCATTGTATATTTAAATTTATTAGGTTGAAATTAATTAATCAGAACTGAAATTAACCATGTCACTCATTTACTGCAGCTACATTGTTGCACCTCTGGCTTTTATTGGTTTAATTTCCCCAAAGTCAGTGCAAACAGTTTGAGGTTAAGATGCTTCTCATGAGATAGCAACAGTCCACAACCGGTCCCATCCTATACCAGAGAAATGACGTTCCACCAGTCACCCAATTAGCGCTCAATCTTTCAGTCTCCCATGAGGGGAGATCAGAGATTTACAGCTGATTTGTTATAACCTCAGCTGACTCAGGGTTTTGTGACCATCCTCTTTATAAGAACAATGCAAAAATTTTGCAGCCACACCCAAACACACCTTTCATATAATGTGAATTCTGAAAAGATACCACCAAGCTCAAGAATGAACAAAAATGAATGTAGCAGGTGCTACAACACCCTGATGGTAGAGGATAAATACTATGCCTGGGATATAGATACATGATAGTCTAGAAAAGTCCAGAATCATGGGTTAGACTGGTTCAGTCATTGCATTCTTAAATTCCAAGCAAAGATATGCGTTTGACACAAATATTGAACTGGTCTTTGCTTTCAAGTAAGCTACAGTCATCCACCAATTTGATTAATCACTTCCAATCCGGCCTTGAGATTGACAGTTTTAAAAAATGGCAATAACTGAGGAGGATTGTTTGGGTATACGAATAAAAAAAAAATTCTACACTTACCATTTGAAGGTACAAGTTGAGCTGCATGTCTGTAATAGGACTCTGCCTGACTGGTTTGATTGCGATATCGTGCTTGAAAGACAAATAAAAAGCTGCTATGAAAAAATATCAACACAGGCATCCATCTATTTCACAGTCTTCTCTGAGCAATTCATTTTCCTCAACAGAGTAGTCATTTCCTTACCAATGTCTCCAAGGTGCACAAGACAATGCTGGCAGATGTAAGAACAAGAGCTTGGCTGGGGTTTGACAATGGCGCTGGTGTTGCTCTGTTTATTGCTAATAATCCCAAGTCGAGACGACTTCACCCGACAGGGTAAATCCACGTTGAAGACAGTGCACAGTTCCTGTAGTAGCTGCAAAGAAACCAGGGAACAAGTAGCTCTGAGATGACTCGTGAATGACCAGCTTTTAAAGCACAGGCTACACAAGGTTAGCAATGAATAATAACAAGGATGTACAAGGTTTCAGGACTTACTTGCGTGTAGAATCCACTAGCTGCCTCAAGAAACAGGGATAAGTTGGCCTGTACTTCACTCCGGTTTGGGTTGCCTCTGTTCTTGGCTTGACTTTGTAGGGTTGTTATTTGATTCTTAAATGCATGATTCCACCTGCAAAAACGGAACAGATTGGAAGGAAAATGATTTTTTGATGGATGAGTGGCCTGTATGAATTATACTGCAGAAAATAAGATGGTACTTCACAAAAAATGGTGATAGATAAGGTTTACGACATTTATAGAGGCTTTGATCAGCTATTATTAGTTTAAAAACTCAAATAAAATTTTCTAAATTTGTGTGTGTGCAAATAAAACATCACTATATGCATGAAAGGAAGACAAATTCTGCTTTATCATATTTTTAAAAAGCTTACAGGTCTTGTTCCACTTTTTTATCTAAAGCGTACTCCAGATCTGTGACCAGCATCTTCTGATATACATCTTGCAGAGCCTGTCGAGATGTCCAGATGTCGGCTGGACCCAATTTTGAATCTGCCATAAATCAGAAACAAAAGAATAAAAATTCAGAAAGGACAAATCTAAGTTCACATACTAGGAATGAAGAAACTGGGGTAGCTAGTGTTGACTGACAGTGTTCCAAGAACACAAAAAGAACAGAGAAGTTCTGAGGAACACACAGAACAAATACAAAGCATAGCCTAAACAATAACAGTATAACCAAAATTATTTTTTAATTCATGGTATGCATAATGTCAACAATTTCCAAATTTATAGCAAACATTTTAGCAAAAAATTACATAAGCTTAAACACTTTAAAACAGTTCATGATTAGACAAAGGTTTTTCCAGCATTAGTACTTTACTGGGGAGCACAGCAACCGAAAAATGTATAACTGCCAGTTGATTTGTCAAGCATTAACTATAATATCACAGGTAGTCAAGCAACAGCTTACTGAGCTCTAGAGATGCTGAAACTGAAATCTATTCCTTGGCAAAGTGTGTTACTCCTGTGAGAAACAGTAGCAAATAAGCTTTTAGTGACCATAAGAGTTTAACTGCCTGCTCCACAATACTGGAGGGTGTAGGAATCTCTTGTTAAATTAAGATATTTAATACACAAAAGTATCAATAAGGTTAACCAAATAATGATTCAAAACAGGTCAATTGATGACTAATGTTCTGCTGATTAGATTCTTTTTAAATATAATGTGTCACACTAAATGAAGTAGAAAGAGTGTAATTTTATTTAATCCTGCATAATGTGTAACAAAAAAAAAGTCGAATGAGCAAAACAGGGGCTGTGCATCAGACTGAGTATAGCTGGAATTCTTTAATACAGTGGTTCCCAAACTTTTTCTGCAGGGCCCCCCTTTTCTAAATAGGAACATTATTGAGCCCCCCCCCCCATTCAAACTGCACAGGTTCAGATTCAAACTTTATTAGAAATACAACTCCCTTTTCTAATTGACTGAAACAAATGCAATTACAAAATACAAATGGTGCAATTTCACCACTGTGGGAGAAAAAAGAGCAATCAATTAAAAATAAAAGTCCAGCACAAGTTTGAAATTATGCAAATGCAGATTTAACATTTCTGTTAATATTCAATGGCGTACACAAATTAAAGTTTGTCTTACGATTACCGCATTTTGTTTTTGATAACTGCAGGTTTCACCCAAAACTATAGCTCAAAACAATAAATCATACCCATTAATTGATAGTCTCCTTGCACTTCACGTAGAAAATTTTAAACCTCATTTTTCATGATATGGTTAGATTTTTTTGTCTGGCGCTGCAAAACGTCGGCACGCATCACCATGTCACATGGTACAAAAACCTTACAAGAGCAAGACGACTTAAGACTTACCTGGTAAAATAAAGCTTAAATAAATTACATAAATGCTCTAATAGTACACACAAGTTAGTGGTTTATTTATTGTTAGTTACTGTAATGTTGCGCTGCTTTATTTGTTTAATCGACCAGTCTGCGAAGAGATTATTTTAGGGTGGCACATGCCCCCAAGGCTATCCCATTGGTGCGCCCCTCCGCAATACCTCTGCGCCCCCCAGTTTGGGAACCACTGCTTTAATACTACAGATTTTTGGTGCAATGCAATGTATATTTTCATGGTTTATATATGCATGTATATTGACAGAAAGTACAATCTTTGATACTGCTGCCACTCTCCTTTCCAAAAGGCAGTACAGACGCTCCTCTACTTATGAACATAAGTCGTTATTCAACATCATTTTAAGGGTATACGCAAGTACTAAGAACTAGAATGCCTGAAGTACGCACGCTATGCTGCTGCGCAGCGGGAGTAGCGGACAGAAGCCATACTAGGCGGAATTAGCGCACAGAAATAAAAATTGATGTTGCGGACAGGAAACAGGTGCCCAATGAACACAATTTGGACTTACAGTCCTCTTCGTAAGTCTGAAAGTTCGTAAGTAAAGGAGCATCTGTATTTCTCTCCTAATATATCTCCTCAAAGTAAAGAACCATGGAAAATATTAAACTTCAAAATTTCATTTAAGCGAAGGTTCAAATAAGGAATGATTATGCCAACCCTTGATAGTATAAAGTATATTACCTATAAAACTTTATAAAAAAATACAGAACATACCTGTCATGTCAGCCTTCAGCGCCTCAGCTTGCCTGTTTAGTAAACAAAAAATAAAGTAAAACAACCCATTTACAATTAACAAACAATCACTCAACAATGAAAAGTTCTCAATTTGACCCTGAGGTTACAGTGGAATGATCAGTCATTCTATTTTGTCCTTGCCTTTTTCTCTTAACTTTCAAGGTACACACTACTCCACCCTTGAGCCAGTAGTGAGCAATGAATAAGTAGCAACACCATCAAGGTTTTCTATTCCAAACAAGCTTTTACATTTATAGCCGTGTACCATAATCTAATCACACTAGGGATCTTAATGAAGTGGGACAGATCTCTCTTCTCTGCTGGTTTGCATATTACAATGTTAGGAATATATCAAGTATGGTTTTTACGGACGTTAAAAAAGTATATATATAAACAATTTCACAGTCCTATAAAAAAAAGAGGCACATAAAGTGAGATTTGTTGGTTAGGTTACAAAAGGAATTTAATCTGATAAAGGAAAGAGAAACTGATATAATAAAGCTGGCATTATTAAAAATAATTATAACTTACCAGAAATAAACACAATAATCACAACAAAAATCAAATGACTAAGGGAGCAAATGGACAGAAATCTGGACAATTCTTATTAAATAAACCAACATTAAAGAGAAAAGTCAACTTTAAACACTCAACACGATCACAAACATAAAACTACACCTTCCCAGACAACACTAAATCAAACACAGAGCCCATTAAAACGAAAGGATACAGAAAAGGTTCTTCTGTCAATGTCAATCTCAATTGTTCCTGCTAAAACTTGTATGGGTCGAAACACGCTCAACTCTACCAATTTGGACCTCAAACAGGTCAGTCGAGAAAAATCTAGCCGCAACTCGACTGAAAACTTGGAACACGACAAAACAAATCAGACCTGCTAAAACTTTTACGGATCAAGACACGTTTCCCTTTCCAAACAAAAAACCCTCCATCCCTCCTCCTCACCTGACACTTTCAATATGCCATCAGCTCACTTCAATACAGGTAAAGTGCTCATTAATTATTATTTCATGTTTATTGCTTGTGTGTGTGCTTTTTCATGTGTGTATTAGATTGATATTAATGCTTTTTATCATTAGTTGGCATAATTTGAAGCTCAAAATTGCATCATAGGCCAAACAGCTGATCGAGACATCATAGGAGGAAGTGAATTAGAATTTAGAATTGGGTGATCAGTGGCCACAACAACGAAATGCGTCCTCTGCATTTAACCTATATGTGACATCATGACATAGCAGGGGGCAGCTAATTCAGCACCCGGGGCGGTACCTTGCTTGTCGGGGATTTGAACCAGCAATCTTTCAATTACAAGTGCGCATCCCTAACCATTAGGCCACTACTGCCCCAATTGTAAAGCAGAAGAGATTTTGCATGGACACTGGCTTCTGATAGGGAAAATGTTTGCATTAGGCCTGCAAGAAATTACTATTTTAATAGTCAATTAATCTACTGATTACTGAAATGAATAATCATTGAGTTGGAACAATCTTCCATTTTCCAAATAACTTTTATTTGGTATCAGCTATCAGCTTTTACATTTAGCCTGAGGTTGTTTCATGCATTTGCTAACAATCAAGACAATAAAGCTGAATACTGTATTGAAAATTGCACTCTTAACATTCCCGTTAAAAAGATTTTTAAAAATCCAATATCCATTTGTCCTGTTAAAATTTAAAACCAAGGATAAGCCATATAGCAGCAAACAAATATACCAAAACTACATCAGTTTCCCTAAATCAAGTAAACCAGACAATTCTTCTAAATTTAAATTTTATATTTTAATAGTAAGGACAGAAATGTGCATTTTGTCCTTTGTGCATTCTGCTGTCCATCTACATTCTTAATCTGGCTTGGAACTACTTTCATGAAAACTTCAGTTGCTTTGTAAACAAACATGCCCCTCTTCGTAAATTTAGAATTAAAGGGCGTGAGAATCCATGGTTTTCAACTGACCTGGCAGATCTACTGTGTAAACATAACGCCATTTGGGCCAGGGCTCCTAAGTCAAATTTAGAGACCAATTGGCTTAACAACTCAGAAATAAATTTACCCTTTTGCTCAGAAAAGCTAAAGCCGACTTTTACCTGTCCACCACCTTGGGAAGTCTCAATAACCCAAAGAAATTTTGGAAAACTGTCAAAGCATTGTCTGCTTGCAATGACTCAACTAATCTCCCTCCCAATATATTTGTCGACGATGCCAGAATAACTGATAGGACAGCAATATTAAATTATTTTAACAGACATTTTATTTCATCTGGTAATATGGTTCAGTCTAATAACTTATCCACAGAATCACCAATCTCAAACTGTACAAGTGAAAATATGCAGGCTTTTAATCTTAGTCCATTTACCTCAGCAGATGTAGAAAGGGCTCTAAAAGAACTAAATCCCAGAAAATCATCAGAACCAGATAACTTAGAGCCTGTCTTTTTAAATTAGCATCTGAAATCATAGCCGAACCACTGTGTAATATTTTTAACCTATTATTGTCAACAAACAAAATTCCCAATGACTGGAAATCAACCTGTTATCCCCCTCCTGAAAGGGGTGACCCAACTATTCTAAATAATTACAGGCCTATCTCAAAAATCTGTTGTCGCAAAAGTGCATGAATCTTTGGTCAATGCGCAAGTAAAAGATTTATATAAAAATGCTGTCCTTTCACCATATCGATCAGGTTTTCGTAAAAATAATTGCACTATCACTGCTGTGATGAAGGTCATAAACGATGACAAGCAATGTTGCCTCTCTTTCTTCTTAGACTTATCTAAAGCCTTTGACACTGCTGATCATAAAATTTTGATTAATTGTCTTATAGATATTGGTTTTTCCAAACAAAGGGTTGGGTGGTTTGCTAACTATCTCACAGGAAGAACCCAGGCAGTTCAGGGAGGAAGGCTCTACCTCAGATTTATTGCATATTCGTAAGGGGGTCCCACAAGGTTCGATTCTTGCCCCATTATTGTTCAGCATATATATAAATAACCTGGGACGGAACATTCCAAACTCAACTTTTCACCTTTATGCTGATGATACCGCGATCTTCTGCTCGGCACCTACTCCCGCAAAGGCTTTTGAATATCTTCAAAATGCTTTTGACAAAGTACAAGAACAACTTTGCCATCTACAACTCAGTTTAAATGCTGACAAAACAAAACTTATGTTCTTCACCACCTCAAAAACAGATAGATTAGCATTAGCTGGAAAAATTTTAACAAGAGATGGTCACCAAATAGAATTGAAATCGAATTTCAGATATCTAGGACTTTTAATTGACGACCACCTGTCTTGTAAGGAACATATTAAGTATATAACAAAAAAGCTGAAATCCCTTTTAGGATTCTATTATAGAAACAAATCATGCTTTTCTTTCCATGTAAAATTAAAACTAGTTGAATCAACATTTTTACCTATCATCGACTATGGTGATGTACTATACATGTATGCATCTGCTCATTGTTTACGTATGTTAGATAGTGTGCATCATGAAGCACTGAGGTTTATTTCAAACAGCGGTTCTCTAACATCACTGTGTGCTTTATGCCAAAGTAAATTGGTCTTTTTTACAAGCTCGTCGCCTCACTCACTGGTATATGTTCATTTATAAAGCCATTCTGGGTAAATTTCCTTCCTATTTATCATCACTCTTGAACTGGAAGCAAGGACATCATAATCTTCACTTGATGGACTTTCTAAATCTGGTTGTTCCTAAAGTAAGAACTGAACTGGGAAAGAAAGCCTTCAGGTTTTCAGCACCTGACATATGGAACACACTTCAAGCTGAACTTCGTCTGCACAACTTAATACCTCTGAAGGAATTTAAAACTCTTCTAAAGACTCTGGAGACTAGGTTGTCAATGTAAATGTATAATCTGATTATGTTTTTTATAATATCATGTAAGACACTGCACTGACACTGTGTTGCTGCTACCTTGGCCAGGTTTCCCTTGCAAGAGAGATCTGTGATTTCAATGGGACAAACCTGGTTAAATAAAGGTTAAATAAATAAAAATAAATAAAAATTCTGTTGCAACTAAATTTTACAATCACACTTCTGCATTGAATTGGAGGAAAGCCATCATGTGAGACTGTTACAAGGCAATATTACACTTACACATGCACATGCTGAATCAGTCCACATCACTGAAACACACACACATAGACTCAACACTACTCAACTTTGTAGCCTGTGCTGTATACCTGACATCAGTATAACAGTTTAGGTTAATACAAATCAGATCTCTCTCACCGTCACTACACCTGTCACTCACTCTCTCCCACACAGACACACTCTGTCATGTGCACGTGCACTCGCTGCAAAAAAAAAAAAAAAAAAAAAAATCTGGTATATTTATTATTTATGGGAGTCAGGGAGTCGCTACCAATATGCGGAAGACTCCTGGAACTTCCAGGAGAGGTATGTCGTCTTGTGGACAGTGTCCAAGTCCAATTGCATGAGCTAAGACTTAAAACTAACAATAATACTAAACACGTTTGATTTTAAATCGGAACATCAAGACACTAGACAGACTGACTTAAGACAGCTATTTTGACCACCTTACACCTAACGATTGAGATGACGGGAGTGTGCTACAACTCCAGCAACTCCGGTTTTGTCCGACAATGGAAATTTTTCCGTGAAAGTGAAATCGCTTGAAAAATCGTTAGGTGTAATGCTGGCATTATCCAAACCCATTAACAATTCAAGAGAATTTAGATTTTAAAATAGAAAATGTTACATGAAATACAATGCCTTCTTTATTGTGAAAACCAAAATGATCTCACAGTTCAGCTCTGTACGCCTTAGGGACCAGTCTAAGTGTGTACTCAAACTAGGTGATGTGCACCGTTCCCAAGCACGTTTGACCCCCAAAGTCTAGGTTTTGCGCATTTAATGTATCACTTCCCGTCTTCTTGTGGATCATGTTGGAATTGTGACCTTGCTCCTTTTTATTTGTGGATTTTTGGCCAATTCCTACCGCAACTGATCTGTAGAAAAAATCCATAAATATGAGGTGCAGTCGTGATATATGTTATCGGGATACGAGATGACATATCGTGATATGAGACTGTCATATTACACAGCCCAAATTAAATAAGCCCTAAAAATAACACAAAGTTCAGAACCAAGTTAGTATCCTAATAAGATACCTATTTCTTTATGGTGAGGTTCTCTGTAAAAAGATAAGCATGTCAACACTCTCTGAAGTAAGATGACTGGTAACAAATCTTATCTTTATAAAGAAAAATAATTTTATTTTACAATTTTATTTCATGAAGTTAAGCATATCTCTGTTAAAAATGAACCACAGGTAATTACAGCACAGCAAGTTTAGATGGATCATTAATATAACAAATTCCACACCAAAGAGCACAGAATGTTTTCGGTGCAGCAGACCCACATAAAGGAGGCAAAAAAAGACGTATTGTGGCGATTGGTTGACAATTATAGGGTGTCTAATTTAATGCTTTTAATGCCTTTTAATAATATTTTCAATATTTTTTATGTCATATATGATCAATATCTGTAACCATGGGTACTCCTGCACCCCCTTCAAGAAAGTACCAAAAGTACAGGACTTTAAGTTGTTGGTTTTTCACTGGCGTAAGAACCGGTACGGGCACTGAATGACACACTGAATCACAGCACAAGGCAGGGTATCTTGAACCGAATTCGAAAAATGGCTGTCGGCTGTGGCGGATGTGCAATATTAATACCAAAATCCCATGTTGTGCACATGCAATTCTTACTTCAAGGGTCAGCTAGATTAAGATCAGGCTTTTTCTTACCTTCAGTTTGGTATGGATGTTATAGTGCAGGGAGTTTAGGTTTTGCTAAAACAGAGTAAAAACGTCAGAAAAAAAATCAAGTTTTGCAATTTTAATTATTATTCCTTTTCAAGATCATCTAGTTTATGTTTAAAAATCTGTTTAAAGTTTATCTTCAGTGCTTTTGCATGAGTCACTTCTAGATGGGTTTTTGATAAATTTAACTCCTTTTTTGTTTTATAAATACCCCAATATTTATTACAACAAAATCACATTGCAATATTTAGAAATTTTCCAATACCATGATGTCGGTCCTGGATCAATCATATGTTTGGCACAGTCATGTTTTGTTGTGTTCCCTTTTGCAGTTTAATGAGTGCAATAAACATTTAAGGGAAAAAAAAATTCTTACAGAGAATCGTGATCTCAATTCTAAGTAAAAGATCCACGATTCAAATTTTTTTGCAGAATTCTGGAGAAGCTTGTTTTCCTGTTTTTCCTCTTGTCTAAAAGATTTTATTGTAGTGTTGACCCTGTGTTAACATGCATATGACAAATAAATTTAAATGGATTAGAAATAGCTCACAAGACAGCTTAAAATGTCAAAACTTATTTGCAGATATTTCAAAATAGATTTAATGAAGTACACATTCATTAGATGTTGAATGCAAGACATACAGAAAAATCAGGTCATGACTGGAAAAGCCACCAAGCTTCTGTTCGTCTAAATTGAACGAAAAACGCCAAATTCTATCTGTGTGGACAGTGAAGGAAAAAAACTCAAACTCTGCACTTAATTGCTGGAACTTAAAGGGGCAATTCAAAAAGATATGTTTCAAAGGGGTTTTAGTGTTATCTATCAACCTAGGTTGTTTTGCTGGGAGTTGCCTAGTTTTGGAGACATCAGCCATAGAAATGCTGTGCTTCTCTTGAATATAATGCAAATGAATGGCATTCTTTCTGTAGTGACTAAAGCACCAGAAAAATACACTTGAAAAATGCAAAGGCAATGTCTCTTACTGAAAATCATGACCTGGTTAGTCGAGATAATCCACAGACTTTGTAGCAAGCAGTTTAATGTAGGAACTATTACCTTCTACTGAACTCCTCACACCAATTGTATCACTGGGCAGAAGATATCGCCGGGGTGCCTGTATCTTCTGTGTAGGCTGTCTTTTACAGCCGATTTCTGGCTATCGGACTGCATATGAGATTTATCGGAATTGACACCCATTGTACTTAGCTTAAATACTTTTTTACAAACACTGCAAAATCCTTCTCCATGTTGACCACCTACAGGCTGCAACCGTGTACTAAATTTTTCGTCTTCTAACCACTTTTGCTGGAATTTCTCCACTTCTTTGCAACGTTAAAAGTAAGTTTTACTCCTCCAGGTCCCAGCCCACTGCTTGCCCAAGCATCCAAGGTTAGCACACACTACAGTAAAGTTTTCATAGTAATAAAGGTGCAAAGAGCAATGATTTGGGCTAATGCCCAACTACTGACACTGGCCTGTTTCCAAATATTCACCTGGTGGACAAAGACTCGAAAAAATGCAGGCTGCAGGCTCTGCCATTTTCTGCCAATAAGCTGCATTTTCCAGTTGGGGTTAATGAAATATTCTGCATTAAAAAACATTAAAAACTAGCTAGCATCTAGTTAATACGTTTCATTGCTAAGACTAAAGCAGGTATTAATGAATAATGACTCAAACACTGGTACATTCCATTTAACCTAATGTAGCAGACAGAGAAACATCTTAATGGTGAACTAAACAATGAACCATAATCACTCCTAACTGTATTCCCCAGACATGGGGACATACCTGTAAAGCACACATACATGTTCCCACAAAGTATTTACACTGCATAATGTGTCACATGTATTAAATACATTATGGGAAGAATTACCTCAGGGTTGGCTGCAGATCAGAAACTGGCCTCACATAGACATCGTGTCAATCAGCAAATGTACTGAGTAATAAATTGTTTAGACATAACATGTATGTTGGGCAGACGTTCATGTGCTATCAGAGATGTGGTTGTGGGACTGGTCCGCTGCCTCCAGATACGCTTTGTTCACCGCCTAAAACACTTTGTGACTACTCAAAAAGTTTATATTGATCTTCTTCAAACTTTTCAGAAATGTTGCATGGGTGCCGAACTGGAAAAGATTAAATTCAGATACAGATCACCCCTAGTGGCAAGCAAAGGGAAGTGTGAATGCAGATGAGATTTAACCTTGTGACAAGTCAAAAAGATGGAACTTATTACTGCTTCACAAAAACAGAAAAATGAATGAATATCTACCAGGGTTCATTTTCAAATTGCACCAAAATTAAGCATTTTCAACTGGGGTACCTTAAATTCATCAAGTTACCTGGCTTTGGGGGCAGTGGTGGCTTAATGGCTATGTAAGTGCACTTATAATTGAAAGATTGCTGATTCCTGATCAGCAAGGTACCGCCCCCAAGCACTGCTCCCCGGATGCTGAATTAGCTACCCCCTGCTAGGTCACGATGTCACATATGGGTTAAATGCAGAGGATACATTACGTTGTTGCGCACTGCGTGCTGAGGTGTGACAATGACCGCTGATCTCTAAATTCTAATTCTTCTAAATTCTTTGTGATACAGGCTGCTGATGAACCTAATTACACTAAAACAAGTCACATGAAATGACCCAAGGGTGACCCTGCACTCAGACCTGCACAATAAGCCAAGAACAAAATATAAATAAATATGTCCAGGGTTCCTTCTGGGCTCTGCATATACCACTGATGTATCCATTACAGTTTGTATGCATATCACAAAAAACGGATACAGTGCAAAGGAGAAAACAAATAGAATATAAATAGAGAATAAATATGAATAATATACATGACATGTTAAGCCATACACAAAGAAACACATATAACCACTCACTGGTGTGGAAAGATCGTGCAAACTAAAATGCGAGTAGAATATGCAATAATTGAATACATGTAGTTTGAGTTACACATCACAACTAGGACTGAAAAGATCCAGGTAAAAACATTTAACAACATTCACAATATCAGATGATCCGTTCAGTACTTATTGAAAATCTACAGGTTGTTGAATAGGTGAGGAGTACAGATTGGGTAGAGCAGGTTACGGGGCTATCTGGAAAATACAATGTTGTCATCTCAGACAGCACCAACCTCCCCATCCCCCAATTATTGTTGTCAAATTCACTTCAGCAGGATACTATGTTATCATTCATTACTTCTTATTATTCTAATAATAGCATTAATAACACTAATAGGAAATTCACTGGAAGCAGTCCATTCTCTAGCAATAATTCAGTGTAACTGCATCATTGCCTTTGTCTCAGCAAACCAAAACAACGTCATTACCTCCTGGCTAAATATTCCACATATATGAACTTTGCAGTCATTTTTTTCATGCAATACTGCAAGACAGGTCACTAAAACAGCAATACAAAGCGCTCACGTGTAAAGCACGAGAAAAAAATATGAACACGACTCAGTCATTGGCAGAATAAAATTATAAAAGCATGCATTACATCACGGAGAAAGGAAAAAACTGATCAAGTTACATATTAAATAAACATTTGTAACTCGTTTAATTTTTAAACCAGACCAACCCTGAAGACACTTGGAGTAAACAAAGGTCAAAGTTCATATCTCGACTTGATATTACCACATCGCAAAAAAGTTGCATGCCCAGTCCCAAATATTACAGATAATGTGAAAAATGCGTTATCCCTCGTATTTACCGGAGACCGGTACCGAGTATTACAATGACTCTGAACCATACTCAATCACTAGAGGCGCTTGTGCTCATCCTAAATTCATTTACTAAAATCACTAAAAATTACGCGACTGAAATCACCGACTTGTAGCCATAACACACATGCAAATAAAAATCACACAAAAAATTAAATCTAAATATCTAAAATAAAGCCCCCAGTTTCCGCGCAGTTGTATTTAAACATCGGGAACATGATTTTCCTGTTAGATCAGATTGGTGTTATCGTCCGTAATGCTGTAAAGATGTATACACAGAATGCCCATGTTAAAGCTGTATGCACATACAAAAACTAGCTAACCGGTAACTAATGACAAATATTCATCTATAAGGGACAGCCTAAAACCTTATCAATACCAAATTCAAGTCAATCTAAACAAAAATAATACAGCCTTTATCTAATATTACACGTTCATTTGGAAACGGTCTCAACAACTGAACAGTTCCCAAAAAGCAAAGGATCTAACTTGGCCTGTGTGTTACACCACCACCACCGCCCCCCCAAAAAAAATAAAAAATAAAAATCAGCATACACAAAAAGAAACTCGCTATTTGGCAAAACACATGGGAAAAAGTTAGTGTACACGCCATAGTGCCCACGAGTGTCCATACTACCTTGTGTAGCTCTGTGGGGGCGTGATTAACCCTTTTTATTTATTTCCTACATCACCATTTTCTGTTTAAAAACGTGGTCAGATCACTTCGTACCAATCGGCTGGTTTAGAAACCCACACCGATTTCCCTTTTAATGTGATGCTAACAAATTCTAAATCGCCATCTGATATACAATTGCTACAGGATGCATATTGCCCTATGCACCGAACGAACGGCATACCGGATAAAAGAACAATATGCAGAACCAGTTGAGGTTAGTCTTGTTACCCCAGGATATACTGGAGTTAGCCAGTTCATGCAGGCAATTGTGAACACACCTGGCAACGTTTCATACAAAACATCAGCCATTTTAAGTGATAGATGGACTATTTGCTATTCTCACGTTAAGTATTAAATCAATGACCGATCCGGAATTAGATGTTATGTGGCTATAAAATTTATTTTACTTTTTATAATTACATTACTAACCAGCAAGCCTAGAATTTCCGCAATAGGTCCACCTTCTCGAATGAATTTGGGTACATTTAACTAGCCACATTTTAAGGTTGATGTCAGATTTGGTGCTCTGAACAAGAGTATCTGTATACCCAGATACCACTGCCTAACCGTGCAAAAAGTGCATATACTTATATCTATCACATTTAGTCGATTATAAGTATCTACTGACCCTGTGAATCTGCCTAGCAAGCCGTGATCTTAACACCGGTGTATTTATAATAACACTATCATATATACGCTTGTAAGATGTATACGATTATCAAAGCGCAGCCAGCGAAACTAATAAAATGGGTATACGACGATTGGTCTTTCGCTCATCAATAAAACCACAAATTAAATCCGACTGTCAAGAAGTTGTGGTGGTGATCTAAAAGCAGAACCGTGCCAACTAATTAACTAGTTAGCTTAGCACAAACCGAGCGCCCGGAGACAACACTGCGGCCACTTTCAAACAGACCTCCACATAACCCGCGCCGGGCTGAAACTGAAATGTTTAGCAGGGGAGTTTTTATCTGGGTTTAAAAGACAGACGCTTACCTCAAATATTGGACGCAAAGGTTCATCCTGCTCGGTCTTCGGGCTTTAAACGAGCTCTGTGTCGGGAGAAACCGAAGTGATTTCTGGCGCCATATTGTTCCCCAGTCGGTCACCACGGTAGCCGTCAGGCAAGCTAACTGGCTTAGCCTACTAGCATGGACGGCCCGGATCGGCCGAGTACAAAACCCTATAAAACACTAGGAAATGAAAGAGCTTGGTGTCGGTTAGATTGCCGGAATGATAATTAACTAGGGATAGGACAGTTATTTTACACCTCCGCAGCGACGGTGGGTCTCAGAAAACAACAAAGCTTGTCAACTTAACGCGTTACACCATGATGGTCAAAGGTAAAAACTACTACGTTTTTTTTTTTTTAAAAAAAAAAAAACGTCGTCGGCGATTTCTTGTGGTGGGTAAAAAAAATCATTCGCCGCTGAGCGTGCCAGCTAATCGGCCTCCGCTCGGCCGCACGGCCCCCGGCTTTGTGAAACAGGCGTCATTTTGGTTCTAAAGTAAACCTTTCGGCTCACACGCGAGCCAACATGGCGGCCTTTCTTCCTTCTGGTAGCTGATAGACAAGGTGGGGGATGAAGATGAGTAGATCGTTGTTAATTAATTATGTCGGTGGCGTCAATCCACGGGCAGAAATCATCATTCATCATTAAAAAAATATTCACCATTCAAAATTAGGCTTATTCGAAACGAATCTGTTTATTGTGTGTGTTTATTGAGCTTTAACTAAGCATTGGATAAAATTTTGGCAGCATAACAAACATCCAACTTGTGTTGAAAACGGGGATGAATGTAATGTGTCGAACTAATAGGGTCTTCCCGAGGAACTTGTACGTTTGGTCGCCTTCAAAGGGCGCATGGACAACACGAACCCGGAAGTGCTCTGGGTGCGAATTCCCATCAGTCACTTCGAATGCCTGACAGCAACTGAAAAAAGCAAGATGGCAGATAGGTGATTGGGTATGTAGAATAAGGGTGAACAAGAATAGCCCCCCCGTAACTAGAAATTTCCAGTATTTCACCTCTGCCAATAACAATGTAGCTATTTAATTGATTTATTATTGTTTAATTTTTGTGTTGTCTATCTGCTTTCGGAATGATTATTTTGGTTTAAGTACATGGCCATGATTTAAGAATTTTTTTTTATTTTAAATAATTTACAGTGATTTCAAATTTGATTTAAAAATTATGATTGATGACGTTTAGTTAATCCGTATTTCACAAAAACATACGCAAAGTGATTTTAATATGAGCGACTCATCTTTAGTAAGTACCTCCAACATAAGTTTGTTCAGACAGCTCTTAATATAAGGGTGCTATAAAACGAGAAATCCACTGGCCATATACTCTGCTGTACCTAGGATTCCACCCATTTGACATTTGGGAATGTGTAATGTTGATTAAATTCTCTCATGGCGAGATAACCAATCTCTATATAAATTTTAGTCAATACAAGCTCATTAGTTTATTCAGAATCTTGTGCACCTGCCTGAAAGCTAACTTGAGTTGTGTTATCACAAGCATCTGGTTCTTTTGTCAGTTCTTTTGATTTAATCTACTCTATACTTTATTCCATAGATTTACCATGAAAGCATTTTTTCTGGGTTACTAGAGCATCGCAAAATGAAAGAAAAAGCTTTGGTTCTTTAGTTTTCAACCAACATCTTAATGGTAAATGGACTGCATTTATATAGCGCTTTTTATCAAAGCGCTTTACAATTATGTCTCACATTCACCCATTCATACACACACCGGTGGCAGAGGCTACCATGCAAGGTGCCAACCAGCTCACCGGGAGCAATGTGGGGTTCAGTGTCTTACTCAAGGACACTTTGATGGGGTCAGGAGGACCCGGGGCTCGAACCTGCAACCCTCTGGTTGCTGAACGGTAGCACTACCTCCTGCACCATCATCGCCCCTATAATGCAGTTGCATCATTAGTAGATGCTATGCATCTATTAAAATAAATACATTGGGAGGGTCTATACACAAGCCATCGATGACTTAATTCCTTGCTAATGTTTTGTACATTTTAACAAGTTCTATTTTCACTGATGGATGCTTTATTTAGGTTTTAATACACATTTACTGATTGCAGCAGTGAAATTACTCCCTCTGATTAGCATGAATTTTCCAGGTTACAGGATAATTTTAATTACCTTGATTTCAAAAGTCAAGTTAAAATGTTTATTGAAGAAAAATGGAGGCTTAATAAAGATGGACTGATTCTTTTCTTCACTCTGCTTTTCCTGAGGAAGTCACAGGAGCAGCATGCCGAGTAGACAGACCAGACCTCTTTTGCCGGGGCCACAGACTGTACCTTGTTCCTGTTCCCCAAATGCTCCTAAGCCAACTAAGAGATATTATCCCTCCAGTGCCTCCTGGCTGTTCCCCAGGGATTTCACCCAGTGAGACCCACCCAGAATAGCTGCCTTGGGTGGCAACTACGTGGCATCCTTATAAGATGCCCAAATCACCTCAGATGACTCCTCACAACTAAAAGAGCAGCAGATTTATTTGGAGGACCTTCCGAAAACCACTCACTAAAAGTGTCAGACCATCCTGCTGAGGAACCTCATTTCAGCCTCATACTCGTGATTTTGTTTTTTTCAGTTATTACTCATAGCTCATGACATACTATACCTTGGGTACCCAAACAAGCTGTTTCACCACTTAGTTCTGTCAGACATGTAATGTATCCACTGGACCAATTTACTTCTCTCACATTCCCGCTTACCTTCATGAACAGAATTGGACCCCTCCTCTCAGGACACCCCCTCTGCACTAGGGTCACCAGAACCCTTACATGCATTTGACTTAGCAGTTGTTTGCCAGTAAATCCATGTCAGGCAGAAAACTGAACTATTTCAAAAACTGGAACAGTATAGTTTGCAACATAGTTCTTGGGCACAAAAAGCACACACACATTTACTTCTCATCATGTGCTTAGCAGAATATTCCTAAGGTTGGGAAAGCAACAATTATGGCAGTTTATATTTTAAGAATAAGTCATCATGTATTACCATACTAGAACAAGTAATATCAGAAAGCTAGATCACTCATTTTTAAGATCAAGGAAAGAGCAGGGGAAACTAAACATCCTTCTAACTAGTTACTGTATGAAAAAAAAAAAGTTTATACACCATTCATGTGACATGAGTTACCCAAAAGCTTAGCTAAATTAATTTGTGAACTATCCAGTTTTTGGAAGGGAACCATTTTTACAAAATTGGACACAGTTTCTTGTTTTCGTAGCAACAATTTAATTGGAACAATTTGATTTACAGGCAGTATATGAACAGGAATTGTCAGATCTTTTCAAAAAATGTCACCATGGCATGTAGGGATTTGAAAATAAAAATACTAACTTAAAAACTAATAAATGATTAAATACTTGATATAAATAAGAACTGTTTTATACATAAAATAGTATGTGTGACATTCTTTCCACAATGGCGTGCTTTGCAAATACAGAGGAGGCATGACTGGCATCAGAGGATTTGCTGGTCTTTCTGCAACTTGTTCCTTCATGCGTTCAACACAAGTAGGCATCTTTGCATTGTTAACACTAACACCAGTAATTAATACATGGCTTAGAAAAGCCAGATCTATTCCATTCAAGGAAGCAACCACTGGAAGTAAAGGCATGTTTGCGATTAACAAGCAAAACCTTTGAATACAAGCAAGCATTGTCCTATACAGGTGTGTGGGTCTGTGTCTGTAGATTCCAGGTACAGTTATTTTGTAATGCTAGGACCATGTGTGTACAAGTTTCAGTTGCTTTTGTAAATGATGGGACCACAAGAGAAGGCTAATGCACTGTAGTCAGTCCTGCGCATATAAATGCATATATTTACACGAAAATCCCATTCTCACACTATAATAAACACACTCACACAAATATAACATTTGAAATTATTAGCACCAGTGTATCAAAGTCTTGTTACGCACATGTACAACATTGCATAGTGTTGAATTCAGAGTATGTTGCAGGAAATGGGTAGTTATGCAGCAAAGGTGGTCATCTATAAGGTTAGCTGAAATTTTACAAGTGCCTTTTCACACTTTCGATATATTAACTTGATGGGTTTTACATTTTCATGTATACATGCGTACACTACAGTAGACAAAATAAGTGGTTTGAGTTCACCAGGGATTCATTCACTGCTGGGCAAGTTTACTCTCATGTCATGGTCAAATAAAAACTATGTATTGAATATTAGCTATGACTAGCTGCGCCCAAAAAAAAACGAAACAAGTTGCCAAAAGTCTGTTTCACCTAAGCTTATTCTGAATAAGAGACACATGGATTTCAGACAGGAGTCCTTGCATCTTGCACTTAAGGCACTTCTGAAAAACACAAGCCGTTGCAGTCATATGGGTTTTTTTTTCCCGGATGGTACCGTTTTGTCTCTAACAGCGGCTGCACTCAAACTGCAAAGTCGGTAACTGTGGTAACAGCTCTGTTTCTGCAACTTGTTGCATATATGAGTCGCAGTTATTTGTTATAACATCCTGGTTTAACCAAAATATTGATATGTTTTTTTTTTGTTAAGCAAAAAAAAAAGTAGTTTTGGTAAAAGATGGCACTTAGCCAGTGTTATAGGTGAGGAGCAGAGGTACATAGAGGGGAGGGCCCAAGTTAGGGCCGCTCCAAGGAAGCGGTATTGTAACACCCTGCTGGTAGCGTGTTCTTTATGTCGATTAGGTTGTCAATGTCCTTCCTGATGTCACGGATCTGCTGGTCATAGTCAGAGATCATGGTGTCCTGGCTCTTGGCGACTTCACTGAGCTCTTTAAGCTTGCGGTCCAGCTCACTATTGTCCATCTGGTCTTTGGCACGCTTCAACAATCCATCGATCTGGTCCAGTTTGCTTAGGTCCACTTTGTCGATGTTGCCTAAACCCAGATGGAAGTGTTCATTGGTCTAATTATAAAGCCAGGTTACTAGACCTGATTACCTATCAAATCTGTTCAATGAATTTGATGTGGCAAAATTCAATTACTGGCACCGCCAGTCACAAATGTCATGCAGTACATACCCAGTTGCTTCAAGAGGAGATTTATTGTATTCAAAGCTGTCTTGACAGCGTTCTTAGCCTTGCGAGCATTGTCCTCAGCCTCCTTAGCTGCATCAGAGGCCTGCAAAATGACCACACAGACATTTATGCTAAAGCCAAGGAAACTGTCACATGTAGAGTTGCCAACTTTCTCTCAAGTCATTAAATTTGCTAAATTACTGAAATAACAGTATAAAATGTTTAGCTCTCAGGTTCAAGTCTCAAAGATAATAAGCTGCCAAAGTATAAATTAGAATTTTGTAATGCATTAGTATAAAGATAAACATTTACAGAAGTTTTGATAGCAACTGCTGAATTGTATGTGTTTCAACATGGATGGGTGAGGCCTAAAAATTACAATAAATCAATAAAGTGCATAAATATGTTGTACAAAGCAGCCAATCGGATCTTTCTGTTCTTGTGAAGTGGGAAGTTCGGTGACACTTTCAAGTGACAAATACAGCAAAAACAGGAATATAAATTCATGCAATTCCAAGTGTTGTGTGGTAAGAATTTCACATCAAATGATACAATGAACATTTCAAACCAATTTTTTCTATTAACACTTTACCTTTATGAATGTTTACAGTATTTAAAAATAATTGCCCTGAAAATGAATATATCCTTAATTACATGTTTTTATAAAATTTTAAAAAGGCTGTTAAAAGGTCAATTGTGGTTCTAATTCTCCTCCTGCCATCTGTCGGACTGTTCCGAAGCATCAGAACTCTAACTACCAGACACTGCAGGACCTTCTTCCTACAAGCAGTCAGAGCTCTAAACTCACTGCCACCACCAAAGAACTGATCAAAATCACACAAATGCTAAATCTCAGAAAATGCAACTTTTTGAACAATTTTTGGACATTTGCACAATCGCACAGATTTCACAAATATGCACAATTTTATCTGCTAAATTTGCTCATGTTTACTTTGTACATCTGACATTTTTGCACGTTTTTGTCTTGTCCTGTTCTGTTTTGTTTTTACAATATCCTGGAAACTATAATGCAGTCACTTTTGAAACGTCTTATGTCCTCCTGCTGTCCCTGTTTAATGTACCGAGATTTTTATAGTTTTTATAGGTATTTAAGTGTGTACAGAAATTTTTATAGCTCTCATAGGTATTTAAGTGTGTAATCTCTTTATATTTTTCTATATTTTATATTCTACGCACCATGGGGAGGGCTGGGTGAAACGGCATTTCGATACACTGTATATTATGTATGTTACTGTATTGACAATAAATCCCTCTTGAATCTTATTGCTTCTAGAAAACAAATGCCACAAACAAAGTCAAACACGCTTATGCTTAGTGCTTATTTTCATATGACCAGTGAGATGCATAATCCATTAGAATTTTCCTGACCATTCAGCTTCATTCCACTTCCTCACGATATATTTGCACGGTTAGGATTAGCAGGCAGACTCACCATGCTGGCCATCATCATGTCCTGGTCAGCCTCTGAAGTCCTCTTGGCTAGCTCCATCTCTGCATTCGACAGTTTGGCCATCATATCGTTGACCTCGTCGTCTAACTTCATGGTGTCATTAAAAGCCTTCTCTGCTTCCTGTTTGGTTTTTGCAGCGTTCTGGAACATAGGAATGCCAAGACATCAGCCGAGAATTTCCTGAGGACTGAGCTCATAATTCAGCTAAGAAGTTTCCCTCAAAATGGGATGCAAAAATGTTTTTCTCCAAACTAACTAAATGATTCTGGGTTTTTGGGTTACTCTATGGTGTTTTCAAATACATGCCAGGCACTGGTGGTGTTTTTTACGGGCTTCTTACTCATTCTTATGCTCTAACAGCAAACAAGTGCACACACATGCTACTGGGTTATCAGCGCTGCAATTTGTTATGCTATTAATTAACCAAGCGAGTTGCAACATTACAAGATAATCTTTATGAAAAAAATTATTCTACATGAGATGGAGGATTATTTGTTGCTTAGGTGTTGTGTTTGAGTTTCTGCAATCTTTTAGAAAGCTCCAAAAACATTCCATGTTTAATTGTTCATGGTCAACTTGCAAATGAACGAAACCGCAAATGTTAAATGTTCAGATGTAAAGGGGTTACTCTATTTATGCTAGTAGCTCATATCAAAACATTATTTGGCACACAAAGCAAGATCACTGCTTGCATGTATTTCCCAATGGTGAAATGTACCTTTTGAACGGCATTGGCAATCTTCTCGGCTTCTTCCGCCTTGTTCTTGGCCTCCGCAGCATCGGCGGCAGCATTGCCCAGCGCTCCCTCTGCCTGCCTCGTCTTCTCAGCAGCCATAACGATGGTAGCATTAATCTCTGGTATCTTCTTCATGGCATCTTCTGCAGCAGTCTTATTGTCATTCACTCGTTTGTCAAAATCTACGCATGGAGAAAGGAAAACAAACCAAGCACAGAATGGTGACTTTCTGATGGCATTTAAAAGTTTGAATCCATTAATTATAACGTAATCCAGATATTTTTAAACCCGCATAAAATATTTTATTTTTCCACCTCAAGAATTAATCCAAAAAGAGATTATTACAAATCGTAGGAAGCAAGGTTAAATTTCATAATCTTAATTGTTAATGGTAATGTTTCTTCAGAGCAGCCTGTGTTAACATCATGTATTGTTTATTCTTAGCGTAAAGAAAAAAAACAAAACAATACATGATGTATATTTTTCCAAGGAAGGCAAGGGCCCTACTAAGCACATTGCTAAATAATAAACAAATGTGTAATTTAAACTGTTTTTGAGTCAACTCAAGATACACTTACATGGTAAAAAATAACAATGGAAAAGGTGACTTTTGGGAGTTTTGTTCCAAATTTTACAGCTTCGCCGTTTAAAATAAATTGAAGTTGCTGCTGCCGCAAAAATTCCTTACATTGTTAAAAATTATGCCAGACCTATATATACAGATTAGATCTACTCTAATTATTAGAGATGCACCAAACCGATATTCAGATCAGAATCAGTGCCAATCTGGACCTATTTGACGGATCGGGTATTGGCTGTACGTGATCGATCCATACTTTAGTTTTTGCTAGTCTCTAAAAAGATAGATTTAAATAGATTTAAAAAATAGATTTAGAGCTATTTGTACAATCAATCGCACGACAGCTCTTTCACATTTTAGATGTTTTTTCCGCGCCATTTAAGCTGAATGCTAACGCTGCCACTCAGTTTTCTGCTACTCAGCGGGTCTGAGACTTCCGCCTGCTGTGATGTCACGCACATACCCTTTGCTGCAAGAGAAGCGTAAAAACAGATAAGGGGGTGACAGTCGAAGTATTTTACGTTTTTAACAACTAGTATCACAGTGATTTGCAGTCTGTGAACAGTTTTGAGAGGTGGGAGTAGCATCCAACTAAACAAACCGCATGTAATTATGGGGAATTTGAAGCATTCGCCACTTGTGTATCCTGAACTGGAAGATATTGAAATTGAACTGCAAATGCCTCAAAAAACTCTTAAAACAAGATGTATGAACAAGGTGGAACAATACGTTATTCATGTTTTTAATAGTCTAATTAAAGATTTTATGGCACACATTTTTTCATCTGTATTTACTAGTTAAAAAATATTAATGTATAAATGTGTACGCTATATACTCATATCAACATATTAAAGTAAAAAGGGCTCTTGAATTGGAATCTGATCCTATCAGAATAATATTGGAACTGAAAAAATCTGGATCGGCCCATCTCTACTAATTACATTTACTGAATTCTAGAATTAAAGATTGAAGATTAAAGGTATTTAAAGAGAAATCAAAAATAAACATTATTTTGAAGCCCTAGCCCTAGATATGCTGGTTTTTGTACTCTCTGATAACACGGGCTAACCTCTCAGGTTTCCTAGAATGTCTTGGGCTTCCTGGTACGTGGATTTCCCCTTCTTGGATGCTTCTTCAGCCAAGGCCTTGGCAGCATCAGCTCGAGCCAGCAGCTGATCAGCCGTCTGGAAGATGGGAGCGTTAACACAGCAGCCGCCCCACTGAGTTAACTTCCAAAAGGGAACTCTGATTTTAACTTTCAAAAAGTTCTTAAATTGACAACCAGACTATCAAAGAAAAGTTTAAATGAGCGATTTCTAAAAATATATAATATGCAATATTTTAAATAATAATATGCGATAACTGAAAGAAAAAAAAATCAAAATAGAAGATATCAAGTTGTCCAACATATTTGTTGTTGGCAAAACAATAACGTGAAAACATGAAAAAAATATGCCGGTGTAATCCACTTATCAACTGGCACTAAAACCTGACGACCAGCAGGGGGTTACTGATTAGCGGGGATGATCAAAGTCTCTTACTTTCTCTGGAAAGTTGACTGGTGGGGCAGATTTAATTATGATTTAAAAACATGTACCAGACCGTCAGTGGTCAAATTTCTGGTGGGAGAGAGCAAGAGTGGTCAAAATGAAACGTGTCCCGTGTACAGCTCAACTGAAAACTTAATCCGAAGTCTTTGTTATCCCACTGTGTTTGTAGCCTAAGCCTGCTTCCCGGGTTAGCCACAGTCAGATATCGACACTGCCACGTATTGCACACTGCCCTGAACAGCAGCTAGCAGTACAGGCATGTACTCGAGGCAGAAGATTGCCTTCTCCCTCGCTTTGTTAAGGAGAATTAAAATTTGACACTAAAGCATACCTGCTGCTCAGTCTTGCCCTTCTCCAGCAGTCTGCGGACTTCAGTCTCTTTGCCTCTGAGGTCCTCCCTGAGGTCCATATACTCTTTCTCAGTTTTATCAATCAATTTATCCAGCTCTGAGGCCTCTTTCTGGATTTTGTTTGCTTCATCCTGAAAAGAGGAAGTTATTTAACAGGGTGTCAGTTACATTCAAAGTTGTATGCAAAAATTTAGGCACCCCGGGCTAAATTGCATGTCTAGTCAATTATGACTAAAAAAAAAGCCAAAGGTATGTTTGGAGAAAAAAAGGAGCAGCTTTTCATGAAAAAAACACCTTTGCCAAGTGGTAAAACATTTGGGGGGGGGGTCATTATGCTTTGGGGTTGTGTGGCTACCAGTGCTGCAGGAAACATTGTAATGGTAGAGGGAAGAATGGCTTCCACCAGATATCAGCACTTTCTGGATTAGACAGCCAAGAAGCTGAGGTTGAAAAGGGGACGGTTTCTACAACAAGGGGGCCCGAGAATATGTCAGGATTGTAAGTGATCTGCAGGGAATGGTGGGCAATAATCCCCACAACACAAATTTAAAGACTCAGCAGGATACAAAGTGGGTGTTACTAAATATTGACGTGCTGAAGTGTCCAAACTTTTGCAAATGCCACAACTACTATTTTATTTATTCCTGCGTTTTGACATTCATGGAATAAAATGTAAATGTCAAGTGCATTAACATTTCCTGCAGCAGTTGTGAACTACATCACAGTTACATAATAGATTGAATGTGCAATTTGGCAAGGAGTGCCCAATCTTGTGCATACAACTGTATTTTCGTATTACATCACATATTTCCTCATGAATACATCGGGCATCTTTAAGCTAGTGGTTCCTGCTAACCTCAAGCAATTTGGTGTCAAGACCTGGGAGCCCAGTTAGGTTTGCGTAGATGCGTAAGGCTTTGCTGCCAGCTTCTTCAGCTTCAGCGTCCACCTTGCTCGCTTGCTTTTCCAAGTTCCGTGCCAAGTCTTTAGCCTCATTAAACCTGCAAGCACCATACACCTGTAAGATTCGTTGTTCTTCCTAACAGCTAATGACAAAAAAAAAGTGTCACATTTCATACTTCTTGTTGAGATCCTCGATGTCACTGCTCGTCTTGTTCTCCCCGTCCAAAGTCTTCTTCAACAGCTCCAGGGCCTTAGTTGATGTGCTATTGGCGTCCTTGGCGATTTTATGTATCTGATCTGCATCAATCTTGTGTCTAATCGGAAACGTGTAGAAAATCAATTATCGCTACCATTCCCAAGATAGTAAAAGTACATGTAAATACCAATTAACGACACCATTAATAACTCAAACGTAGTTCTTACTTCTCAGCCAGTTTCCGAGCTTCCTCTGCTAGAAGGGTCATGTTGTTTGGATCTCCAGTGTTTGTTGGTACATTTATATCCTACAAAGAAAATGAACTATACACATTTGCCTTCAATGGTGACACATTTAACAGAAGACACTAGGGTGTCTTATTTACTAGTGACTTAGACAATAACTGTTCGAGCTCCTCACCACTTTATTTATGGCATCCTTGGCCTTCTGGAGCTCATCGCGGGCCCGGTTGATCAGGTTCTCTGCGCTTCGGACACGGGTTCGAGACTTGTCTGCCAATGTGCTCGTTTGGTCCACAGTGTCACGTATGTTATGGAGACGCTTCGACTGGGTGACTAAGGTGCTGTTGATGTGAGCCAATCGCTCCAGGAGCTCCTTGTCCACATCTGGAATGGATGAAAAATTTGGTATTAGCAAGTCAAGTAGGTAAGCTTCCAGAATTTCTGACGTGTTGCAGTATTGTTTGTTACCAAGTCAATAAGGAAAATAACCAGCAAAAAGGAGGGAAACTGATCTTATTTATTTATTTATTTATTTATTTATTTATTTATTTAAACATTGCTGCCATTATGTATTGATCACCATTTAAATATTTTAGCCTTTATTTCAGCAGTCCGCACCTTTGCTGTTTTGCGCCTCCAACAGCAGGTCCATAATTGCCTTTTCTGCCTCCCGCAGACGCTCTTCAAAGGCCTTGTCACTGACGGTCCCCTGACTGCTGCTCAGGCTGTCAATTAGATCCTGCAGTTCCTGCATCTTCTGTCTTTGCTGGTGTACCTAGAACGAAAAGGCGAAAAGGCTGTGAGCAAAACGGGATGCATTTGCAGAGAATAAGCTCCCTCTATACAGCATTAACTCACCTTGTCTCTCACGAGGGTGTAGCAGGAGGGGCACTGCTGGCAGCCGGGCCGAGAACGGTTGTAGAAATAGTTCTCTTCACACATGTCACAGCGAACACCAACAAAACCGGGCCGGCAGATACAGTGTCCATCCTCCACACACTGGGCTGACTGGGAGCCCTCAGGGTCACAGTCACAGGCTACATTGCGATTGGGGGGAGGGGTGGTGTCAGAGAGGAGACAGACTCCTAAGACGTCTTACGCCTTGCATTCCTGAATACCTCAATACAGAACCATGATCAATGGCTTTTTCTAGGAAGAAGGACATATTTTGTATTTCAAAAGATATGCAACTGGCAATTGGTAAAAGCAGCAGATTAAAGGAATATCTTACGTTTACAGCCAGATGGCCCGAAGCCAAAGAAATTGACCTCGCAGCGGTCGCAGTGCTGACCCGTGACACCTGGCTGGCACTCACACTGACCACTGATTATGTGACAGTGGCCGTTTGTGGAACCAACTGCACTGCAGTCGCACCTAAAGAGACAATTTTAGGCTTTAAAATACATAACTAGAATAGTCAAGGAAATTGTGATAGTGATTATGAGCACATGATCTAGTCATCCATTATAAGGACACAGCTCTCTACACTGCAGGTAAAACCCAGAAGCTCACCGCTGGCAGCCAAGGCCACTGTGCAGGTTGAAATAGCCCGGATCGCAGGCGCTGCAGTCCCTATTTGCCACATGGGGCAGACATGGGCACTGACCAGTGGTCTGTGAGCAGCTGGTTCCCTTGTTCACCGTGCCGAAAGGAGAGCAGTTGCAGGCTGGGGGGAGGGAGCAGACCAATCAGAATCTACCTACTATATTCTCAGAAGCAGTGATAGTAACCATTATTCAGATTTAATCCAATAGCTTAGTCAGCTTCTCATAATGCACAGAAACGAATGATGTGATCTTTCATTACAGCCAGACATCTACAAGCCACAGAACAGAACGTGCTTTTCCTTTTTATTATTATTATCATTTTACTAGAACGGATGCTGTCAGATTGACAGCACTGTATTCCCTGGACAGTCCTGTCACCCCTCCCCCCATCTAATTCCTACTCCTACAAACTTCTATAATTTCTAGAAGTACTGGATGGATCATCTGGTAATATGAATGTCAATAAATGTGTTTTTACCTGAATGCCCAGAGTCCTAGTTGTAACACATTACTAAACCTATCCATTCATTGTACATTCCACTTACACACCAATTGTCACAATCTTTCCAAGAATTAAGTAGCTAAATTTGTTTATGTCTTAGTGTCTATATTTTAGAATTTCATTTATATTAATTATACTCTTTATATGTTTAAATACTTATATTTCTCATTTGCGCTATGACCAAAAGTTTCCGTGACTTAATAGTAAGAACTAACACTAAGTGACAATATTAATTTCATGGGCACAATGTACTAAATCATGCACAAAAATTAATGTTCCCACAAAACAATAAATGTAGCTCATGAAATCCCTAAAATGTGCTTACAATTTACTTTTTTCATGCTCTCAATTTCCTATTTCAAGCTGTCAAATTAAGTTGTGCTCAGCTTTTGGTTGTCTTCCTGCCTAAAGGAATGCCCACAGAGCCAGAATCTGGAGCGAAGTACACAAGTGCTGTGCGTTTTATGATAGCAAATTTATTTCCTCAAATTGTTGTGTCTCCCAGTACAATGCGTGCCCAAGAAAAACCCCAGGTCTCTCCAGGGTTCTGCAGGTATAACTAACTACAATGTCATACAGACACATATCAACCCTATTGAGATTTTCTTCTGAGATCAAATGTTATTACTACCTACCACAATCACAAGATAAAATGGCTTTCACCCTTCTCTTTCCTGCCACTTATCGGCATTGCTTTAATTTTGGGATGATTTGGCTCAGTTTGTTCAGATCCAGTTGCTCACCCACACAATGTGTTTGCAAAGTTGAAAAAAGATCCTTCAAATAATTTTTTATCAAATAATGAGTTATCCCACAAATAAGACCAAGTGTCAAAGCTCCCTATTCTGCATTAGCACTGCTTCAGTTTTGGGGTGATACATCTCAAAATTTGCTCAGTTGTAATTCATCACCCAGACATTGTACCTGCAAAACCTGTAAAAGATTCGTCAAAGATTTTTTGAGTTGCGTTATCACACTAACTAGAAAGCATCTGTGGTAGCGGAGGCCCAGTCCCAGACCCATATGTATTCCATGCCTAAGAAATACAATTAAGGCCATTTCCCTGCCCAAACAAAAGAGCAGATTCAGCAGCACACTGGCTGATCTCTGGAGCACTACGTGAGGGGTTGCCCAGCTGCCATCTGACTCTGCAGCTTCTTCTGACCTCATTTATCAGACCACATGCTGTTTGTTGCTGTACATTTATGTGCAACCTATTTTTTCACATTGTATTTTTTGGTCACCTGTCTCATTATCTATTTTTTATGGCCCAGTTTGTCGTTATAACATTTGCAATTTCAAATGGGATCAATAAAGTATCTGTCATTTAAGACTTTGTGAATGCATTTTGCCCGACCATTTGCATTTATGGAACGTGTGATGGATGAGATGATATAATGTGTAGAATGGAGTGTCTTCGCCAAGCGAGGACCACACTCTCACCCTTGCACTTCTCGGCAGGGTTGGTGGCCAGAGCATTTCCATAGAAACCGTCCTTGCAGCGGTCGCAAAAGAAGCCATTGGTGTTGTAGATGCACTTGAGGCACTCGCCAGTGTCGCGGTTGCAGTTCCCCACTGCATTGGGGTCGATGTTGTTACTGCATGTGCACTCCCTGCACACCCTCATGGGGCCGCTTGTCCCCAGGGGGTCGCCAAAATAGCCGTCGTCACAGAGCTCGCACTTCTTCCCTGGGAAAGATTATCACATTATCACATAAGGCTACTTGCTACTGCGCGCTATATAGTGCTCTGTGCACATAGCAACAGAGGCATGCCATGGAAGCATATGATGCGCTCAAAAATACTCCATATTACACAAAGAAAATCATAATTCTCTATTCCCCAGGGTGGATTTATTATAACATACGGTCTGGCTGCTCTTTAAATTTATACCTGCTGCCCCCGTAGGGCAGTTGGTACAAACCACTTCCATGGTATTAAGTACCACTGCACAGGATGAGCCTCCAGGACAGGGACAAGGCTTGCAATCAGAGGCAGTTCCCAGAGTAGCATCGCCGTAGTAACCATCACTGCACTTCTCACAACTGGAACCAGCAGTGTGGTCCTTGCAATTACACATCCCTGTGACAAAAATGTGTAAATTATATTTTCTGCCACTAGATGGCAGTATGAGCCATGCAAAGACAGTCAAACTCACTCTTCAAAAGTGTGAAACCCATCAGGTTCATATATACAGGATCTGTTACACCAGTTAACTATCAGCAATGCAACTGTTTTCCAACATATAGCACATTTATAACTTTTTTTATCACACGTTTACTATTTTTATTTAAAGGGCTATTGTAAGGAAATGGTTTATTTAACAGTGTTTGTCCAAACATTACTCCCAGAAACTAACCTGTCTCTGGATTACAGGAGTCACTGTGGCCGTGGCAGTTGCAAAGCTCACAGGAGCTGAAAGGCCCCAGATCAGGCTGGGTCCTGCGGTACCCCAGGGCACACCGCTCACAGAACTGGCCCGTGTAGCCCTGGGGGCAGGTGCACTGCTCCACCCAATGCGCGGGTGAGCCGGGACCCTTGCGGGCAGTCACGAGGGACACGTTATCCAGATGCCCAGCACCTAAAGAAGAATTCAGCTTATTAACATGTGGAATTTTCCATAAGGTATCAAGCTTTACAAATGGAGAAAACTTGGGACAGTGGCAGATCTGCCCAGTATTGACCGACGTAGCAGAATAACTCCAAAACGCTTAAGTCTGCATTTATGGTTCCAGCATTAGAAAGAAATTGGGCGAAAACTGTGTCCATGGGAGAGACGCACAGTAAAACCCCCTGTTTAACGAGAACATGAAGGCTCGTCTAACACTTGCTAAAAAGCACCTTGATTACCCCCAACACTTCTGGGAGAATGTGCTGTGGAAATTAATTACTTCAATAAATCAAATGATAATTTAAAACGGTGTATTGTGCTTACTCAGGCTCTCTTTTGTATTATACAAAATCAGTAACAATCATGAATGCAGAAATGTGGACTGTCTGAGGGTCCCTAAGGACCGGGCTGAGAAAGGCGGCTCTTGAGAAAATCATAGCATCATATGCTTTAAAATTCCTTAGCATGTTAATAGACTGTCGTTTTTTCAGAAAAGTCCACATCTAAAATTACGCAACAGAATTACGCAACCTACACAGAATTTAACTTCATTGATAAACTCCAAATCATAAAACAATTTATAAAGACAATCATGTAGATGCATTCATAAGGTGAGACTAATGGAATGTTCTACAGATCCATCAGGAATACTTAAAGATGTGAGCATGAGCACACTTTTTTCACTGTAGGTGCCACGGATCTTAATCGAGGTCAAGTTGTAGAGCAGCTTCTGGAATTCTGAGTAGGTGAGAATGGGTTTCCAGGGGTAGTCGGAGGCGTCACGTAGCCTGCAAAGGTACATGGAGATCATCAGACACTCTTACAATGAGTGAATCCCCCAAAAAGGCTGGTAAACAAAAGTCCCATGAGCAGAATACTAATAAGAGCTGAACTACACAAATCAGATTTTGAATGCAGATAGCCTTGCATATTTCTGAAGACCCCGCAGATGTTTTTGTCTTGCATTCGTTTCACATTCGAGTAAGCGTCTTCCCTTCCATTTAGCAGGCTCCCATTTAAAACTCATTAATACCTTAAGACATATGTCTGCGGATTCTCATTGGGGTAGGCGTTTCCCTGGGCAATGAGGGGGACGGCCACACGCAGGCCTGCCCCCTCGAGCACCACATCTTCGGCAGACATGCGCGAGTCCCGTCGATCCACCCGGAAACTGAATGTGAGGTTCTGCCCGTAGCTCAGGTGGTGGTCGCCCAAGAATTTCGCTGTTGGAATAAAATTGACAGACACCCCCTCACTGATGGAAGATGTTTGCAGCAGAACATCTCAGAATGTGGGTGAAATGGACGTTTAACAGAAAGCAGCGAACAGAAGAATACTGCTATCGCATATTAGAAATGAAAGTAAATGTTCCACAGAATGCACAGAAGTATATATTCAGTAGGTCTCTCCGGTAAATGGGCCGTATACGTTTCACACCTGGAGCCACAAAGTATATGGGAAAGTAGTCATCGGACATGAGGGAGATCTCCTTCCTGCTGGAGGACCACTGGACCGGGAGCCCGGAACCGTCACGCCGCTGGCCAGTCCACTCCTCATTGCCTGGGCCAGATAAAGGCACAGCATTACATACCGGCCCGGATCTATATATTTATGTCACAGTTATTCATTTTAACTGCTCACACAAAGTTAATAATCACACCAGAAAATAAATATAACAAAGTGAAACTAGAGTATAGTGCAGGATGATTAATAATAAAAATAAAGCAGATTATGAACCAAATAGCTGGACTTTAACATGGATTTTATCAGACAACACAAACTGAAATACATATTTTGGGAATACTGAATACCACTAGAACACAGTACAGCCCTGTTCTAACAAACAGAATACAGTGCAGTGATGCCTCCACTGGCAAAACTCATACAAGGAAAAAAAAAAATCAAAAAAGCTCTTAGTAGGTCTGATATACTATTCATGTTGCTCCTTTAACATTTCCATAAAATGAACCTCCTTCATTAGCATAATCTGGGTATATCCCACTTGTACCAATTACACTTAAAAACCAGCATCTTATTAAAATCACTCATTCAGAAAACTAAGCCATTTTTTGTCTCAAACATGTCACATTGACAACAAGTGTGAAGGGTATTCCTATTGGGGAGCAGCAATTCATGAGGAACCCCTTATTTCATGATCTTTCCCAGCTGGTAGGAAGGCATTGCTCTTATTCCTGCACCCAGACGTACATTTGACTTCATTTCCTCTTAAATATGCCTTTATGGTTTCCCAGAAAACATGATCAGTTAGCAAAGTGCTTAAATACAATAAAATTGCCTGACAAGCATGTATGATTAAACCACTTGGAGTGAAGTTCAAAAAAAAAAAAAAAATTTAAGATCAAAATGTAATAGGGGCATACTGAATAAGGCGCCAACCTTATGATACGGGAAAGGAAAAGCACTGTAGAAGCCTTTTATCTTCAAAAAAGGAATGCATTAAAGACAAGCTTACTGAGTTCAATTACTGCACTTCTCAAAGTGATTTATGGAGCAAATGTTGAAAAGCAGGTAAATAATTGTAAATTCCAAAATAATAATTGTAAATGTAATGCTACATGATTTATTAACCTTTTGTACAATATCAAACTATTTGAATTCCACAGTTAAAGAGGAATTTCTGCAGTAGCATGATTCATCAGTACAGTGAACTGTAGTTTTATATATTTATGTATGTTGATGCGTCCATATCCCAGTCTTGCCAGTGTGGGGAAGCAATAAAAAAGGCCAATAGGATGTTAGGTTCATCACTAGGTGTGTGGAGTTTAAGTCAAGGGAGGTGATGCTAAGATTATACAATTCCTTGGTAAGACCCCACTTAGAATATTGTGTGCAAATTGGGTCAACATACCTTAAAAACAGCATTGCTGTCTTGGAAAGGGTGCAACGTAGGGCTACGAGAATGATTCCTGGTCTTAGAGAAATGTCTTATGAGGACATGAGGTTAGCTCAGTTGAATCTGTTCAGCCTCGTACAAAGGAGACTAAGGGGGGACATGATCCAGGTATATAAGATTCTAATAGGTCTGGATGCTGTTCAGCCAAATGGCTACTTCAATATTAGTTTAAATACTAGAACTCATGGCCATAAGTGGAAATTAGCGGGAGAAGATTTTAAATTGAATTTGAGAAAACATTTCTTTACACAGTGTGTAGTTAAGAGTATGGAATATTTCCTGCTCAAGTACTGCAGGCTAAAACCCTGGGTTTCTTTAAAACAGAGCTAGACAAGATTTTAACAACTCTGAGCTATTAGTTCTCCCCAAACAAGCTTGATGGGTAGAATGGCCTCCTCTCGTTTGTAAATTTCTTATGTTCTTGTATATTTATTTGTGTAAATAAATAAATATATAAAAACATAAGATACATACATACACAGGATGTCCATGATCTTCTAAAACATTATATATTTTGTTATTCACTGTTATTATAACAAATTGTAATGCTTCAAATAAAAATCCATTGTATTGTATTTTAAGGCAATGCTGGATTACAATTGAATGACACTGCTAGTTGCCTTCAGCTAACAGCAGCACAGTGTAAAGCCATCAGCCATAGGTTGTGAAGCCTCATATCTTCAAGCCTCATATCAGAATTCCAAGATTTCTTTGCAGTTAAACTTACTTATCAGTAACATGCTTTAGTTATCTGACTACAGATTTCCGTGATGCGCACACAGAATGCAAGATTTAAATTGGTCTCACGTTTATTTACAGGACAAAACACCATAAAAAAAACTGGTTCCCAATAAACTAATTTGTTCAGAGAAGAAACGGTTGTCAACTTTCTACCAAAACTATTTTTCTATGTATTCCGATTTATATAAGCATACAAAGGCCGTCCTTTTACTGTCCATGTTTCCAAATAAGGGAAAAAAGTTAACTTTAACGGTTAAATTTTCAGAAATGTTTCATTTAGAGCTGTCACTGTTTCTAGATTAAAAGAGTGTTGATTAAAATTTGCCTTCCAAATGACTCAGCAATATGGCATAAGGAAGAAGATGGCACATAGCTGATGAAGGTCCAAATAAAGAGCAAAAGCCTCGGGAGTGTGGGAGCATTAAGTGAAAGAAAATGCAGACATTCTGAAGACTGTCAGGCAAGGATCAGAGAAATGACTCTTTTTGGGACACAGTTCATTTTAGGGCTGCACGATATTGGGGAAAAATTACATTGCGATATATTTTTTCCCTGCGATATATATTGCGATGTGTACAAATTTATTTATGTTCATCAGGTGTTTTGAACTGCTTAAAAATCAAATAATTCAAGAATAATTGGGGTAATTTTGTAAGCATTTTCAAAGAATAAAAAAATGTAAAAGTATAATCAAAACCC
>JAODLC010000047.1:18345380-18360580 GCA_026781145.1 Hippopotamyrus pictus
CCAGACTGGGGAAACAAACTGAAACGCAGACTTAATACAGAGGACTAATGACAACAACCAGAAACAGCTGATCACATCTGTAGCCTTAATACAGCAGTTAGCCATAGAATACCTCCAAGTCTTTCATGGACAGGAATCAGATTCCCACAAAGCTCGTCTCAGCTGGCCTCTCAGGGGGCAAATTACATCATACTGCGTTCAATAGAGTAAACACCGAACATCTGTCTGGTCTGACACACCCAAATCCATGACAAGTATGTGCATACACATTTTCTCCCAAGACACTCAAACCCCACCTGGGGATACCAAATCAATTTGATTGACCAAATCAAGCGGACTATACAGGGATTGAGTCTCCCATGCACATAGCTGTGTGCTTTTTTCACTCTAGCAAATTCTCCCATCGACTTAAGTCTGGGGTTTACGGGTGCTTAGGCCTGATATGTTGTTTGGGTGGAGAAATACAAAAAAAAAAAAAAAACTTGTTTTAATTAAAATCAGAAAAAAATGGGTTCAATGAAAAGAAGTATGCACTCAATATCCTAAGTCATAGCGCATGTACTCGCATGTGCTCCTATGAGAGTGAGACAGACAGAAAGGTACAAAGACAGATGCCCAAGAATATTCCACACTCATCTTGATGTACTTCAAATGACCACACCAAATGCATTACATGTTACCGTGTGGATCAAGAAACTAATCTTTCTGTGCTGACTTTGTTTTGAACAAATACAGGACACGTTTCGTTCTGTATTTTTGTACACATTGTTTCATAAACAAACTAGGTCAGGGTTTCTGCTGGACCCTCTGACCAGGGGTATGCATCACAAATCCAGATTTCATGCTCAGGGAGAAGATTTGTATGATTTAAAAGTATCCTAGTTTAAACACACTCGATCAGTGTTCACTTACATTTAGCTGAGTCTACGTTAAATCTGAAACCTTAAGTTAAATCTAAAGTTATCCAGCTAAGCAAGAAATCCTGCTTCATGATGCAGGCCCCTGGACACTCGCGTAGCTGGTAATTCAAGTCTTAATGACGCAGATCTGTGAGTTTTTAGTGGCAGTGACTAACAATACATAGCAGCCTGCACTGCATCATATAAGCTTGTTAACACTACACAGTTGATTGCATTACAGTAAAATCCCATCATAGTGGACTCGCTTATAACGGAATATCATCTATAACGGACGAGGTCCACTGGTCCCAGCCATGCACTTTTAAGGACATGAGGAACATGTGGTGATATCCAGCACAGATACATAGTTATTAATAGTCATGCATCTGGTCAGGCAAAGTTGGTTTACTACATGTACAATATAATAATCTATACCACAAGTGTGTCTGCTGGGGTATGGCATGAGTAAATGATGTCCTGTAGTTGTCTTCTGGGCATACAGCAACGGACTTTGGATATAATGGACTGTTTTGCCAGGTCCCTTGAAGTCCGTTATAGCTGGATTTTACTGTATATCATTGGCAATGGACTCTAAACTTTCAGTCTAAGCTACTAATAATAACATCTACACCATATTTATTGTTTAGGCATATTCATTCAAAACAATTCTGTAAACAGAGTAAAAAGCTGAAGAATACAGATTCAATCTTAAACACAATATTCTCACCAACTTGATATGTACCACACAGTGATGTAGTCAAGACCACGTAAGCCGAGACCAAGTCATTACCAATACCAGAGAATATCACGAATGAGATAAAAACCAAGACCAAAGCTGGGTGAGACCAAGTCAAAATTAGACTTATGTTTGACTCCGCATAACACACTATAAAATGTGGAGCATAGGCACCATCTTGGGGCTAGGCAGCATGGCCTAAAATTGTGTCACAGTATAATTTGAACAATTTTTGCTTAAAATTTCAATATTAAAGCATTCTGAAACGGGACGTTTTACACCCAATCACAGAACTGTGTTAAAAACAGAGGACTATTAAGCCATTGTGATAGAGGTGTTTTGATGAGTGGTCTTGACTGGTCTTGAAATCAAGCCTCGAGTCCTCCATGTCCAAGACATGTCCAAAATAAAATCACTTCTGAGACGAGACCAAGACCAGTCTTGAATACTACAATAATAGTACCACCAAAATCAAGTTTCTCTAATTTTTTTCAATTAGTTTGAAGACAGTTTCACATTATACAATTTGATGTCTAAACTGTAAATTTTGTCTTCGGGGTCGACCTTAATGCACGGCCATGCCTTTTTTCGAATAATGGCAATGGGCATGACCACAAAAATTAGGGGAGAACATACGTAACTGAAAAGCGTGTAACTTTTAACTTGCGTACCTGAAGGGAGAACAGACCCCATAGTTCAGTCATACTTTAACAAATTCCAACAAGGCACGAACTTCCACTCATGAAAGACAGACAAGCTAATACTTCTTCATAAATCAAAGATTCAGGCAACATCCATCCATTTCCCTAGTACAGAGTCATTGTGAGGCTGGAATCTATCCCAAGAAGCACAGTGAGTGTAGCAGGGGAATACCCAAGAAGCTAAAACCAAGATTATGGCTATCGGTATAACTATAGGAGGGAAGCAAATTATTGCGCAATAACCTTGTGCCACCATCTCGGAGCAGTTAGTCAGGGTAATAGAATCCTCTGCACATTAATGCAAGCAAGTTAAGTTAAACAGAACTTAATTACACCAATCAATCAAGTACGCTGCATATTGTGACACAAAATAGCGTTATATAAATGTTATATAAAAGTAAAAGTAACTTAAAAGCAAATGATGTAAAAATAAAACAGACATTACTGGATGTGATCCATACACACTGAAAGCGAAATGGTTGTGAGCTGCCTGATGTTATTTAAAAGCAAATTGATCAGCATTTTATCCTTGGATATGTAGTTTTATTTGGCTGCAGGGACTGGCTGAGGAGTTGTTTCTTTTTGCTTTCCGTTCTTGATGTTTGTACTACTGACAGACTGCTGTGCCCCTGCAGAACTGAACACATAAAAACAGCACTAAATTTTTGTGTTATTCTTACTAATTTCAGAGTGATCTCTGCAAACTCCGGCACTGTTAGAGTTCTTTTCAGTATGAGCCGCTCCAGAGGTGCTACGTAACCATTGTTGGTGCCGTCCACGACATAAATCTTCATCTCACCTCCCTAGATCACTGGTTTTTAAATACTTTTGGGAATCATAAATAATCTTTTACCTTTGTCACAAAAGACTGCTGTTGCTGCAGCCGACAACAGCACACTGACCATGACAAACACAGAAAAAGAGCACAGACAGCACATGCAGAGTATCAAATGATATGGAAGACTGTGTGCCAGCATAGAGGTTGACGGGCTTGGTGTTCACAGTAACATGTGACATGTGCAACAATCCTATAGCAATCAATTAAGCCTTATCTAAATCCTTATTCATTATTCCATAGTGAATGAGTCACAGCTTGCTATCTCAACTCCAGATGTGTTTATTTGAATTGAGTGTTGACACCATCAAGCCATAATTAAATCACAGCAGTCAACATTACAGGATGAGACCTACCTGTAACACAGGGCTGTTGTCAAAATTGTAACCACTGGGTCTCCCCTCCAGGGTGGAAAAGGCCACATTACCACCAGTTAATGGAGAAATGTCACTGAACTCGTCTGTGCACAAAGCCTGCTGCTCGTCTTCACCGGTACGGATAAACCCCCGGTTAGGCTTCTGGTAAGTCTTCTCACAGGAACCACTGTAGTACTGGTAGGGAATCCAAGGCCCATTCTCAACGGTGCGTTTGTAGATGGCGAAACTCTCTGGGCGGCTCGTGTGAAACTTCAGTCGGACATAAGTGATGTCAAAGGACTTGCCTGAGAAAAGAAAAGAAAGAAGCAAGGATGTGCAAGGATTAATCTTCAAGTTTGTGTAATTACACACTCACATCCTTTCTGTAGACTTGAATTTACTGATCTCAAGTAACACACATTCACAGTGTAGGTTAAAATTGCTTGACGTGCTTCACAACACTAGAAATCTTGTAATATTGAGGAATTGACAGGGCCCTCTTTCCACAGCTGAAGTCAGTGTACAACTCCTATTTGAAAGACATAAACTTGAACACAAATGGGACACAAGGAACAGTAGCAAATGAACTCAACTGTAAGAGTTCAGAAACAATACTCTATAGACAAATGAATCCACAGTGGAATGTTTTGGTCAACAACGCCACGTTGTGTCTAGACTAAACCAAGCCTTTAACTACACGGCCAGGCATGCTGTTGGTGTTGTATGGGAGCACAACCAGCTCATTGTCTTGATGGCAACACGTATTAGGAAGTCTATATCAGGTTAGAAAACAAGGAGGGACTGCCCTAACTAAAGTCTAGAACTAATGCCCACTGAGATACATCAAGATCATGAAGCATGACTCATTTTGGATCACAAATGGATATTTTGTATCTAAATGGATCTCGTTGTTCCCTAGCTTTCAGACTGTACTCCTACAGAGCAGACTAAACTTTGCCCAGCAACCCCTAAAATACAGATATATCAAAGCACTGCTCCTTGTTTCTTTTATCTGCCATTCCAAGGTCACATGCTTCTGGGTTTACATGGCCGCAATAACAGAGTTGAGATAATACTACCATTCACATTCAAATACAGGCAGAAATAATTTTGGGATATTCAGCTTTCAAAAAAGCGAACTGTTTTTACCCAGATATATTATGTCCATTGCACAAACCCGACAACACACATCCATCATAACTGAAATAGCCACAGACTCTTGGGGGACTTTTCCACTGCACCAAATACCACCAAGTACCACTTTTGGTACTGTTCTTTTGCTTTTCCATTGAATTTCAGTCAAGTATCAGTACCACTACCTAAAGTGCCAAACCAGCTGGAGTACCTCAGTACTTTAGGGTGGGACTTGAACCAATTTGTAGATTGGTTATGCAAATAGCCTGGCACTGAAACACAACACAAACACCATCATGAAAACAGTTCCGAACTCAGAAAACAGGAAAAAACGCGATTTGGTCATAAGACCATATACAACAAAAAGATGTGACAAGTGACAAGAACTTAAGTATTTTGTTGAATATACTAATACAACACACATAAAGCGATTTGATTTTGTTATAAATATACCACTGATATAAATTCATTTAAAATATTTATAAAAGGAATAATTAAAATTGTAAAGCTTTTTCCTGTGACAGACTAAAAGTAAATGTGAATATTATGGCGAGACTAAAGTGCCCTGTGCTATAATGTTCGCACCGAAATGAAAGTAAGAAAAAGCCTTATTTTAATATAGTTGACTAGCGATGTAAGAATTGTATGTGCATAACGTAATGCTGGCATTAATATTGCGCATTGCCAAGCTGTATAATACACTACAATCATTTTTCGAATTCAGTATAAAATACCCCACCATGCATGGTCATTTGGCGCTGGTACCAGTTGCCTCTTATTGCCTCATATTGCAAGTGATGGGTCTGGGCTGTTATATACAGACCCACCCAGGTCCGTTGACACTGCTTTTCTCCAGATGCTACCACTTAGGCTGTGCAAAAGCAAGATGATACCATCTTTTAGCATTAAAATACTACATAGTATTCGGTAAAGCTTTACATTAAGTGCACCTTCATAATGCATTCATAGAACATTCATAAGCAGCATGCAAGTACACCTTAACATCCTAAATTCCCTTAACAGCTTTAATATACATTAATATCAAACATTACATGATTATACTATTATAATGTTTGTTATTATATAATGCTTGTTATTAATGTATATTACAGCTGTTAAGGGATGTTAGGATGTTAAGGTATACATACATGATGTTCATGAATGTTTTATGAATACTTAATGAATATATTATGAAGGTGTACTGAACGTTTTATGAATGCAATAAAAGCATTATGAAGGTGCACTTAATGTAAACTTGGTGGTAAAATAAAATGCTTTCAGACCTGTCCATTATCAGTCATGTTAAAGATAATCCTAGAGATGAGCTCAGCTGATGCCAGTATCTGTAGCTGGACGAACTGTAACCAAAAGAACACATACAGAACTGTGCAAAAATCTTAGGCCGCCATAGAAAATACTTAAATGTTCTTCATGTTGGTGCAAAACTGCTGTTATGCCTGTCAAAGTCTGTTAGCCATTTCAAAGCATCTGAAATCACCCCATTATTTCCAGCAACCATACAATACCAACCATGTATTTTTTCACTTGACCACTAGCACACCTCGTGCAGCTAATCAATATCTCAATCTTGACTTTTTAAAATGAATTAATTCATTAATGAACTGCCCCGGTGGTGAAATTTAAGAAATACATTTAAGAACTTTCAACTAACAAGCAGTGTCCATCAACCCATTAGCAGACATGAGAAGCAGCCTGGGGCACCATATTGTGGGGACCAAAGCTCACCAGCTCTGCCTATCTGAAGCTGACTAATACACACAATTGAGAATGCAGAGCGCAGGCCTTCTGCCAATTCCTACACAATTTAAGCATGGCCCTATTAGTAGCCTCAGGAATCAATCTGGCCATTAGCACACATCATGTACATGATGCCATCTGTCTTTGTACAGCTCTGGACCAGGGCTTCCCCCATATTTTCTGCTTATTAGGATACCTGGATACCTGAGCCAGGGAGACCACTGGCTGGATTTGAGGCAGAAGTCAGAGAGTAGACACAGCAGGAAGTCAGGCCCCCGGCAAAGGCCTGCACAGAGCACTATCCCCCATTCCCGCTTTGGCTGCTCTCACATGTACACACCTGTTTCAGGCTTGTACAATGTCATCATGCCCTGGGGAAGGGCGGAGCAGCAGCCAGTGTGGCTGCGACCACCACCCCCCCCCACCCCCAAAGTTTCCCTCCCATTGTCTACAGCTTTTTCCACTAGTTAGTTCCTATTTTGCAACTGCTGAACTGTCCATTAACGACACAGCTGTTACTAAATTTTCTGGAAAGATCATTTTGTGAAATATGAAAGCAAATCCTTTGCAACTGCTTGTTTTTGAGTTTCTTTTTTTGGGAGGGGTGGTGGTGAATTGAACACCACATCTGAAAGTGTGACTAAAAATGTGGTTGAAAGAAAGTGCGAAAACCTATTTGGATAAAATCAACCTTGACACAAACAGCTGGGACAAGCATGAATCCAGTAGAAAACCACCCCCTCCTTTTGTTTCTGCAATCTATAGGTTTAGAGCCAGTGCAAGATTAAATTTATATCATCAGAAGTCTACATTATGTGCTTCAGTTCTACAGCTAGAGCAACTAAAAGGGCAAAAACCTATAGTGTATTATCACCCAGAGGTCAGCACTAGCAGCTACTTTTTCCCTGGAACATTGGATTATGAGTCAATGAGGGGGAAAAAATGAATATTCTGCTTAAGCTGGGGTACAGACAAAAACTAAAGCATATTTAATAAAAAAAAAAAAAAACATTCAATAACCTAAGCTGATTACTAAGTATATCTTTTCCATTTCTCACCATTTTAGACTTGTTTTAAGATTGATTTAGCCTCACACTTCCATGGCATGTTGGCATTCCAGCAGAGTTCTCCCTCTCTTGCTCAACAGCTCCTGAATCTAGCAGCACCACCAAATCCCAGATTCCCCTCCTTGCATCTCCCACTCATCCCCCAGCTGCATATCCAGTAAAGGGCAACAAGGGAGGGGGGCGGCCTGGAAGGCATCCCAGACGGCATTTTCATTTGATAAATCCATCTTTAATGAGTGAGAAACATTTTCTAGCAGGCGTAGAGGAATACATTCAGAGATTTTTCCAGAAAAGAGAAACATTAACTGATGCACAGTCGATCAGAAGACCTGTTTGATGGTACAGTAGTGCCAAATGTGTAAGATTAACATGTATCTACAATTCACCAATGCTGGTCAATAGAGGCAAAAAAGAATTCATTTGGTGCCTGAAAACCAACTGATTTTGTGTAATGTGCAAATTTTACACTCATCCACTACAGATAAAAGAATGACATATTACTGGTTCAGATACAGTCCTGAAATTATCAGTGTAAGTTAAGGGAGATGGGGAAAAATTGTCAGATAAACAATTGGAAATTCGTAAGATGTGAAAAGATGCAGTTAAGTTCCTGTTGAAATAACAGAGGCCTTTACCTACTGGTTAAGAATACTGATGTTCAATAAATTCACAAACCAGAAGTTCTCACCTGAAACCAGTGGTCAAAATAAAACAAAGACAATATAAGCAGCCTAAGAAGAAGCGCTCTGCAGGCCGTTTCTGAAAAGAATTGACAAGACAGAAAAGTAGGTAGCCACAGGTTTCCAGGTGAATCGTTATATCCTTTTAAGTTCGGTTTTTTCCCTTAGGATTCCATCTGGCAGTGAGCCCTCAAAAGGTCTGAATGTTCTCAGACCTCAAAGAGCCGCATGAGTTCCAGCTGAAGTCATCAACTAACCAGCCAAACACCAACTCAGATGAAAATGGCAGATCTCACTCAAGTTACCTACATGTAATGATAAAAAATGACAATAAATGGAAAATACAGCACCATTTCCAATATGCCAAAATATCCATTAATAAGTACCCAACAGAAACTTAAAATTCATTCATATGAATTACTTTTCAGTGACAGATGCTACGTTTTTGTGAAGGTGACAATATATTTATATTAATATTCATGTTAATTAATGTTAATATTAAATATCAGAATTGCAACACACAAAAACAGGCACTTTCACACCAAAGTTGCAGAACCTGATCCCTGTTTACAAGTTCTTGGGCTGTCTCAACCTGTAACATTTGTAGTTCCTGGCTATTTTGGTGTGTTGCTTTCACACTGCGAAACTGGAACTGGGATTTTAGTGCCAAATAAGCATGGGAGACACAAAAAACTCGCAGGTTAAACTTCATACATTTTCCAAACGAAACTACACCCCCACACCAAAATAATGGAGGGTAAACAAATCATTCATATCGTTGACCGACGACATTTTTGATTATTACATTTTAAACTAAAAAACAATGTAACATTATTCTGCTAATAAGCACTGGCAAGTGTCACTGCTGGCACCTGCAAAATTACATAAAAGTACAGTGGTTAGAAGCTGAATTTTCCGATGCAGAAATATGGAGAAAGACATTAGCAAAAAGGTATTGATTAATGTAATAAACATAGAAGATACAAAAAATAATTCCATAAGCTGAATTTTTGCTCTCACATCTCTTTTCACTGCCCTTCCACGTAACTTTCGAGTTAGCGTCAGTGCTTGTGGTCAACCAATCGGCAAGTTCTTTGTAAGCGTCTCCCCACGCATTCATATTTGAACAAAAAGTACCTAAGTCTGGAGGAGGAACCAACAAAAAAGTTTCCGGAAGTGCTTCCAAGGAGATACAGTCCAGCAGAGTTCCTGCGGTGTGAACATGACAAAAGTTCCTGGTTCTGGAAAAAGGTTCCGTTTCCTGAAAAAAGTTTCTGTGGTGTGAAAGTGCCCGATATGAAGTTTGACCTTCATAAAAGGTCAAATACACATTTACAAAAGCCTTACTCAAATACTGTACTACAGAAATTTTTTAATTACTACTGTCAGTGGAAACGACTGATATGAATGACCATAGACACCTTCCCGTTGAAGTTTAGGAAAGAAGTTCCTGGGCTGTCAATTGGGAACTTTTGTAGTTCCCTGCCACTTTCGTGTGTTGCATTCTCACTGCACATCAGAAACTGTGACCTTTATGTTAAATAAGCATGGGAGATACAAAACACTTGTAAGTTAAACTTCTTACATAATTTCATAGGAAACTACTCCACCGCTCCATAACAATGAAGGACGAACAAGTTGTTTTGTTAGCTATTTCTTAGTTATTGAGAGGATCGACTGCATGGTTTGAAATTTCAGGACAAATAATGTTCCATTTTGATTCAAAGTAGTACACAGTCTATTTATTTTTTATACAGCCCATGACACATCTATACTTTGATATTTAATCTGGCCAGCAGATCAATCTTTTGTTTTCCACAAAAAAAAAAAACGATGCAACTTTATTCCACTCAATCTAATGACGGCTGGCAGGTTTCCCTGGCAATATTAGACAGATGTATGTTGGTTTGTATCTTGCTTATCTATTGAAGTTTCTGAGGCAGACATATGGAGTATAGAGCGAAACATATACTTAATGCATGTAATGTAATTGACATATACAAAATTATTCCATCTGCCCAGTACTTGCTCCATTACTTTCTCTCTTCCGAATACTTCTGCATAACTTCCAAGTTATCACCAGTGCTTGTGGTCAACCAATTTGCAAAGTTCATTGCTGTAAGCTTCACCCAGTAGTTCCCAGTCGACCGATAGGTACCTACTCCAGAGTTAGTTCTGAGGAACTAAAACTGGGCCAAGTGGGAGCTACAGTGGGAACACAAGAGTAGTTCCTGGTTTCTGAAAAATGTTCCTGTGGTGGGAATATTTATTAATTATTTATTAATAAATTTATTAATTTATTTTTCCCCAGATATCTTAAGGTGAAAACATTTGGTAGTGTTTCTGCCACGAATCAAAACATCCAAACAATAAAAATCATAAACTGGGGGACATTTAGGGTTATTTTTCTTCATGAAATTCACAAGACAAAAAGAGGCTGCTGGGCAGACTAACCTGAAGGCACTGAAAGGAGTGTCACAGCCTAATTCCCAAGGCCCCTGTCCTTTCCTACTTGTGAATAAAAGTTTCCTCCTATGACATCACCACATTCCTCTAAGGGAATGAACAATGGCTGCTTTGACTTTTGATGTGTGGGCATGGCGATCTCTGCACGACTTCTTCATATGCCTCGGAGATATGTTGGAACATCTGTTTGACTAAAATCCCATGAGGCCACTATGATTCACATTGGAAGGGGAGTGCTTGAGACCTGCTCAATTCTCAAAAAACATGCTTGTTTTTGTGGATTTATCATGTGAAGGAACAGTATAAAAAAGTTAATACTGAAATCAAACTAGATTCACCAAGTGTTGCACCCATGTTGAAGTTTAGAATTTTGCAATCTCAGCAGATGATACATTAAAATCCACTGTAGTGTGACATTCCTTAATTACTGCCCTTAAACAGATGATACACACACACCAAACCAACAGTGATGAGAGGCTTATTAAAACTCACAATCAACCCACCTCAACAATTATTCACAATATAACAAGCCTTGCTCAGTCACATTAAATCTAGCCTTATGCTATCGAACTGTTGAGTGCCACCCTTGACATGCCACCCTTTTTGTCAAACTACATTTGTTCATCATGGGACTCTGTGTCACTTACTATAAATGTGCTATCAAGCTGTCACTCATAAGCACAATTGTGTATTATGACGCTCTTAAATAGAACAAAACAAAACTTAAAATGTTCGCCCCCCCAGACATATTGAAGTTTGTGACTCCCCATGGCATGGTCAACATACTACACCACTTAATATGACAGGAAACATATGATAGGAAAAGGAGTGGAGCCTGAGCCTGAGCCTTATGTCTTCCAGAGATCTCCTTCAGAATACAACAATACAGAAAGACGCTGAGCTGATGCAATAAACGTTGCTATGAAATCCACAGGAAATAAATAAGCAAGCAAATTCCCATGCAATCTCTGCTTGAGATTTTCAGGGCTGCTTTTTGAATGTGAATTCTACAACCAACAGCTGCATAAACAGTCAGTGAAATGCAGCCAAGCCACATGTCCTCCCCCACTTCCTTCCAAACAAGCACTGGCGTCAGTCCCAACCTGCCAAGTCCGATTCTCAACATCTTTTTAAACCAAGTCAGCTAGCTACTCTCACCAGTCGAAACCTTCAATATGTAACATGTTTAAAGAATTGTTTACAGCAAATTGATTTTTCTTCCCAGGAATTATGAGAAGGCACCAGAGCTAAATTTCTTTCAGAACTGGACATTATGAAATGAAGAAACTCCAGCCCCTTGGGCATAAGAACATTCCAGTAACACACAGAGAAGCTCCTCATTTAGATACCCTCTTAGCCTGGCCACAGGAGCTACGTCAGAAATTGTTCTTCCTAGTTCAGAAGACACCAGAATGGTTGAATAAAAGGTAACGCTTTACATTAAGTGCACCTTCATAATGCCTTCATTAAGCATTCACAGAACATTCAGTGCACCTTCATAATGCATTCATAGAACATTCTTAAGCAGCATGCAAGTACACCTTAACATCCTAACGTCCCTTAACAGCTTTAATATACATTAATAGCAAACATAACATAATTACACAATTATAATATTTGTTATTATATAATGTTTGTTATTGTATATCACAGCTGTTAAGGGATGTACATATATGTTTATGAATGTTTTATCAATACTTAATGAATACATTATGAAGGTTTACTGAATGTTTTATGAATGCAATATAAAAGCATTATGAAGGTGCAGTTAATGTAAAGCGTTACCGAAAAAAATTACAATATTCAACAGCAGCTTGACCCTATTAACGCCAATCTTTAACCCTATTTAACTTTCATCGTGAATCTGTGTTGTAATTTACTAAGAAAAACATTTGTGGGACGTGAGACTAACCCAGTTGAGAAACACTCGTTTATAGTACACACACATTAATTTGAAAATCCCACAAAACAATTATTAAAAGTAAAAACCCCGGCTATTCTTAGTCTTTCCACTTGGGGGGATGGGGGCATCACAGAGCTGAAGGAATATATCTATGGTATGCCAAAGAACAAGACCGGCTATGCTGAAAAAAATCAAGGGCTCATATGTGTAACTCAGACAAAAATTTATTTCTAGTTGGATTAAAGTAACAGCAGTGTGTTTTTTAATCATAGCTGGGAGAGCAGTGATGCAGCTGCAAAAGCTACCTATGTAAATGTTAAAACATGACATCATGGAAGCTGTATTCAGATGGTTTGGTGAAAACATGCATGCACAAAGGAGCAGAAGCTGAGCATCCTGACACGCGCCAGGCTTTTGCCAACAAGTCTTGTTAGAAATGCAACATTTCCATTGTACAATAGAGGCTGGTGAAAAACCGTGGTAATTATCTGCAGGCTCTCCATGGAATGACAGACTACATCCACACTGCTACATTGTTGTTTAAAAACTCAGGTTTCAAATGAAAACGATCTACATCCACACAGGCATTTTCCCTGACAATTTTTAAAGCATTTTCAGCCAGAGTGAAATGAGCAAAAACATATATGACATAGCTATTAGTCTACATTGGGCATACGTGTATCAATACAGTGATAGGTAAATTAGTGTCTTTTTGCACCAACTTGCAGCAGTCACACTGAGTAACAAGCTATTTAGCTACATACAGGTCAGTCACAAGGAAAACTCCATGTCCGCCATGTTACATCCATGAATACTGATTACTTCCGTGTGGGTGTACAGGTGACTAATCAGACAATGAGAGGGTGTAACTTGCCAGATTAAATCAGACATGGGCCACATGATGAGTACGAACCAACCTGGGCACTTGTAGAGCCCGTGTTTTCATAGGTCTCCGTTTTCACTTGTCCACACAGTGACACTAAAACAGAGTTTTCAGAAGTATACAACACGGAGTGGTTTCAGACGTGTCCGTTTTTGGGGGCTGAAAACTTAATAGTAGTGTGAATAAAAGGCAAAAATTGAGAATAATGTCTTTAATGAAAATGTAACAGTATGGATGCAGTGACAGACTAATTTCTGCTTCATTCAGATGTCACACTTTGTTCATCACATACTGTATTACACAAGTAATAATGTTATTATTAGCACCATAAATCTTTCACAAATTGCTTCAGAGGCAAACCTATATGGGAGAATGCATTAACCCCTGCAGACACAAAAATATTCCAGAGGGATCACACTCCTCTGGAGTACAAAAGGCTATAGGCACACTAGAATCTGGATTGAGGGCGATCTTGCCTGTAAGAGGTGAGTTTCTGAGGTCGATTTTAAAACATTCATTGCTGGAAAATTCACCTACACAGTATCTGTGGGCCTCGGAATAGCAAAAGGCAGAATCCATGTCATACTGCAAATCCTATTCATCAACTGATGTCAAAAGTCTTTCATCTTAACATGGCAGAATAGTTTGACAGGAGGAGTTAACATGGCAGCTGAACTCAACGGGGGGAATCCCACTTAAAAACAAACAAAAAGCAGCGACGCGGGACAGAATAACCTCCAAATGGAGCTCATCACATGGTGCAACTTGCCAAGAGCAGCAGAAATTCAGCACAGGAAACACACTTTTGTCTAGTTTTGTGTGCAACCCTACTGTTTTTTTTTTGTTATTTGAAGAAAACACAACACCTTTTGCCTGGAGGATACTTTTCTTAGTTGCTATACCATTAACCACCTCCCAACATAAAGCTAGTGGGGACAGGAAAGAGATGAAATATTAACCACATGGCAGAACCCATGCAACAGAATGAGTCAAGATACTGTTTAGAGTACAGGCTGCAAATCAGTTTTTTTCTGACAGCGTCAGATGATTCGCACAAGCAACCAAGCCCATTTGCCCTTCACATACGTCGCTCTGGACAAAAGCGTCTGCTAAAGGAATGAATGTGACAGCCTGTGTTACCTGAAAAATTATAAGCAAGCTGTGGAATGTAGAGAGGAGCTATGGCACCGATCAAGACGGCAAACAGAAAGGGCGACAGAGGAGCTGAGATACCAAGGATAATTATCAGAGTTGCTCTATTCCCCAGAAATGTCTGTCAAGACATCCTGACTTTCCATTTAGAAATCAGAAGCCATCATACAGGTGAAGAAGAGTTCTTAGAGAAGGTCCCGACTCCCAAACTTAATTTCATTAATGCCGACTAGAACTCTCATATAGCAAGATGATCCAAGTTTATGGAACCGTTAAGTTAGAAATATGGACCATGAAACATGCAAAGGTTGCTCAAAATTGTATGAAGTACAACTTGATCACTGCCATAACTAAATTAATGCAGCAAACATTTAATATATATCTTGCCCTCCAGTAGGTACAGGTTCTGCTGATTATTCTTAATGTTTTTCAAAAATCTGTCTTGCGTGCTTTAAAACAAATGAATGCAAGCTTGTATAAAGGTCCAATGATTAGTATATTTAAAAAGGTGGAGGGGGGAGGGGTGAGGAATGCTGAGGCGCAAAGTCTCCAAACAGACCTTCAAATTTGTACAGGTAGAATAGGCTGGAAGTACTGCGGGGGGGGGGGGGGGGGGGGGCTTAAGCCCCC
>JAODLC010000047.1:18360680-18372447 GCA_026781145.1 Hippopotamyrus pictus
GGCGGGGGGGGTCTTAAGCCTACTGCACAAAGACAGGAATGTCACAACAAAGTGAAGAAACCCCTTTGTTGTTCCAATAGGAAGAGAACGACAGCAGCCAAAAGGAAAGCAAAAGCTTGGCTTTTTAATTAGCTGTAAGTTTTTCCTAACAAAATAGTTATAAAATAATCATACATACAACACAGATTACCAAGCGCTTTCAATTAACAATATAATTGCTGGGTTCTGAGCCAACTACCAAATTAATCAGCAAAACAAGGTTGTTTAAATATTAGATGAGTAACTTATTCAAATGTATCAGATTCATGACAAACTGAGAAATTCCTAAAATCTCATTGCGGGCTTTTATATAAAATTGATTGAGAACACAAAAAAATTAATGCAAGGTTACATAAAGTAGTAAACAATGGCAGCTGACCATTAAGCAAGAAGTGATCAAAGTGTTTAGTGCTAGCATTTAGGTTGGAGGCTATATTAATTGTACATAAATATATAAAATCACCCCAAAGACATGAAAATATATTCCAGGTTTATGGCAACCACCTGTAGCCATCAAGTGCTCCCCCCAAACAATGTCCGTCATGAAAATATTCCCAAACAGCTGAGCTCAGCTGTTGGCCTTGAGTTAGAGATGCTGCGCGATGACTCTCGTCTGGTGCTTTCCGACCAGATTTCAGGTCATAGTTCGACAGATTCTTAAAATAAAGGATAAATAAAAATAAAATTCTTCACAATTAAAAAGAACCCAAAACATAAAATTGGTTTGCTATGGTGCAGTTTGTGAAGTGGGTCCAAAGATATACCATCATAAGATGTACAGTGTCTCATGAAATCAAAAAGACAAACACACCTGAGATCATATGATCATTGTTAATTTACCAATAACAATACATAACTTATATGAACATTTACAAATATCCAAATTCAGGTATAAAAAAACCTGACATGAAAAATGTCTATTAACATTTTCCAACACTATTGTGGTTTCATGCGAAGGCGTTTTCAATCTAAGAGAAAAGGATGCATTTAATGTTAGGAAGAAGTCATTTCTAACAAACAAAAGGCCAAATTAGCACTACTGACGTGTAAGAAACATTGTAATTTGTAGTGTTGCATTCACATTATACAAAGTGCTGTGCAATGTGTTTAATTACACGTAATAAACCAACCACAAATACAATGAAGATTGTACTTTAGCACCATCAATCTTAGTCCTGAAATGCACCAATAATGGTTTTTCAAGGCCTTCCATGGTCCATTAGAGTGGGCATCCTGCTAGACGTGAAATTCACACTACCATGCAAAGGTTTTCAGTTAACCATAAAACAATATTAAAGCAATAAACACAATGGTAAACATCTCACATCTGTCAGCACCAATTATCACATGCCAGCATCCAGCAGAGCTGAACTAGCATAGGAGACCACACACTGGCCACTGCTAGGTCCTAACAACCCAACGGTAAACATGACAACATTTTTTTAATTAGCCTAGCCTGAGTGGTGCCATAAAATCAAGGAACTGTGTATTGCATGCTTACAGGGTAATACAAATACACAAATTTAACAAGTTGTGACAGGGATGAACATCCAGAACCTTTTGAGCAGCCTGATGGCATACCTCAAGAGGGTGAGCACACAAACTAACCATCTCATTATTTAGTCTATCACAGAAGTCCATCTAAAAAAAAAAAGTTTTCATCCCTGAAACTCAGACAGATGTCTAGCCAGTCAAAAGGGGAATTGGACTTGAAGTGCATGGAGTACAACAATTTTCTAGGTTCCAGAAGTTCAAAATAACTCGCCAAAAAGAAAAAACATGGCCAACCAGCTATTGCCATTTTAAGAAAGACCATCCAAACGGAATTTTCAAAAGTAGAATATCCACACACAAACCTGCCTTTACTCAATCTTTTGAAAAGTCAGAGGACCTCATATTAAAGAAGATAAAGTAAAGCCTTTGAAAGGAAGACAGCAATGCAAGGACTTTTGTGACAAAGCAGGCTGCTGGTGGGGATTCGCAGATAAACATCTGTCTTGGGGCTGATTGTGAGAGCTGAGAGAAAAAAAAAAAACACAAAGTACAATCCCTACAAAAATGCAGATGATAAAACAACCTTTTGACTTGTCTACCATACAGGATGTCGAACTAGGAACATCTTGACAACTTTTGCAAACCTAAAATCCACTCTGATGACATTTAAGAGTGTTTTAACTACAAAGAATGCAACAGCAGAGCTTGCGCAGTTAAAATCTCTGGTTTGAGACTGGCCTATCACCATACATAATCAACCAATCAAGTACAAATTTCATGATACAACTTTTAAGCATGCATTTCTTAAAATCGATTACAGATATGATCTCCACTCCAACTCCAACCAACAACCAATGAGCTTGCTGAGAAATAAAGACGAAGACCTCAGTGATCCCTTTGGATTTTTAGATGCGATCTCACACCTGTCTGAACGTCTGCAAACCTGGGGGCTATATCCTGTGTAAATACATGCTTCCTGAGCCAAGATCATACCTTTCAGCACCTAACAATAGGTCTCCCCTTTTTAGGCTGGTATAATTTGTAGCAGGTGGGTACTTATACCATGGCCTTTGATGCTGCTTGGGAATCTATAGAGTTTCGCTAAACCAGAGAACATAGGGTTTTAATCTATGCCTTCATGAAAACTCCTCCCATACTACCCCCCCCAACTGTACAGTTTTATTTATGTAAATAGAGATAAAGAACATAACTAAAAGACCCTCAGATAATCAGCTGTAACAGAGCAGTTCCACAGTTTTCATCTTACATTGCCTCCATCCCAGCACTGTTACCCCAAACAAGCATAAACCTAGCTCATTGTTCAACTACAGCTTCTCAACTCCAAGAATAAAACAAGCGGAAACAAGACAAGCCGCATAAGAGAAGCCTTCAAAACATGCATTCAGAACCTCAGTGATATTTGCAGAGCAGACACATATACGGCAAAAGGAACAGACTGGACCTTGACGTGGTCGGAAGGAACAAGAGAGAATTGTTGCTGAGGCTAACAGGATGACATAGAGGTATACATGGTGTACAGTTAATTCAGTAAAGCAGCACTAATGTGTGAGCAGAGCTAGGAAAGACATATTGGAAACCATATTAAGTTTTTATGGAATTCCTACCAAATCATGCTTTATAAAGCTTATGAATATTACATTTAATCTACTAAGAAGTAAAAACTGTCCTAAATTCTTAAAGATGGTTGTCAACTAATGAGCGATTCTAGAAGATCACTTTGTTTTCCTACCACCAGCAATAATCAGAATTCATGTTTATCAGTATTTTACTTGTGTTGCTGATCCACATTCAATTATGTTTTAGTTTCATTTCACCAATAACTATTTTCATACATTTCATTTTACTTGAGGGGGGGACAAGTAACTTAGATCATCATCAACAGCATCAAATACACAAACCATTATGATTGATTAATAATGAACAAACATGAGATTGGTATGTAGCCAACATGGTTTCAGATTAAATAATGCATTAACTAGAGTGTACCATTACATTATCTGTGCCCATTCAAGTGAAGTGCCAACAAAACAATATATATTCTTAGGATGCAAAGAACTCTTTACTCATTCTCGTAGCCATTTCAAAATCAGACACTACGATAATTACCCTATAAAAGTAAACCCTGCGTATGGAAACATGGTTTAAAGCAGTTCAGACTCACTGATGTTAGTGCAATACATTCCGGCTTCTGAAATACATTCCAGCAGTACTAACAAGCAACATATATCAGTTTACTTGAAAGTTAGAAAAAAATAGCATAAAATCTGTGTATATTCTGACACTAGCTAAAACAGTTTAAAGTGTTTCTTGGAAGCTTGCAACTACTGAAATGCATATATACAACACTTAAAGATTATAAATCCTGGAAAGTTTAGACGCCATCTTGGCTGAATCTACCTACCATTATTCAACCCTATACACAAGGGCAAAAGTTAAAGCATAACGTGCTTAATATTTTTTTTTCCACAGAAGTGGGAAGTACATTGTAATTTTAGTATTTAGACATATGAAACCATATAACCAAAAACCAAAATCACATTAAGAAATGCAATGACATTACAGGAAAATGATTGTGAACCAAAACGTTTCCCTCCGCAATATAGTACACCAACTATGACCATACAGAAAGAAAGAAAAAGATTTTGACCAGAAGGGCTGAGGGAGAGGAAAAAATTCTCCCACCCGCTAACTTGTCTAAAACCATGCTCCTATTTCATGTGAACATGGATAAGTTATACAAGATATGAAGCATTAACAAGGAAAAACTAGACAGTTACTGAGAGAAACTGATTTATTAGCACCGATCGTGTTAACAATGAATCCTTAGTGTTCTGCAAACCAAGAATACAACAATCGGACAGACAACTGGTGCACGTCTTACACGACAGGCACACAGGGAGATCCCCATTCACAGGCTCCCGTGCCGGGGCTGTAATTTCCCACGCTTTTGGATCGGCTACACTATTAATGGGCAGCGTCCTGCCCCCCATAAAAACCCATGTGAAGGAATGCAGCGCAATCACTCATATCTCACAACCCCGTCTTCTCACGCCGCCCCTCCCCCCGGTCATCAGGTCTTAAAGGCTTTCCCTGGAGAAAAATGTTTCAAAGCGGCTGTTACCATTTAATCAACAGTGATTTCAACGTGTTTCTCAAACGCATATGTTTTGTTGAAGATAAAACTTAGGACACAGGTAGGCCAGATTCCCAACACACCACAGACTACTTTCCGCCATTTGCATTCACAAACTTTTGGTCGCATTAGCTGGGCCAGGTTAACCCAACAATTCGCGATCGGATGGCATGAAAATAAAAACCCGTGTGATTAAATCAGATGGTCACATTAAGACCACTACGAAAATTAAAGGCTTACAAGAAACCGTCAAGATTGCAAGCTAGTTCTCGTGACAAACTACAATGCATCTGCAGTAACGCGTAGCGATAGCTGGGAAAAGCCTACCCGCGACTAACCAGGTGTTAAAGTTACAGATCATGAGATTAAAACCCCAATTTCCAAGTTTTCTTTCGGAAAACAAATCTGTCACTTCGCTTTCTCGAATAACATTTAAAGACCGGCTAATTATTACTTTGGATAAACTTTTCCTAACTTTCTATCTGGCTTGATAACTCATAGAGGTGCGGTACAAAGAGCAGCGGCTCTTACCCAGATGTAGGGTGAGGTTGACTGAGTTTGGGAACTGGATGCCCGCCAGCATGGTTTGGCTTTGCCACCAGGTGGTATCCGCATGGTTGTTGTAATCGGTGAGGAAAACCGCGCTGTGGTGGTGCCGGGGATCCCTGGCATCGCAGATATGGCACGATTTGGTAACTCCGGTGACTCCGGTCTGCACGCAGTACTCTTCAGGGGGAGAGCCACATGTGTTGGTTGCCACCACCGTAACGTTGAAGGCGGCGTTGACAAACTCGGGCATACAGCGTTGAAGCTGCCTTGAGTCATCCACGCACTCATCCATAGCACCATGGCCGTGTACAGCCAAATAAATGAATACAGTCAAAACATGCAGCAAGCGTCCCATTTTTAAGTTTGAATGCAAAGTCAGACTAATGACTTATGCCAACTAAAACTTTGTTCAGAATTAACCGTTTCCTAAAAAGTCATCGGAGAAGAGTGATCAATAATCGCGCTTTCAGTCTTCCCCAGATCTTTTTCTTTCTTGTAATCCCCCCGGTTCACTCAGCACTACACGTCCACGGCCATGAAAGTCCTCAGCTTCTTGCAGGAGTCAGTACGACTACACCCTTGATAGCGCTGACATGCGCAGTGCGTATGCGCGAGGGAGCAGCGCCCACTTCCGGGAGCGAACAGCGGCGGCCTGCTGGTGTCCTTGCTGGAATAGAAACGGCAGACATCCGAGACGAGAAAGCGAAAAGCTAAAATTAAAAGTAACAAGTGTACTATGTCAGGTTGTCTTATTAACGCAAATGTTAATCCTCTTCAATTTTGCTTAAGTGATAATTGCGCAGCCTTATAGATTGTCTTTATTTCTGTATTTTTATTTTCATATGTTTCAGATAAGGAATCGATTCAAACATTTAGCGATAAATATATACATGTTTCCAGGCAAAAACGTAAACGATAACATTTTTAACAACTTCTGTGAATTTACTCGATGTTGGGAATTATAACTTTGCTGAGCAGTTGAATGTAGTGATTTAGTAGTTAAGGAGTTGCTCGTTAAGTTGAACCAGAGAAAATCCAGTGTGGTTCATTATTTAATGTTTTAATGCGCATAATTTGTACTTGGAAATTAATTTGTCGCTGTCAGTTTATAAATTTCAAGTGAATCTTAAATATGATATATACATTTCACAAATTGTACAAAAATAAGTGAGATTTTCAGCCTAGTATTGAATTTATTGTCGATGTTAGGTTTTAATAAATAGGTTTGAAGTAATGTGTCTTATAAGTGAGCCAATCCAACCCTTATGTGGTGTATTTTGCAACACATTCAGTCAAAACATCCTCTTGGGGCGGTACTGAAATCAAATATCCATCCATTTTTAACTGCTTCTGGCATCCAGCGTTGCTGTGAACCTGGAAGCTATCCCAGCAAAAAAAAGGACACACCCTGGAAGAAAGATGTTAGTCTATCGAAGGACACACAGCTACATCCAAGGCAATATGAAGTCTTATTTAAAGCAATCTTTTGCATTTGATTTGAATCAGTTATTAAAAATCACGGAGTGAAAACAGTGATCTATAACATTACTGCTATGACAGGTGACTGTAGAGTTGTTCATCAGAACCTATTTGTGTTTATATGGTAGCTATTCTAAATTAGTTCAATTTTCTTCCTGCGTGCCTCTTTTGTTTTTATTACTGTAACACTAGCCAAAATCAATAACTGCTTTCAGGTACAGGGTTTTGGTAAGCATGTAGCCGATTCCAGGAAGCATGTAGGGTATAAGGCAGGGACACCCTGGATGCTTAGCCACTTCTTTGCAGTAACACACTCATACAGTCACACGTTAGTTCACCAAACCACTACCGACGTTAACCTGAATACCCACAGAAAACCCATTCTGACATCAGGAGGACACTGACAGAGTCAGTGATAGGAAACAAACCTACTGAGCGGAGATGTGAGGCCCCTGTCACTACTAAAAGACAGTGCTACCTTTTATCTTAACACATTCTGCATTTGTCTCAGAATTGTTTCCTCCATTATCCAATTCTTTATACATTGCAAGATATGTGTGATATTCAAATCAAGCTCAGGGTAGCACTTTACTTGTGGGGGCATAAATAACAGTCTTGCTTAATGTATTAATTAATTAGAAACTAAGTGTCAGTTATGTACTGATCCATGTTCTTTCATCATTAATCAATCACAACACTTGATATATTCCATGCAGTTACTATGTTTGTTCATGATTTCATCTTGAGTTGTAACTGAGTTACTAAGTTACTTGTGCCCCTCAAGCAAAGTGTTACCCAAACTGAGAGGCCTTTATATCAATGCTATATATCAATAAATCTACAACTGCAAAGCTGGCTGTGTTGTGCATTTGAACATCATCATGAGGATTACAAGTGCTGATGTCCACATGTTAGCCACAGTGTTGGCCTTCATGTTCAGATAAAATCTGTCAACTATAATTTTTACATTTCCATCTAATCATCTTCCCACCACTTAACCACTGTAGGGTCATGAGGTTTAAGAGTATTAGCTTAACTAAACAGATGTTTGTATGGTGTTTTAAGGCTTCAGTAAAATGTTGTTGTTTGTCATACCAACTTCAAGCATATGAATGTGGTTTGACGTTCTTTTTTGCTTCTTTATTTATTGACTTCATATTTACTTAACATTGGACATTCACCAATGTATTTGACTGGATTACTCCATCCAATTCAAGTGCAGAGGAAAAAGTGTTGATCAGCCTGTAGATGGCAGTATTCGATATGCTGACAAAATAAAAAAAAAATACCTGTGGGTTGCACATCTGTCAAGTCAATGCAGACATGATTATAAATACAATATCCACAAGCACAAGTGCCTTATCCTATAGTGTTCAAGGCTGAGTAAAAAATAAGTAATAGCATTTTTTATTGTAATAAAACTGCTAAATCAAAAAAACTGCTAAATCAACTGGCACTGCATACGTCTGTTTAAGGTGTGTGGTTTGCTAATTATTGTTATTACTTTTCAGTTGGCTTAATTCTAGACATATTATACTGTTTCACACATAATTGAGACATCAGTTCTTGTAACTGCACATTTTTGAACTGCATGACAAAATTCAGAAATATACAGAAGAAATCCACAAAGAAATGAAGAGAATGTCTACACACAGAGAATTAAGGGTCAGATTCAAAAGATATAAAAGCAGTTTAATGACCAAGACCCCTGTATAGATTACCCACCTCCAATGATGGCTTATAGCACGTTTTAGAAATATGTATTTAATTTTGCCAGTCCAACATGCTATAAGTGTTTTCAATAATAATTTCAATCAATTGGAAAATAAAAAGATAAATTATTTTTCAGTCCCTGTAAGTTGATGTTGTGCATGATAGCAGAATATAACGATTATTTGACTAATTTATGATCAGGTGTAAATATGTCTTCTTTTATTTTAATATTCATATGTGATATACATTCTATTACATCAATCACATACTTATTAAAAGTTTTTGTGGTATATTTTCTTAATGTGCAACATGCATTGTTATTAAAACTTGTAGATTACAAATACTTTACAACAATTAAGGAGAATTTAGCTAAATTAACTGATTAACAGATTAATTAACAGAAATGTTGCCATATTTGTGTCACTGTAGAGATAACTGTACTGTACAATAAGTGAATTCACACTCCTGGTGACCCCTAAATTATCAATATAAATAATGTAAACTACAGCAAAGGTATTCAAGTCAAGCCTAGTGGGCTTTATTGTCATACCATCCATAAATAGGTTTACAGTGGCACAATAATGCTACCCCAGAACCACATTGCGATCTATAGAGTAAGTTAGCAAGTACCAAAATGAGTAACAAAGACACGTAGTACCTGACTGTATGTAGAAAATGTTAATTAATAATGGTGTATCAGCATATACAGAATAAACTGTATCAATAGAATGACAATAGTTTTGAAGATATTCTGATTCTGATTGCTTGTGTATGTGAAGTAGACCTTATATGACAATAAGTACCTTAAAAATTCTTCATATTAGACCAAGAAAATAAAGATCATGCAAACATGAATGCAAATTTGAATGAGAGCATTTTTTCTCTTACTGTGAGCAGACATTGTCATTATTTCCAAGTAGATGTTGTTGCTGTGTGATTCTGAGAAAAAAAAAAGCACTGGGTTTTTGTTTTATAATCTGTTTCCGACTAGTCCTCCTCAGGTCACAGCCACTACCTTCATCGGTATTTGGCCTAGGGCAGGTTAAATGTGCTATTCCTTGTTGGGAAGGCCAGGGTGCAACTCAATGATTGGAACGAGTTCCTTCCTGTGCAAAAGCCTAATTTTTTTGTAGCTCTTTTTTCAAGCTTTGCATTCAACTCCAGTGCTCTGCGTTTTGCTGCTAGACATCAAAGGATTAAGGGAGGTGCACTAACTCAAGAAGGCGGGGACATAAGCCTAAATACCCCTTCTGACCCCCTACACCCCTGATTGTCTCCTTACCGTGGTTTGCTCTGGGCTGTTTTTACAATCACAGTTATCAGCAGAGTTCTTCTGTCTGCTTTCTATTCAGGGACATCTGAGGATTGACTGCCTAACTCAGAGTTGCTGGTACTACAGGACCATCATTTTTCAGAAAGCTGCAAACTTGGAGATATACCCAAGCCAAGCAGAAACTCTCTGCAGATGCTCCTTTGCTTCAAAAAGTCTTGAATGAGTTCAAAACTGTTGTCTGTTTTAAGGACACAGTGCGGTTTGACTGATAAACTGGTTTTCGGTTGTGCCTTTATTCAGATTTGCATTCTGAAGGTCACCTGCTGCACATCTGCTTTTGCATTCCAACGTCTTGCCCTTTATCTCTGCACCTTTACAATGTATTGAGCCCATTGCTGTACAGAGGAATCATACTCTAGAATTATTTAGACAACTCAAGGAACCAGAGTATAAAATCACATATTTTGATGTATAAATTGAAGAAAATGCCTAAACTTACATGCTTTATTAGGTGTCTTGCAAGTTCTAGCAAAACTATTTCTGCCTGCAGTTTGTAGTGATATACACTCTTCCCCAGCGGGTGGCTTTTGATGCAGCAGATCGTTATAGTCCTATTGCCCAAGTGTTCCATGCGGCATTTTAGTGAGGACAGGGCTGCAGTCAGGCAGGGCCAGTCTTGTGGGACCTGTTAGTGATAACAGATGGTACTCTTGCTGGCTGACTTACCTTTCTGACACGCACAGTCAGTCTATCATTTCAGATAGACAATTTGATAGACCATGTCATTGCCTCCAGGCTCAGTATCCATCGCTCTTCCCTAAAGGCATCAAATGACATCAACTTTCAGGCCAGCAGTTCCAGTTGGGCTTTTTAACTCTGTTGCTCTGCAGTTGTTGTTGCAGAAGAACTCAAACAGAAGGAGCATCATGTTAGTCCCATACATCAAGGTTCTCAAATCCTTGATCACCGTTTCCAAATGTGTGACCTGGTGTCATGGGTGAAAAGAACGTTGTTCCACCTCACCACCTCTTGTTTTTGGGTTCACCTTAGTCTGATTTCACTAAAATGCTCACTCCCACCCCCCAACATGGAAGCTGAAAATCTTCCTTGTTCCTGTTAAGTAATGTATACCTTCAGATATGAGGCAGTGATATAATACTTCTGGACTTTGGACTTTGTTTTTTCTGATGGCTGCTGCTTAGTATTTTGCAAGAGCTGAAACTCTTGGCTGCGTGTTGCTCAATTAAATAATTCCCGAGACTCCTTTGGAACATATGCAACAGTTGAGTTTCGATATGTTTATAGATGGTTTATTTTTAGTAAGATCACAGAATCTTTTAAATGGGAATTATGTGTGGCACATTGCAGTGCTGAGCCTTAGCAGACCAAAGAAAACTATGTAGCTATTGTACAAGAATTTGTTCTGTTTTACAGTTACACACTCAGAAAAAAGGGTAAAAATTTATACCTTTGCTTGTCACTGAGGCTGTACCTTTGTACCTTTTAAGGTACGTGGTGGTCAACAACACTGGGGCACCACAAGGGACCGTCCTCTATCCCTTCCTATTCACCCTCTACACCAGGGCTCTTCAAATCTGGACCTCGATTCCAAATCCAGGCCTTCTTTTCAGTTCTCCCAGGTAGTTAGTTTAATAATTACTGATTCTGATTGGTCAGAGGCTTCACTCCTGGCTCACAGGTAAAGGAAGGCTGGAAAACCAGCAGCGCTCGGACCTCGAGGACTGTGATTTGAATAATAGGGTTAGGGTCTAATAGGGTTCACAGGGTCTACACCATGGACTTCAGCCACTGCACAGAAACCTGCCATCTTCAGAAGTTTTCTGATGATTTTGCAGTGCTTGGATGCATCAGTGGTGGTGATGAGTCCGGGCTGTGTTGGATTCCTTTGTTACGTGGTGCGAGCAGAATCATCTGCAGCTGAACGTGACAAAGACAAAGGAATTGATTGTGGACTTTATGAGGACCAGAAAACATAAGAACATAAGAACATAAGAAATTTACAAACGAGAGGAGGCCATTCGGCCCATCAAGCTCGTTTGGGGAGA
>JAODLC010000047.1:18372737-18383642 GCA_026781145.1 Hippopotamyrus pictus
CCTTTTTTATTGCTTCCCCACACTGGCGAGAGTGGGACATGGAAGCATCAACATATACACCGAGATCTTTCTCATAAAAAACCAGTTACCCCTGTTTCAATCCTGGGGATTGATGTGGACATAGTGGAGGAAGTTATTTATATCTGAAAAGATGGTCCCAGAGTGTAATGCTGCCTTGGAATTCCTTTCAGAAGAGACAAGTTGTGAGTGTCAGTCATTATTTATAATTAGTTATATGCAATTTGTACCTTATTTTCCCTAAGGCATGATTGATCCCTGTCTCCCAGCTGGGCAAGTTTCATTGTTGGGACAGGGTGTGTGCTGCTTGGTCTTGGTCTAGATTTGGAACTCAACATCAGCAGTCTCATCCCCATTACTAATTATTGATATGTTAAATTGGTTTGGACAGCCCATTAGACACAAGTAACCTTCAGCTGGAGGGAAGCCTTGGGCCTTGGCAGTTAGTTGTAGTGCCTATGGGATGGTGTCAATGCCACACATGCGTGCAGCAGCTGTGTTTATACTGGTTTAGTCACAACTATTTTGATGTAGTCAGATATCTCATGGCATGTAATACCGCCCCTTTGTAGATGGTGTCCAATTTAACATCTTTAAACTTGGTGCTAATATTGTTTCATCCAGCTCCTTAAATTAATAAATTTGGTGAATAAATATGAAAAAATAAGTGCCTTAACTTACTTAGATCTTTTCTGTAAGTACCTTGTGTATATCAGTAAATATTGTATATATTGTATGTATCCAGGAAGTAGTGAGTGTGATGTCATTTGTTTTGATTTTGGTTCTCACTGTTTTTGGAAGTTACAGATGTTTTGTCTATTTCCATTTCACATTTTGTTTGTTTAGGTTAAGTAGTAAACTCCATAGTGTCATGCCCCGATCGGGCTGACCCTCCTGTGTGTCATGCCCCCCTCTCTAACCCGTGTGGAATCCCTGTGTTCCCAGCTGTTTCAAGTCCTGTTGATTACCGTGGTGTATTTAAGTCCATGTCAGAGGCTGTTTCCCTAGTCCAGTCATTGATGTCGTTCCGTGTTCCTGAATGTTCACCCAACTCCTCGACTCCTGTGCCTGCTTCCCTGTTCGGTGACTGCGTGCACCGAGACAACATAGTTAGCATTTTTTTTTGTTATTTTGTGTAGTTGAATCCCGACACAGTTTCCTATCCTAATAAATGAACAGGACAAATTAAGTTGTGGTGTCACTCCACTTTTTATTGCACCAGACCCAAAACTGTGATGTAACCAGTCTTTTTCAACGATGTGTTATACAAGTGTGATTTTATTGTGACTTTACTGACTATCCTTCCTTATTCTATCAGCAGAGAGTGAGGTCATTCAGTTTGATAGGCTGATTCTGAAACTCCCTTTAAATTAGCACTATGAATGTGTAATGACTGAATTTAAGCTGCTTTTTTTGCAATAGTAAAATGTCATAGCTTGCGTTACAGCCAGATCCTATCTAATGCCTTAATCTCAAAGAGCCATATTGCGGGTACTTAGAATGTGCCGGAAGTATAAATTGTTAAATTGTCACGGGCAAAGTGGGAAATACAAAATATATCCTGAACAACATTAGGAAGGAGACCCTGGGGGGCTTGGGTGTGGGTAATGGTAACATTACACTAAGGACAGATGTGATGAGAACCATGGCGGTGTTTTAACTTTATCTTGTTTACTGATTATCAAAAGAAGTGCATTGCGTTAGCATATTCTGCTAATCTGAATAGCATATATCTAATCTGTCAGGTCATCTAATTCTCAGAGGACTATTCTTAACGTTTTATCTTAATAAACTGTAGCAGCTGTCTGATGTTATGCTGTAATCAAGAAGGACCTTGGTTACTTTCACCGCAACTCCTTTTAGGTCCTGATGTAACCATAGCCTTTGTGACCATATCATTTAACCTAAAAACCCCCGTGCCTCCAACGGATTACTGTCCATTTATCGTTTACCATATAAACAAATGCTGTTCCTTATACAGTGCAATTAGCTGTGTAAAACAAAACCATTAAAATCCCACGTCTAATATAACTGTGCACTGCAACTGCCTTTGTTCTGCAGTATGTATCCAATCACAAGAAGGCTCTGAATCACCCAATCAAACAAAAAGCCAGTAATGACTAATAGCTGTTTTGCTGCTCTAGTAAAACAAAAAATGTTTTTGGGAAACTAGCAAATATTATCCTTCATAAATTACAGTCTCACTCTTTAACTCATATCCTTTTTTTTACTCACTTGTACACATACAAGCCATTTTTAGAATAAAGACAAAATGCATATTTTGTGTCTTGTGACATCGATTGAAAGTTATTTTGAAATAATTTTGGGGACAAATGTTGGAGGCTGTCTTGCTCACCTTCATAGTTTCAGTCAGATCTATAAATATGGCTGAAAAGCACCTCTCATTGAAACCAGTACACCTCCCCTCATTAAATCAAATGAATATTAAATTATATTCGCGAGGTATGTGAAAGTCCACATCATGCTATAAAAGGCTCCCAGCTGGGACGGCTCTTAGTGATCACATCGACAGCCTAACAGCTGAGCCCAGCTAGGAATGTGGCCTTTTATTTGCCTCATGTTTGTGCTCCTTCCTGCTGTGCCTCTTCTCATGGCCCCATTTCAGCATCCCAAAGGCCTCCAGCTCAGAGGAATGTAGCCAGGCGTCCTCCAGGCCGAACACTCCATGCTGGTGTAGAGTGTCTCTCTTTTCATCAAGATCTCGCTGAATGACTCTGGTGGCTACATCTCCATGACTGTGATAGGTGTCTGCATGTCTGCTCCAGATAGGAATGCGAAGAGAGGGGGATTAGGGGTGGGGGAGGGATGGAGAGGGGGGGAGGGGGGCAAGACAGAAGATATACATACACACGATCTGCATGATGAACGGTCCCCCTAACATTCTCTTAGCCTCCCTTTAAAATAGTGATACAAAGAATCGGACATGACCTACCTTTGAAGGCAAAGCAAAGTACACCTGAATCTTTTTAGAATGTTTTTTTCTTATTGTCAGTGCTACAGTTTAATTTGAGGATCCATCTATACATGAAAGACTGGGAAATTTGATGCACAGTTTAATTATTGGTGAACCCATAAAAGCATCACTGCTGTCTTCCAAATTAACACAATACTTTCACACAATTTAAAGATTAAATCTATAGTCATTCAAAAATGCAATGTCAAATCTGACCCTTCAATAAAGTGAATTTTAAAGAACATGCAAGAGAAACAAAGAATGAAATAAGATAACAGTGGTAATACATACTGTTTATTTAAGTAAATAAATTTCTGGATTAACTGAAAAGTTCTTTACTAGAGTGATTATGTTTGGTTTGTAAGTAATCATCCCGCACAATGCCAGGCATTGCATAACAATGTCTATGAGATGCCACAAATAAAGCCTGTATCAGTTTTTAAATCCCTGTGTCATGTGCTTCTCTGAGTGGTGCTGAATCCCAGAAACATTAACCACAGACGGGTGCCCTGGACTATGTTTTGTGTGGCTGGGGTGTTACAATATCTCACTGCTCTACCACAGAGCAATGATCAGCACTCTCATCTTTCACCAGCAAGACAAAAAGATACACTCTACAGATATATACAGATAGATAGATAAATAGATATACTCTTGAAGGGAGACAGCCACCCTATGTGAGCCTTTCCTTAATGTGCTGCTGGATCATAAAGCAGAAGAGCTGTGGGGTATGATGGGTCTATTAGGGGCCTCATGGAGTCTGTGCTGTCCATAGAAAGCCAGGCTGAGGCCTACTGGGTGCTGCCCCATGTCCAGGAAAACCACAATGTCCAAGGGACAGTGTGCTTCTGAGACGGATGTAGGACGAGGCTGCTACAGCCACTTCTCAACAAGGGTGAGCGTCATTTGACCTTTTCCCAGCATCTCCTGAATCTCCTGAACTACAGCCAGATACTCATTCCACTGACAGTACATGGAGCTGTGCTATTCATTTTCAGCCTACGCTATAAAAATGCATCAAAGCAGGGGTGCTGGTGATATGGTGACCTGTGCCATTTCCTGGGCGGTTTCTGTAGGGATGTTGCTGGCCAGGCTCTGCCCCCCTGAGCTCCTCCTAACTGGTAACTGTACAATTTGTGAAAAGGGGGAAATTTGTCATTTGTCATTTTTTGACTAAAAAAAATAATATAATGGCAGCAGATATCCACAGATAGATAGATAGAGCCATCTATCTAAGTTAGATTGATTAATCCTTTGTTATTTTCCAATTCAAGTAGTACCCCACTGTCTAATTATATGAATGGTGGGATCTTTAATTAGGGAAGAATGGCAGAAGAATCTGGTGACCAAGTGCTTGTATTTACTCCCACACCTACATGTGAACGACATGCATATTGCCCAAAGCTGTTTGAGGTGTGGTGGCATACTGGAAGCTGTGGCTTTCCAGACTGGACCCAGGTACTCAACCCAGTACCAGTCATCAGTAGGTAATCACACAAAACTCATACAAGTCTATGCACAGAAGCTATTACAACCAAACTTCACAATTTCACATTTAGACAAATAAAACAAAAACACTTTGTGCAGGAGGAATTAAAAAGTTTTTTTATTTGCTTATATGTGAACTTTCATACGGTAAGTCATTTTCTGCTATATACTACACCTTGTGTCAATGACCTGTTGTGTAGTTTCATTTCAATTCAGACTTATTTGTGGCTGATGTGATATGCATACCGGTCAGCCCCCCACACACTACACTTAAAATAAATTAAATAAACTGAGTAGTCATTTTTAAAAATGATCTCTGTAAGCATACAAATCATTATTCTTTGATCATGGCTGGTAAAGATTGTATATGGTTAGTTAAATTTTTTTTATGTATTTCTTGGGGTGGTGAAATGGTATTCTTGACTCCGGTCTGCTGTGTTGCATAGCTTATGGGAATCCTATGGGAAATTAGTAGGCAGTTAAATATTAAATAGCTTGCCATTTAGCATAATATAGCTATAGCTATGATATGGTAACACAGCATCCGAGTGACAAACACCTTAAGGTCATATCAGCTAATAACGAATCTAATACCATGTGAGTAAACATCTCACTTGGGTCGATATCAGGGTTAATATGATTTCCATTGTTGACTAAATGGACTGTTAATGTCTAGGATGTACAGTGTGCACTGGTTGAGATCTTCTAGTAAACCTTACAGATGTGTGTTATTACAGCATCACTGACAGCTGACCAATGACAACATGGCTGGAACATCATGTTAAAGACCAGTAAAAATGCTGTTGTGGGTCAGGAGAGACATGTGACGATAGGAGGCCAAACAAGTTCTGGCTTTTTTTCTCAGTTTGACGTGGATGTGCTGACTTGAGGGGAGTTGCTGTCCCTGTGGCTGTAATTTGGGGTAATACCAACCTCCACAGAACAGGACGTGCTGGACTGTAGGAGTTCATTATCAGGCACTGCCAGAGCTGCTGCTTTTCTCATTAGCTGCCCATACATGTACTGCTATTACTGGAGAGTACTGGCTCAGTATTAACTAGCATATCTTTTGTTAATATTATGCATTAAGCATCATTTTTATGCCGCTGAAGTTTCAATTAAAATGCTTTTGCTGGAGATTTTCTGCCCTCATTGTCAACATGATGCTAAGCAGTCTGTAGTTGAATTCTTAATTAGAGTTGGATAGGATCTGAATGCATCACTGAATGCATCCCTAGGAATTCAGTTTGCTGCTCACCATGCACCAGTAGGGGGCGATCACCACCATGCACGGGAATAGTAACAACTGCTTCCTCATGGTCAGTCCGGAAACCATGTCTAAGGAATGCTAACAGGTGGTCCAGCCCTGGGCTTAAAGCCTATGCTGGGAAGGGTGAGCAGAAAGGCCAGTGTAAGCAAAGTGTTAGAGCTTTTTCTGCCACCATAGACAGCTTGGAGAAGGAGAACCCTGAAGGGGCTGCCATTTCCTAGCTGAGCCCAAACATGCCAAAGGACCAGAGCCTTCTCTTTTCGGGGAAGAGGTGCTTCTCAGGGCTGGATTAAAACTACTAAGTACCCCTGGATGACATGACAGCAAGGAAACTGAGCTGAATGGTAGCTGACCAAATTCAGAATCATATGAAATATATAAGATCTTAAATAAACTTGTGAAAATGCATTAGTGAATGAGATTGGACCTAAGATGTGGTGTCCAGATCCTCACATGGATAACCTAGGTCTGGTGCACCCCCATACCCTGAGTGCCCAGAACCCCACATGGCTAACCAAGCCAGCTGCTTCCCCCTGACCTGGTGAGCGTGGCCCCTTCATTGCCATCACCCTTTGGCACATCCCCTCATATGCTAAATAATCCTTGCCCCCCAAGGGGGCATTTGCCTGCACCATTGCCTCCTGTGCCTCCTCACCTGTCACACAGTTTAGGGGTTTATTGCGGTTTTTTTACTGAATTTATATAGCAAAGGCTGCTGTGATGATAACAAAGAGAAATAGGGTAGGCAGACATGATACTACGGGAGACTATGAAACCAGAGCATAAGAATTCATTTTGTGATAATGCCGTTTTTGAATGTGCTGTACAGAATGTAGTCAAATTTTTGAGAATGAGAAGTCTGCATTCATATGTACGGGGAGCTTGTTTGCTTTGGAAGTCTGACCATCTTGTGTATAAAACTCTCCTGGGAAGCTATCCAAACCAAGACCTGCATTAGTTTGGGTTCCTGTAAGTGCCTGGAGTGGAGTAGATAGGGTATGTGTCCTGGGTTGCCAGTATAGAATCCCATTAATTTCCAGAAATATCTTCTGTACTTTCAGGAAAGAAGCCACAAATTAGCTTTTATGAAGAGCATTAAAGCACCACCTAGAGGATTTGTGTTGATAAGCTGTTAGGGTAGCTGTTGTAAATGGCATAAGGCTTAGAGATTATTGAAATGAAATTATCCTTTATTTGCCATTTACACAAGTACACTGGGACACTTCTCTTCACTTGCTCCATCTTGCTCTCCATGAGATACAAACTTGAGGGTCACAGCACAGGGCCAACCAGTGTGCGGCACACCTTGAGCAAGGGGTTAAGGGCCTTGCTCAAGGACCCACATTTGTGTGAGTTGGGGTTCAAACTGGAAAGCTTCCAATTACAGGTACAGAGGTTTAGTCCACCCAGCCATTCACCACACCCCTGCATGTAAATACTGGAGATGCATGTGGTGAGTAAGTTATTTACAAGGACAAAATGACTTGAAATGTTCATCTGCTGCTTAATTTAGATGTACTTATTGCTAGTAGCTGTTTCTTGTCATAAGCCACTGTCTTAAGTATGTTCATTCAACAATGTTTGATGCAGAGACCTCAGTTCAGGTTTAGTCATATGATCAAGGTTCAAATAAAACTATCGGCTGACTGCCAGTTTGTTCCCATTTAATTCACAATATTCATGAAATTCTTCAGTTCCTAACACATACAATACAGTACCATACAGAAAAATGTCAAAAATGTCATTAAAGAAAATGTTATTTATCTGGGTAATAAGTTTATATATTTGCTCAGGAAAAACACATTAGGATATATGGAAATGAACAGTAATGCAATAAAAAACAGTAAAAATTTCTTCTCCAAAAGGTTCCTGCTGTCTTGCTAGAAGAATACTGCTTCAGTTCCCAAATCTCACTCTGGGGACACCTCAGCCATGTATTTATTAAATTTCTACAACAATTATCTTAGTTAATAATTTAATCAGGCATTAGAAATTGATTAGCCAAACATGGTTACCTCAGATGATTACTGCAAATGCTAGGGTGACATTGGGAGAGGTTCCTGAACTCACAATTTGACAGACGTACTATCACAGTTCTACATCAACATTTACATCATATAAACATATTTTTCTGTGGCAATCTCAAGACTTTTGCTCAGTGATATATATCTTATTTTGGAGGAACATTGTTTAAACTCTTCTCCAGAGGCCTGATCTTTTATTTTGTGATCTTACATTTTGTTTGGCAGCCAAAGAATTTGGCACAGAACTGTATATTCAGCTAATATCATTTGTCCAAATTGTAAAACCATCATGGGTGGTGAGGTGGCTTTAAGGCTAAGGATGTATGCTACTAATGAAAAGGTTGCCGGTTCAAATCCAGTAAAGGCCAGGAGTGTTTCTACTCTGTTAGGCCCTTGAGCAAGGCCCTTAACCTGCAATAGCTTTGTCCTGGGTATGATGTTAATCTATATCTAGCCCTGCAAGCAAGTCCGCCAACTTTCAGGGAAAATTTGGGGTTGGTGGCAGGCTGGTCACTCCAGCTGCCAGAAACAACTTCACACTGTGATTTCACCATTGCATTTGAACTTGTGAGGTGATAAGGTCTCGGCTGCAGTCAGGTTCTCATACCAGTGCTCCTTACCTCTCTGTAAAACCTTTGTTAAAATTTGCCTTGGAATAAATTGCCTGTGTATTTTCAAAGGTCCTTTGAGGAAATTTGATAATATTTGAAAGCCTGTTTCACTGTCTGTCTTTTGTGGTAGTTCCTCTGAGTGTTTATGGACCTTTGCTTATCAGACTCCAGGCTCACCGAGACCCTTCCATATATACATGATGAATGGTATTATTTTAGGTTATAATTTTCTTAAGAATACAAGTAATGTACTGTAATTGTTTCCTTTGCGTGTGACAAAAAATGTTGAACAAAAAAATGAAGTGGGATTTAATGGGTGTAGCTAAAAAGTGTGGTAGAAGGACTTAAAAAATTAGGGGAATAAAAAATAGGTGAATCTGGACTGAAAGATGACAGGAATGAATAAACAGAAATCACCACATCCTGCCTCAGCCCCCCCAGTTTTCTCCCTGGCATGGTCTTAACAAGCCGCGCCTGTGTATCATTTGGTTTGCATTTGTCCAGCGGCCTCTCATTTGCACCTTTGTTATTCCTGATATAAAGGTGTTTCCCAGTCCTGTGCTCCCCAGTCCTGTCATTAATGTTGCTCCTACTTGTTGTCCATGTCTCAGTCTCCCTTTTGTTCCCCTGTGATCCAGTTTTGTTTGTCTGTTCTGTTTCTTTACTAAACCTCCCTTTGTTTGCCTCACCATACCTGCTCCCAAGTCCTTCCTCCTTCGTGCTGCGACAGAAAAATAAAACTCAAACTGGATGCAATCAATACACAAGATAAATGTAAAGTCAGTAAGTTCTTGTGTTGCGTATTAATTGTATTTATGAGCTACAGGGTCTACTTATGTTCCTGAGAAGGAGAGCCTTAAACTGTCTGCAATTTTCTGATTTCCAGACAGTTATAAATTCAAAACCTATGGTTGACACATATCCCTGAAAAAAATCCATTGGATTTACTTAGTTGGTGTGGACATTCTTTCCACATCAATGGTTTGCTTTACCAGCACTATACACATTGGGTTGGCTTCTACCCTAAATTAAGTTAATATAATGTAATTTAATCGAATGAATGATAAATGTTGATAATTCTACATTTTTCAGTTGTTCAACCAGCATGTTGTGATCATTTTAGCTACATACTTTCTTCATACTTGTCACCCCTTGCGCATTCGAACCTCTGGTTTCCTCCCTGGTGTGGCCCTAATGATGTGGCCACGCCTGTTAATCATTTGTTTCACCTCGTTTCAGCCCTTGTGTGGATCACTCCAGCTGCCTCCCGTTTGCCCCACTGTTAATCATGCCTAAGAGTGCTTCCCAGTGCTGAGTTCCCCAGCCTTGTCAATAAAGTCATTCTGTGAATGCGCTCTAGTGCTTTCCCTGTGTTCAACTGCTTGTGTGACCCCTTGCAGTCTGCCTTGTTTTGCCTTGTTCCTATGTAAATTTGAATAGAGCCCCTTTTCATTCACCCTTGTGCCTGTCCTCCATTTTCTTGCTTGCAGGACACAACAGTGTTACATGTATGTTATTTGATCATATAATTAAAAAATGATTCTATTCCTTCTGTTTTAATGGTTTAAATGTTGTTTGTGTTGGTAAAAATGCATGTTGATGGAAAAATTGGAAAATTAAGCATTTCATACTACACAACTGCAAGACCAAATATATTATAAAAACACAATGTTACATCAGTTTAACTGAACAAAAATCCCAGAATGCAGAACAGTCCTTTGATAAGAACATATGTGAACTCAGACCAGTCTATGAGGCTGTGTGAACACAAACACACACACACACACACACACACACACACACAGTTCAACACAGTACTGTTAACTCAAACTGGCAACAGAGAAGATAACAAACAAGCCAGCTGAACAACAAAATGCATTAGATGTGTATTGTTGTATATGTGTGTGTGTGTGTGTGTGTGTGTGTGTGTGTGTTTGTGTGTGTGTGTATATTAGTGCTGTCAAACGATTAAAATTTTTAATCAGATTAATCACAGGGTTGCTGTGGATTAATTTAGATTAATCACGATTAAATATTAATTTTTAATCTATATTAATCACATTTCATTTTGCATGAGCAAACAGACTCAAGAAAAAGGGAATATATATGCACTTAACATGTTCATTGAACATCTTGAACACAAGTTGGATGCATTCCATCTGCCACAGAAGTGCAATACCCTGTACCCATATCAAAAAACAAGACTTTTTTGCTTAGCCACACAACTTGTCAGATTTAAGGTACCTCAGTTTAAATGATGTTTATCTTCGTTCACTTACAATTAGCCCGAACTACCGTAAATCCGACAAATAATCCGACTAATCATGAAATCCCATTCTAACCCAGTTAATTGCCATTGTTAGCAATATCAGTTGATAACACATTATGCGCGGTGCTTTACGTATAAAACTCCGTAGCATAAGAACATAAGAACTATACAAATGAGAGGAGGCCATTCGGCCCATCAAGCTTGCTTGGGGAGAACTTAACTAATAGCTCAGAGTTGTTAAAATCTTATCT
>JAODLC010000047.1:18422534-18434369 GCA_026781145.1 Hippopotamyrus pictus
ATATACCCATATCACATTAAATCGTATCTCAAACTGTTTTTGCTCTTTGAAAATCTTGGGTCAGACATTTAGGATAAAATGGCTCTTTGCTTTAAAAAGGTTGCTGACCTATGAGATAGGTGTATCGAGCTGCCATTTCTGCTACTTGTAACACATTGTGTAAGCGCTGCTAGGAGATGATAAACATAGGTAGTATGAGCAATGCAAGAAGAGGGACATCAGATTGTTAAATTCGTTAATGCAATATATCATTGGCTGATGTTTACATATTTCTGTTTGGAGTAAGTTGACAGGCAAAAGCATTTGATCTTTGTTACAAATGAAGAGTTGATTTGTTATCTTTCTTAAATGTCCTCCCTGTCACTGTACTGGAATTTGCGTAGTTTGTGTGAGAATTGTGCTGTACAGATCAAACCTAGGAGTGTCCTGAGAGGGCTGTCATGAACGTATAATAAAGTGCAGTCGTGAAATGTACTGACCACGCTCCCAGATGACAAAGCTGCAGTGTTAGTAGTCAATTTCCTTAACCGACATATTTCCCACTTTCAGATCAGATGGATTCAAGTACTGGCGGTCTTTGCCGTTTTCACTGGCTGCAGCGTGGTGGAAGCATCAACCAATAGATTGTGCGGCGGTGAGCTGTTGGATGCCCTGCAGTTCGTGTGTGGAGACTTCATTTTCAGTACGTATATTTATTTATTCATTCACAACCACTTCGGCATGTCTGTTGCGCTCTTCTAACATCACACTTGCAATTCTCAGTTTTTGTCCTCGTTATTAAACCAAGGCGCTTCTCCAACATTTGTTTTTCTATAAATTTCTTTCTGCAAGCTTTCTGTCAGTTGACTTGTAGAAGACAAACAAAGAAGACTGCCAGTTGCGTGAAAGCCCCGACCCCCTCTGTTTTGGGTGTCTGTGGGTCATATAGTGGGTGTTTGGGGCTGCTGGAGCGGGAGATTCGGAGTACAGCTGAGAATTAGCATGCAGGTATTCAAGTACACACTTGCAAATGGACAGCTGTTGTGCGTTGTGGTGGGGCTGAGCTGCTCCCCGATCTCCCATACACATGAAGGAAGTGCGTAAGGCTATGCTACACGAGCCATGTCGGGCTTTTTGTTTATTTGCAGATTCGGGGGAAAGTGACAGAGCCAAAGCAGCATTCCTGTCACCACTTCAGAAACGATCCCCAACTACTCCGTGTGTTTGCTGTCGAAATAGAGAACCAGTCGAGCTGGCATAATTCCCAGTAAAATATATAGCAGAAATTTCTGTATGCAGCCATTTCGTCTTAGTTTACATTCTCAGAAAAGTGTAATACAGCATCAGACGATTTGTTAAAGCTGATGGGTAACAATCTGGGGAAATAATTACTCCATTTCAAGGGGATAAGGCTGAGATATCTATTCAGCTGTTTCTGACTCTTCTGGGGGGGTGGGGGGGGGGAGGTTCCATGTGTGTGTCCCGGTTCCTATCTTGCACCCCTGCCCATCCCCCTGCCCTGTGCAAACAAAAGTCCAGCCAAAGAAGTATATCAATATTTGTCATCCCTTTCCCACCAACAAACAGGGCCTTTGTACTTATGACTCACTATTCAGTCCTGGCTGACATATACAGTCTTTTACCTAATGCCCTCGTCCTACTCTATCAAGTGCATCCTTTCCCTCTAGAAATATGTGTGGAGAAAGTGCAGGCTCTCTGAGCGAAGGCTTTGGGGTGTCATGTGGCTGCTTCCCCGTCTGCATTCTCTGGGCTCCTCCCCCTAAGCTTCTATCTCTATCCTCCTGAGCTGGGTGTCTGTGCCCCCCCCATTTCATGTGTTACTGTTTCTCCCTTTATCTCTGCTGATTTGGCAAGGAGGAAAGTCAGGATGTAACATGTGGTTTTATTGCTTGCTTAGCATTCAGCCTCCTATGTGCTAATTTGGCTATCAATCAGTTGTACAGTTAATCCCTGAAGGAGCTTTGATTGAACGAACTTATAAATTACTCAGATCAATTTAATTTTTGAAGTCATGACATCATTATGGTTCCAATCATTTAGGCTATTAGTCTGACGCTTTTAACTTAAGCATCTTATGGCAGAGGGAAGGATTATGCGCGAATAGTTAGATTTGAACCCCCTCTTTGGTTGTTGGCACAACACCCTCCCGATTAAGCTGCAGGAATTAATGGCATCAGTGTATTTAAACTTCCTGTTCTGCTTCCCTCAGGCAGACAGACGGGCCAGTCAAACAGCCGTCGTTTGCAGAAGGGGATAGTGGAGGAGTGCTGCTTTCAGAGCTGCGACCTGCAGGTGCTGGAGCTATACTGTGCAAGCAACATCTTGGCCACCTCGCGGCAAGCCATACCCGTGCTGTCACCGCTGACCAAGGTACGCGTCCCGTATGTATGCTCATACAGCAACAAGTAAAAATGTGACAGATCTGGAAGTACACAGAAGTAATTAGGAGAGGTCAGATATGGTTGCCTTCGGAGTGTGTGGATGACAGTAGGGTGCCGTGGTTGGACTGAAAATGCTGGGTGGGGATGGGGGTCCTTTGAAGCATGTGATACCCCCCAGTGGGGCAGCTGTGAGCAGAAAGTGCCCAGATCCTCACATTTTTCTCTCTCATGGCTGACTGACCTCATGGATCTGAGTGTAGGATTCTAATAGCATGTTTGCCAAGAGTAGTGGTTTGTACTGGAACGTGTTTACTGTGTGGGCAGGTGAGTGTAGGGACAGGGATCAGCCGAAGAACAATGTCTGGTCTTTCCAATCTCTGCTGGATGACTTTTGGAATTTTGCCCTATCTTCTCCCTTGAGCCCCTTGAAGTCGCAGTTTGAGAGAACCGACGTTTCGACACGTCACCCCCATCTGCAACTGCCCCCCCTAGCTACAAGAAGGTTTTGCATCTGTCTGGCTCAGCAAGAGACTGAGTTGTCGTGGGAGGGGGGCAGGGGGAGAAGGAAATGGAGTCAGGCAGAAATCAATTTAACCACTGCCTCGTTTTTCGTCACAGGAGGTCCCACAAAAGCATGTGACCGTGAAGTATAAGCGAATGGCCACCCAGAGGATACGTAGAGGCATCCCTACCATTTTGCTCACCAGGACCTTCCAGAAGCAGGCCAAGAAGATCAAGGCCCAAGAGCAAGCTGCCTTTCACAGACCTCTCATCAGCATTCCCAGCACTCTGCCACCATCCCTGCCTCCCACAGAAAACTATGTCAACTACAAATGAATTCGGGATTGTTTGCACAGACAATAGCTGAAAAAATGACTTGGGGATTATAGCTTTGTATCTTAAAACTTAAACTTTGTTGTCATTGTATCAGAAATACAATGAAATTTGTTTGGTAGCTTATGGCTCAGCAGCAAAGAGGTATACATTAAGGTACCACGTTAATATGGAATACAGTCTCGTAGACATGTATAAATATAAATAAAATCAAAGATAACTATTAAAATACAATATATAATTGTATTTACAAGTCAATGTGATTTAAAATGACAGAGTGTATATCAGCAGCAATACAGAGGTGTGGAAGTGACTTAGTTTTTCTCAGGCGCTTAACTACTTTTTTCAGAACTATAACCACAATCTTAAATCAGCCAATGCAGCCTGCATAACACTAATGAATCTGGCAGAACTCCCCATTTTCCCTGCAAAACCCTCTAATGTGAATTGAAACAGTAAATAACTATTGCAAAATTGCATTACTCACTCAAACAGTAACACACATCAGTCAAACAGGAGACACATACAAAAAATCAGTGAACATTCTCAGACAAAACACTCACTGCAGTAAAATCAGTACACACACACAGAGGGAACAACAATGTACAAAAATGAGAACACACATCCTCTCTGCAGCTAAAGTGGGTTTATTGGCTGTTCATGCAAACACAAATATCAAGAAAATAAATTTGCCACGTGAAAAAAAAAAGCCATATGATTTACTATGCCTGATCTCTTCGATCTCTGACATCAGGCCACATGTTCTTGTCAACATCGCAAACAATATTTTCCTTGTCAATACACTGTGGGAAAAACCTCAGAATGTCTGATCCAGCCTTGGCAGTCTGCCGCTGTGACTGCTCTACATGCCTCCGTCATGGCATCTAAAAGTAGTCGTCCCTCATATGGATGCTGATCATAGACTTTCCATCGCCATGCAGAAAAGAATTCAATTGGAATGAGGAAAGGAGAATATGGGGGTAGGAATTCCATCATTATGTGTGGATGAGCAGTAATCCAGTCCCTCATGGCAGCTGTGTGATGAAAAAGAACATTGTCCCATATGACAGCATAATGCTGAGCTGTAACTGTAGCATTTTCTCTCCCTTCAGACTGCAAAAATGCTCTGTAAAGCTTTTCAAGGAACGCAATAAGCTTCTCAGAGTTATATGGCCCAGCTGTTGGGATGTATACCACTGAACCGGTCTCTGATATACCTTTTCACATTGTAATGTTTGCACCTCTCTGCCCTGGTATCTGCACTGTTGCTCGTTGCCCAATGATATTCCTCCTACGCCTCCTGGTCTTGGCCAGATTGAAGCCAGCTTCATCCACATACAAGAATGTAGGAGGTCAGCACTGGACTCAAGCTCCATGATCCTCTGAAATCACAACATCCATCCCAAAGGGAACACATGAATGCATATGAAATTTCACAGGTCCTGCACAGACAGTAAACATATAGTGAACAACTGATGTTGATTTTTTACCTGTATATATTGGTATCTCAGCTCCTTCACCCGGTCACTGTTCCTTTCAAATGGTACCCTGTAGATTTGCTTCATGCTCAGGTGGTGACATTTCAAGACCCTGTCAATGGTTGATAAGCTGACTGAATCAATGTTGTGGAATGTTGTGTGGTCTGCAATTACAGCAGCCTGTATTTCCCATAAAGGGACTATTGTTCCTCAGCACCATCTGAACAACTGCTGCTTCTTGGTCTGCAGTGAACAGCCTGCCGCACCCGCGAGTTGCAGGTTCTGTCAATTCTGTAGAAACATATACGTAATGTAGAATCCTGCAGTAAATATACATTTGATAATGCAATAATGGTGGTCTTTATTTGAACTACAACAAGTGAGTACATACCTATTGTCTCTCTTGAATATTCAAATAATTGATGCAACACATGACCGGGATATATTAGGCTGCACCCTTTGACCAGCCTCACGTAAGGAGAGCCCATGATTAATGACATGGTCAATGACAGTGGCTCTAATGTCATGACTGACCACTGTTCTTGGTTGTCTCTGACGTTGCCCACCATTTCCTCCTCCACACCTACTTCCACGTTCTCTCCGGCCTTGTTCCACTGTGTGTTAAAAACTACACCTCATTCTTACTACTTTTATACCCTATTAGCAACTTCTGAGTGACTGAGAGTTAGATTTGCAGCAAGTCGTGCAACCAATTGCAAGTTAGGCCCAATTTCATTATTGCTTTGTGTTTGGGATTTAGCAGCTGCCGCTATTTTGTAGTTCATTGCTTAATCAGACACATTGATGTGATTTTGGTGTTACCAAATGATCATTGTGACTAGTGTTTTGCAAAAATTCTTTAGCAATGAAAAGTGATGTGCAAGCAACGATAACGTGGTTTCTGTTGTGCAACAAAGTTTGCTGATTTGCTTATATTTATTTGGCAATGACAACTTGGACTAATGGCATAGTCAATGTAGTTAAGCGCCTGAGAAAAACTGTAATATGAGTTCCAAATGGGAGATAGGTGGGAGATAAACACATAATTTATTTTTTTTTGGTGGGGGGGGTTCGCCCAGAGCACCATACAAGCTAGAACCACCACTAGTGTTAGCATGCACTGAATAGACCTCTCTCTGTGTAATTTAGGGCCAAAATATTAACAGTAAAAAAAGCAAGAAATCTAGTTAAAAATAGAGAAAAGTATTGTATTTCAAGTAATAAAATTGTTGCCTCATTAAAAAAAGGTTGTCTGGATGACAGAGTTGTGGGAAAATACTGTTGTGGGATATTACTAAAGTGACCAGATAATCCATGTTAGAGAGGAAACTTTGAGATACTTCTGGTTTTACAAACTACTTTAAAACTAAAAGCCTCCTGTACTTGACTAAATAGTTCAGTTCTTTCTTGTGCTTTTCTTGATCAAAAGACTTTAACATTAACATTAGTGACACATGCATGATAATGAGACTGACCAATCAGCACAAATCAAGAATTCAGTGTTTAAATGAAATCCAGGTCCTTCAATTGAAACGGTAATTTCCAAATCCTGTCCTAGCTCAAAAGTGTCCTCCCTGACATTATCTGGTTACCTTAGACATTGCTTTCAGTTGAGCTTTTGTCTAATTTGAGTCAAAATTAATGATTTGCTGTGCTGATGTCTCACACTGCTAATCTGTTTTCCCCTGCAGGGTGGCATGATAGCCTTGCTGTTGTCCATTCTGTGTCTGGTCCTCATCCTGTACACGCGTCGGCGCTGGTGTAAGCGTCGCCGTGTGCCCCAGCCACAGAAGAGTGCCAGTGCAGAGGCTGCCAACGAGATCCACTACATCCCCTCAGTGCTGATGAGTGGCCAGGCCCGCGAGAGCCTGCGCAATTCGCGCGGTCAGGGCCACAACTCCAGCGGCACACTCAGCATCCGCGAGACACCAATTCTGGATGGTTACGAATATGACATCGCGGACCTGCGGCACCACCTGCAACGCGAGTGCATGAATGGCGGCGAGGACTTTACCAGTCAGGTTACACGTACGCTGGATTCACTGCAAGGCTGTAATGACAAGGCCAGCTTGGACCTCACTCCTGGTGTGTGAATCGTATGCTGCACTTCCTCTCTGAATAAAAACAAAGATCAGGAAAATATCCTAATACTATTGCCTTATTCCATGCTAGATGGCACCTGAGTACTACAAGAAAAGTGATGCAAGTTATACAAATCTATGTAGTCTATACACATTTTTTGTTTATTTAGCAAGCAGTCCAGTCATTAAAAGGTTTGTTAAACTAAGACAGTAGTTAATAAGGGAGCCCACAAGGTTTCTGGGTAAGAGCAATACGATCTACTGGAGATTGCTCATGTAATGGTCAAAACAAACACACAGTATGGCTATTCTGAAGTTAACTTCCACGGTCTGGTTATTTATTTTTTATGAGACAATTCTCCACGTACCAGCCACTCTTTAGAACAAAGATGATGCATCTAATTAGAGTGCTCTAATTCTGTCATCATTATAGGTTTGATTGTATACTACTCAAAGTAGTATCTTCTGATACAATACGTTACACACTGTAATGAAAATAAACACATTCTAAGGAAATTTTTGTTTTGTTGGATTCAAATTAAGAGCTAAATAATTTGCACTTTTAATATTTTATGCTGACTGTAGTCCTTGCATAATTTTTTTAATGGCCCCTCGGGGAGACCCTACAAGCGATTTCGCACTGGGGGATCAGCTTAGCTCACTAAGCTAACTCATTTGAATAGTGCTACAGAATCTATTTCATGTGTTCTTTGGGCTTTCTAGCATGACTCACATTTAACAAATAAATGGATGCAGGTTATATGTATCTAGGAGCGAGATCAGGGATTTCAAAGAACTTTTATTGAAATATTTTTGGGTTTGGTTATTTTAAGAGAGCCAGGAGCCATTCACATATTTATAAATTAATTCAGCTATAGTTTTCCTAATGAAGGCAACCATACAACCATTCAAGGGTATCACTCTGTTTTCAATATAAGGGGGACAGATCCATTGAGTGACTGAGTCAAATCCGTCTTCTCACATTATCTTGTATCACTGCGTATACTATACCTATGTACAGTACAGTTAGTAGGTCAACAGGTTAGATGAGAACCAAATTTTCCCAACAAATTTATTCATATTGTTAAAAGCAAAATTCTGGAAAATATTTGGTGGGACAAACACCATTGTTTTAAATATTGGGTGGGATGTATGTCCCCCCTATGAGTAATGCTTATGCAAACATTATGTCCTACCTAATTTAGGTGAGTTCTTTGCAGTTTATATATAGAAAGTATAAAGGCATAGAAAGAAATATAGAAAGTACTGAAGTACATTCAGGATAGCTAATGTAACCAAAGCTTCTCTGAGCATGACTGAAAATACATTTACAGTCTCAATAAGAAAAATATATTCTTCTTACATTGACACGTACATTTACATTTATTTATTTAACAGACACATTTGTCCAAAGCAACATTTAAGCCAGCAGATAATACATTACATACATAGCTGCCAATGAGTCAACTAGGCATTAGTGCAGCTAGGCTGACCTTTCAGTGAAGGCCCTGGTAAAAGTACAACACTGTGAGCATTCAGGGAGCACAAGAGAGCAGTTAAGGGACTATAGAGTGGCCTAATAGAGGTGTTCCTGAAAAGGATAGATTTTGAGGTAGTAGGACAAAATAACAAAACACTTGTTGGTTTATTCTTGAGTGCTGAAATGCTGTAAATGGTCAGGTAATTATAAATTTTTATAGGGGGAAAATGGAAATAGGTATTTAAGAGTATGAAGTATGGTAATTATGTTGGACATTATAGTTTTTAAAGAATTAATAAGTAAATACACTCGGTGCACCCAACTTGTACTGGGTAGGGCCCATTTTTGCCTCCAGAATTGCTTCAAGGGTTGACAAGTTACCTGCTCAGAGATTCCATTCTGCAGTTAGTTATTTTTATACTTGAGGCCTTCCTGTTATTTTTAGCAAATCTGGTTATCTCATTATCAAGGTGTTTTTGTCCACAGAACTTCCATTTGTTAGAGTGTTCTTATTTATTGCACCATTCTCTATAAAGACCAGACACTGCAGTGTGTGAAAATCTCAGGCTGGCTGTTTCTGAGATTCGGTGTCTTAGCTTAGCTAAACAGTCAGTAAACCTTCTAACCATGTCTGCATGCTTTATGTTTTCAATTCCAGGCACATGGTTGTCTTTTTGGAGGAGCAGTCTGTTTGCAGTACAGTAAAATCCCATTATAGTGGACTCACTTATAATGGAATATCGTTTATAACGGACAAGGTCTGCTGGTCCCGGCCGTCTGCCTTTAAAGAACATGCAGAAAAAGCATTGGATATAACAAAGTCGCATATAACGGAGTTTCGCTTATAACGGACAAGCAATTTGGTCCCAAGGGCGCTTTTAGCTGTAGTTTTGTTTGGCTATAACGGACATGCAGGCTCCACCTACAGCACAAGGCGAGAGGCATGCCAGTGATTCCAGCGCAGATACATAGTTTGGATTATTAATAGTCACGCATCTGGTCAGGTTAAGTTGGATTACTACATGTACAATATAATAATCTATACCACAAATGTGTCTGCTGGGGTGTGGCATGAGTAAAAAGTTCATTATAACTGGATTTTACTGTAGTAAGCAGTTGTGCCTTTATAAGCTGGACACTAAGTATATATTCTTAACAAAGAACATAAAGTTCAGATAAATGTTTATACAGATATTTTGTGAATCTTTGCAGTTGAGGTAGGTTCTGTGATACCCAGTTTTTCCTGTTTATACTATATTTTAATAGTGCAGCACCCTTACTGCCACTTAGGTCCTCATGTCAGTAGTAGTTAGGGGCATAGGGCAGCGTATTTTCATGTAACCCCCAATATTCATTTGGCTTCATTTGTCCCCCTGTAAATATGGCTTTGCGTTTCATTTACCAGAATAAATAATAATTCTTGTGTCTCAAATATTTTTAAATTAAAGAGAGTATTAGTCTGTATCAGTATTGTATTGGTCACATCAGCACTGCTTAATGTTTTTGATTTTTCACTTGAATGCCAGTAAAAACAAACAAATGCTACAAAATGATATATTTTTTAAATGCGGCATAACTCTATATGTACATGTACTTGATTGTTATATTACATTATATATTATATAGAGAGATTACGATATTTACAAGAATTTTTGATTATCATGATTAACAAGACGTTTGTTGTTATTGACTTTAAACATAATGTTGAGCTATTTATTGTCTGGAATGGAATATTTTGTCAGATGTTATCAATTTGTGTTCCCCCAATATTCCCTACGCCTTTCAGTAGCGTGTTCTAAATGATTGGCAAACCTGTTCAGTTGTGGACAGAATGACAGAAAGTACTTGACTGCTTTTGTATTACTTTAGCAGTTCGTTGGGAAATCTGATGTCATAGAACAATATTAGCTGACAGAATAAGTTCTGCACCCTGTTGTACAAGTTTTTGATTTCTTTAATTAATTATATGCCCCTACCTAGTGCTTATTCAGAGTGAGAGCTGCATTATCAGCTGAACCTCTTCAGACACACTCTACTGTCACCGTCACTGAATGAACTATTGGGACACCCCAGCACCAGGGTCACTTCTTAAATTCTAAAAGCAAGAAGCAATGTTCATATATATTAGACAGACAGTAGCATGATTGTTAGCAGAATGTCTTTTATTTGATACTATAGAAAGTGTTTTTGCTTTTTTTCTAGTCATCCTAATTATTTTGGTTGGTAGAGAAATTCAAAGGGACAAAGGCAAGATTGTACAGTGTTAATCTCACATAATTATGTATGTAATTCCAAAGTTTTTGCTGTACATTTGAGAACAGACTTGAGAAGTTTGCATTCCCTGCTGAGGATTTGCAGTGGTTTGTTTGCTCTTCATCTCCTTGTCTTATGCCTTTTGTTTCATCAGGTAGTGACACTACTAAACTATCTCTAATGAGCAAGTACAAGGACAACATCATCGCCACGAGCCCCATTGATGCCAACCACCAGCAAAACACGCTTATTGCTCACAACACGTCAAGCAACCAGCGCAAACGTGTGACCAGCAAAACCCATGGTGAGTCTCCTGCCTCTGATCCTCTGTGAATGGAAACATTCAACCATTTTTCAACTGCTTAGACAGGGTCAGAGGGGGTCCTGGAGCCTTTCCCAGGTATCATAGGGCATAAGGTAGGACTACACCCCCATACCCTGGATGGGCTACCTCACAGGATACATGCACACTACAAGTTTTTAAAGTTATCACTTACCCTAGATGCATGTCTTTGGGTAGTAGGAGGAAAGTAAAGTACCCAATGGTGAAGCTTTCAAAATGTATATTAAGTTTAGAAATACACAATAAATAAAAATTTCTGAAGGGAAATGGCAATAAACTGCTGTGCAAGATCTGGGCATTCTATGGCTTAATTGTTTGTGAATCCTAATGTAATTTCTTAAAATGTTACTTTTGCTATGAAAGCATTGTATATGGAAATTGATGCATGCGATAATAGGCAGCAGGGTTGCCAATTCTCACGCATCTGGTGTGACTCTCATTCTTTCAGACTCTCACGTTCACAAAGGAAATCTACATCAAATAGCTACATCAAAAGTGTTAGGACAGTTTGCAAACCATACAGACTATTTACAAGGAAATTAAACTGATACATACTTGTAAATGTCTCTGCAGACTTGTTTTGAATGAAAAATCTCATGCCAGCCAGCTGAAGAAAATTGGCAACTCTGGGGCAGTGAATGTGCAGATATAAATAAATGAGTTAACCCATTAACATTCAATCACTAGTTATAATTTAGATGACTCTCACTTTTTTGTCTTACCCATACAAGTGTGTGTGATACACTAGAACACGTTCTAACCTTGGATTTGATATTGTATTAAATCTAGACAGTAAAAAAACAAAATGAAAAAACTTTAAAATATCCCAGTTCATTATAAACAAGGTTGTACATCATTCAGAACTGAATTGAGAATGTCCCTGAAATTAAAACTCACATTTACAACTCAGGGGTGGCACGGTGGTGCAGTGGTTAGCACTGTTGCCTCACACCTCTGGGACCTGGGTTCGAGTCTCCGCCTGGGT
>JAODLC010000047.1:18465448-18484526 GCA_026781145.1 Hippopotamyrus pictus
GACAGGGCAGGCACTCACACGGGGAATGGACAATGACGGATCTGGGGAAACTCACAGATACGCGGACTAAATACACAGGACAAACTAGAATAAACAAGGAACAGCTGGGCACAATAGAGAACAATCAGGGAAGCACACGTGGATAATGAGGTGGGCGTGGCAAACATGAGGATCGTTCGGGGCAGACCGTGACACAATGGATTAAGCATGGTATTTTGTATTCTTTTCACTCTTTGTAAATTGCAGCTAAAATATAGTCACATGTTCTTTATGATCAGTAAGTTGTAGGGGTGTAACGGTATACAAAATTCATGATTTGGTACAAACATTGGTTTTTGGTCTAGTTTGGTGCTATTTCAGTACAGCAGGGAAAACCGAATGATGCCATGAAACATTCATATGCACATTTATATGAAGATAAATGTATATCTTTGGGATGTATAAAAGAACAACATAAATAAAACATACCCTGAAAAAGTTTGCACATTTATGAATGGTCCAGAGCAGAGTCCAGACAGAACTGACCATCTAAGTTGCATGTACAGTCAGTTGTAGTGCTTGGTAAAATGTACTTGAATAAATACAGAAACATTTTTATTATATCTGACATACAACTAACATTCAGCATTTTTTTAAGAATACATTTATATATACAAATACATTTATTGCTAAGAAACTAAGTTAGATGTGTAGTTACTGGTATTTCAAAGTATAGGCACCAACAGGTGTGCACCCTCATACTGTAACCTCTTCACATTTGCAGTTTTGGTTATTGGCGAGTTGGCCATGAACAATTAAATGAGAATATTTTTGGAGCTTGCCAAAAGATCGCAGAAACTCACAGACAATGCTTAACCCTACAGCCTTAGTTATTTCTTCAGCCTAGTCTGGATTTAAAAGTGGAGGTAAAAGTGCCTTAAATGCTATGGAGAGAATAACTTACATGATGAGTACATGTACCGATACAGCTGTGCTGTATTTTCTCAGATCATTGTACTTCAGGTACTGTAATTATTTTCTTTTTCATGTCTTAATGTACTATTCAAATTGTCACAGTAACTGTCGTGACTTGCTGTGGGCACGCCGAGAAGGGAAGCACGGGAGTCCATAAGTACGGGGAAAACTTGGTTTTATTGGGGAGAAGCAGCACATACGGGAGAGACTGGCAGCAATGACGAAGGATGTTGATGACAGGACTGGGGAAACATACTCAAACGCGGACTGAAATACACAGGACTCAATGGAACAAACAGGAAACAGCTGGTAACAATCGGGATTTCACACAAGGTTAATGAGAGGGCGTGGCACACAGGAGGATCGGATGAGCAGGGCGTGACAGTAACATTTTTCAAATCATAAGCCATTCTTTATTGTATGGATTTGAAGAAATCCTTATATAAAACCCTTTTGTGTCAAGGACCCGAGGTATGGTGCAGCCAGAAAAAGAAGGTGACAATCCACTTATGGCTCCAAGAAACCAATAATACAGAAACAAAGGGCCACAAGGAGTCAGAACTAAACTTGAGAAAAAACAAATTAAAAGAAAACCAATAAGCTAACATACAAAAGGAAACAGGCAACACAAGGACCATTGGGGTATTCCATGAAAGTAGCTAAAGAAAACCAGACTTTCCTGAAAAAGTCAGACTCAAACTAGCGCCATTTCTAATCTTAGCCTCATGTCATTCCATGAATGCAGTTCAGCTTTAACTAATCAAGGCTAATATAAGACAGACTTGCATAGTCTCACTTAGTGTGCACCCCTGAGATACTAAATGAAGCCCAAATGAATGGATGAACAATAAATCGATCAAATAAGTCGTAAAGTGTGTAAAACGAGAGTGGTGTTTGCGGTGTCTGCTGCAGAACAAAAGCTGCTGATAGAGCTGTATGAAGAATACAAAGATGTAATCGCTAAAAAGGCAATACTGTGGTCATAAAGCAAGCCAGGGAGTTGGCTTGGCAAAGACTTGCAGACAGACTAAATGCATAAGTTATGTAAATGTTACAAGTGCCTAGTACAGTGGCACGGTGGTACAGTGGTTTATGTTCTCGCCTTATGCCACGAAAGTTCCTGGTTCGATCCCCATAGCCAACGTGGAATCTTCTGGGTTAAGTTCACGCATCATTCTTACTCTATAATGTTATTCTGTATTATTTGATCTCCATAAAATGCTTTCAATAACATCCACACAAATAACCATATCTTGTCTTTGCTTTTCACTAATAAACTTTCAAAGTAGACTGTAACTAAACAAAATATAAAAATGTCTTCCTGTTAATATTATTTTAACAGATTTTATTTTATTTTTAGTCATTGCATTTCATGTTTGACCTTTGTAATATGGGTACACATTTTAATTTTTTTGGAATTAATTGGAATGCTGAGATGTGATTTTTATAAGCTATTATATTTATTTCATGAAATAAGTAGTGAGAGCACAGAATTTTGTCCAACGAAACAATCTTTTGGGAATCTATTCCCACATGTCAGACGTTCCTTGAGACGATGCTTAACTAAGCAAGACAGTTAACCTGGTCTGGAGCAGACTTGTTCACTTGCGTAAGTTACCATGGTAGCTCAGCGGGGATTCACTTAAGACACATTGATGGAATAGAACTCCCACTTAAATGAGCCAGACTTGTTGAAATAAGTCAGACTTTCCCTTAATCCTGTTTATGGAACACCCCCCAGAACTAGGAGGTAACATTAGCACAAACCTAGCAGAACCTGACATCTAACTCACTGGGGACCAGAGCAGGGCAGGCACTTAAATACTTAAACGTAAACAAGGAACAGGTGTAGGACATAAACAATTAACTAATCAACACAGGGGACAGGACAACAAACAGAAAAGAACAATTAACAAGCTAGACAAAAAAAAAAAGGCAACAGGTGAAACTAATAATTAACACACTCAGAAACTAGAAAACTTACAGTAATACCAAAAACTAGGAATATTAACTACATACTGGGAATTAAACAGGAGAATAGGAGAATTAGATAGAACCAGAATGGAACAGAGCAGAACACAAGCAGGGAAAACATAGGACAAAAATTAATTAACAGAATTAATAGAAAATAAGCACTGGGAACCTCAAACTCATAGTCAGAGGCCACTCACTCAACCCACTGAGCTATGCAGCAACCCAGGAAACAAGGGAAACATACTAGGGACTAGTACAATGACAGAGAGAACAGGATGGCCAACACCTGCCAGCCAAACGGGGAAAGAACGCATAGGATAGGGAAGGACGGGAACCGACCTGACGCTTTTGTGGACCCTTTTGAACTTCAGAAAGTTCTTGAAATATTTTTTGTCCAGCTATTATACAGATATATAGAGTTTTGTGATATCCTGTTGGAATGATTGCCTCCCATTTTTGTTTTCATTCCTCAGGGAGGAGTTGATGGTCTCCTCATCTTTTGATAGCCTTGAGGTGTTGCTGGACTCCTTCGGTCCAGTACGTGATTGTTCCAAGGACAATGGAGGCTGTAGCAGGAACTTCCGCTGCATCTCAGATCGAAAGCTGGATTCCAGCGGCTGTGTGGTGAGTATGTGGAAAAACTATCCTTTCCCCAAGCCTAATATAAGAAATATAGTCCCGCTTACCACTCATAAATATAGCTAATTTTATCTATCATTCGTTAACTTAGCTAGTAATATGTGTAACTAGACTTCTTCGGAACCAGGAATCCAAAAGCAGAGCAAACTAAGAACCAGGATCCAAAGCCAAAGTCATAGTAAAACCAGAAGCAGGGGTCAAATAGCCAGATAATCTATCCAGGGGATGGAGGGTAAGGCAGACACATGTACGGACAAGGGGGCAGCAGGACACATGCTTGTTCCAAGAGCAAGAACAGGATTCACACTTTTGGGTTCGGGTTTTGGGAAAAAAGGTATGCAAAACTAGATAGGAGTAGATACAAGTACACAGGAGAAAGCAGGGGAGATGAATGCTCCGAACTGGCACAATGACATCAATACCTGCCGCAGACGAAACCAGCTAAACCAGTTAAATCAGACTGATAATTCATTTAGATAAGTTACAATTAGAATTCTGATGAGGGAGAATGTGTGTGAGGGGCATGGCAGCAGTGTCCATTTGGCCGGACACCCCCGGCACTCAAAATGTGTCCAAAATGTATGCAGTGCAGACCCAGCATTGCTCCTCTGGACTATAACCCCCCGCCCGTACTGGAGCCCACTGTTCTCTTATACTCTGTAGGCTGTAGCACTATATGCTTCAGGAGAAAGACATGGAACATTGGGGATATCTTATAAATCTTTAGAAGCTGCAACTGTCACTGGGTTGATTTAGTGTAAGACAGCAAGGGACCTATAAAACATAGGGACAGCATCTTTGAGGGAATGAAGGTAAGTAGACAGCCACATCTTCTGTCCTGGCTGGAGGGTGGTGATGATGGTTTGTGATGGCCTTTCCTCGTACGGCATGGAAGGGCTGCACATGCTCCACTTCCCATACTAGGAATCCAAAAGCAGAGCAAGCTAAGAACCAGGATGCAAAGCCAAAGTCATAGTAAAACCAGAAGCAGGGGTCAAATAGCCAGATAATCTATCCAGGGGGTGGAGGGTAAGGCAGACACATGTACGGACAAGGGGGCAGCTTTCCCCCATTCCTCCAAAACCAGTGATCCAGTGGACTGGATCTCCCATGAGTCAAGGGGTGGTTAATATCCCAGGATGCACTAAAAGAGTGTCTGACATAAAGAGGAGTGAAACAAAGAATTTTGGGCATATTTGGCACATTGAGGGGACTGATACCAGTCCCTCTGGTTCATTGTGCAGTAGGAGTGGAGGAATCAAGTAATATCCGATTAGGACGGTCGCACTGACTGTTACTCAGGGGATGGTATCCGCAGGATAAACTGGTTTATACCCATCCTGCCACAGAATGCCCTCCAGAACCTTGTGGTTCCCAATCACTTCCAATTTCTACTGGTATGCTAAATACCTAGAAGATGTGCTAGAAGATGGTCTTTGCGAGTTCAGGGGCCAAAGGCAAACGAATAAGGCAACTCAGCTTGAAAAATCTGTCAATAACTACAAGGATCACCATGCAACCCGGACAACCTACAGCAGACCCCGCAGAAAGAGCTTGTGGGGCCTTGGCTTAGGCACATACTGGACATGATCGAGCATAGTCCAAGATATTTGCATGGAGGGAGGCCCAGCAGAAGTGATGGCTTACCAACTCTGATGTTCTGTGCACTCCCAGGTGGCCAAGTGTGCTCACTGTATGATTCGATCCCAAACAAACACTGGCATGTACCACTTATTCGGCATGTTCAGTGTAGTGGGATCCCCAGCAAGATTCTGTCAGTATCAATCCATTACTCATCTAATAGGATCTGCAAAAACAGGTGTGGGACAGAATGTTATCTTCAACCCCGGCAGGTGTCATCGTGGATCTGAAGCGTGCAAAGAACATTGCCTACTAAGCCTGCTGTGGATTCAAACACCAAGTTTTACAAATGTACTCAAAATTCTTGTGATTGGTTAATACTTAGAACAATTGTTTCAATCCCTCTAACCAGTAAAGCTGCTCCTCCAGTGCCAGTTTAATAGCTAACAGTTCATATTTACCCAAACTAAACACGCACAGGTACAATTTAGGGAGGAATGCCGCTTAGCTGGGGTAGCACAGTGCCTACTCCGACATTGGACACATCTACCTCAACTATGAATAGTAACTCTGGGTCAAGTTGATGAAGGATAGGAGCCTAGGTGAATGCCTGCTTGAGTCAGACAAAGGCTGCGTAAACCTCCCTGTACCACTTGAGCTGCTTATGTTGGGTGCGAATGGGCTGACAATGTAGCTAAAATTGTGTATAACCCTATCAACCGTTGTAATCCCAGAGACTACATCAGTCTTAGTTGGGTCCATCTGGACCATTGCAGGAGTCAGTATATAACTGAGGAAAGTGAGCCAGGAAGTGTGGAATTCACACTTCTCCAGGTTTACAAGAAGAGAATGCTCCTGTAGATGCACAAAGCCAGACACTAATATCAGATATGATCACTCAGGGAGAAACATGGTCTTATATTCATTTTCCATGCAAATATAGATGACATTATAGGCACTGCATAACTTAACTTGGTAATAATAGTGATGATATGAACCTGCTCCAAAGTGGATGGGATTCAGGGGAAAGGATAAATTAATTTAGTTATTACCTCATTCAATGCACAGTAATCTAAGCACGGACGAAGACCCCCATCTTCCACATCTTCCATATTGACAACGAAAAACTCGAAGGCTACAGTAGAAGTGGATGGCCGGATAAACCCAAACTGTAAGGCTTTCTGGAAATATAGTTCCATAATGTGCAATTCTGGTAAAGTAAGTGGATACACATGACTTTTGGGTTAAGGGGAACCTAGCAGCAGGTCATTAATCCAACCTCATAGGCAATGACGGTAATTGTGCCACTCAGGTCCGACCAATCTTATCATGGAAATCAGTGTATTTGAGATGCAGCTGCACCTCCAAACAGTTTTCTGGACACTCTACCCATGTCACAAGAACAGTAACATGTACACACAACCCAAAATAAGATGCCCCCCCATTTAGCAAAATCCTCCCCGTCCACCACAAGATGCAGGGGTTATACTGACATAACCATGGGTAGCTAACTACCACCAGATTCTGGGAGGACTTGGTAACAAAGTGTCTGATCTGATGGAACAGACCAATTTGGAGAAAGAGGTTCTGTAAGTTGAGTAATGAACCCCTGCCCCATAGGAAACCTGTTCAAGGTGTAGATCCTGAGTGGAGGTTTGACTGGCTGCAGGGAAATGTTCAGATGCTTTCAGCCATGGTGAACAGTGTTCTTCTCAGCTGCATCACCTCCGCTCAGGAGTCAGAGAGCCAACACTGATGGCTGTGACTGGAAACCAGCAATTCACTGTGGTATGGGACTGGCTTGTTGCTAGTTGTGGGAATCATGAAGCATGTTATGAAGGTGAATGGAGAGCTGGGTATATGCCTCCAAATTGAGATTTCCCCTCAACAGGCCATTTTAGTCTGCAGATTTGGTTGCAGACCTCTCCTGTATGCTGTCTGAAGTGCTGACTAGTTCCACTTGCTGGCGGCTGCGAGGGTCTGTAACTCCACCACATGTTCCAGTGCTGGAAAGGAGTGCTACTGGAGCTCCATCAAATGATTCCCTCTGTCGCACCTGTGAGCTGGATAGTCAAGTACTTCCCTCTGTTATTTGGTGATGAGAAGGTATGAGCGGAGAGCCGGCTGTCCTGATGAAACAGGGCTTTTGCCTATTCTTGAGCTTGGCCAAAGAGAAGGGAGAAGATCAGGTCTACAGTACGTAGTCTTGATTTGCAAGCATCAGGGCAGCATTGTGCCCAATGTATGACTGCAAGAGAAAACCTTGGCAGTTCTTGGGCAACCCATTGTATCCCTGGCATGAAGTACAGCTGAGTGCATGCAGCCACAGGTGGAGCAGCGGCTGCAAAGGGAAGAGTTGGTGGGGTTGCAGGAGCTGGTGATCAGCCAGAGAACAAGTCCTCTAAGTACCTCTCCAGGTGCGTGAGGGTGCCCAGAATGCAAAGCCGAAGTCGTAGTCTACTCAAGAAGCAGGGGTGAAATAGTCATACGATCACATTGTATCCATTGTTTCTATCCTTGTCATGGCCAAGAAACACAGACAACGGAATCGGCAAACATACTGAGAAAGCGCAGCTGTAATCCATAGCTCCGCCCACCGCCCCGCTCCGATTAACATGTAGTGAACTTGAAAATGAAAAGGCAAATTGTAAATTGAAAAGTCAAATTTGAAAATGAAAAGACAAAAAGGGTTTTTAATTTTATTTTTTAATTGTTCACATCATATATGAGTGGAAAATTAAAATGCAAATGGTGATGTTTCATTTTAATTTAAATTTTTGCAGGATTTTTGCGCACAGTCTTTGGAAACTAAATGGTAAAGTGGAGATTGTATTTTCTTTTTATCATTTTCATTTTCATTTTATTTTTTGCAGAAAATACCTCCCATACTGAGTGTACCAATTAGCGAAATGCTTAATGGAGGGAGCTAGCTAAGCAGTTCATTGCAGAGTTAATGTAATATTAAAAACATTTGACCAAAAAGCTGTCAACTAAAAACATGCCATTCATTTCTCAAATGCAACATGATCATGATTCACATCGTTCCCAAACTGTTAGCTGAAGCAAGATTTACAGTATACCTATTGTTATTACCTGTCGTATTTTTAGTTTTCATACCATGATTTATGAAACTGCTTAGGTTTTTATAGGGGCAAGTATTGTTTATGGGCAGAAGTGTGGGCTCCATATTTCTGTGCAAAAGATTTGTTTTATGTTTATCGCACCTTTCACAGTTTGTTAAAATCTATTCCCCCAGTGCCCTCCAGGTCTAAGTCCCATGAAAGATGGTTCGGGCTGTTATGATCACCATATTGGAATCGACTGTTCGGATGGCTTCAACGGTGGCTGTGAACAGTTATGCCTGCAGCAGGTTGCACCTTTAGAAGAGGACCCCTCCTTTTACAACATCCAGATGTTCTGTGGGTGAGTATATGCTCTAGCCGCAGGGACTGTCACTGAGTTATATTTCCCAAATTACTACCTGGCTTTATTATTGGACTGTGACAGTTTTTTTCTTAAAACATTTTTCACTGTGCTTTAATGAAAATAAGTGAAAACAGCAGGCCTCCTCCATCAGGTTTCCTCTACCATATCAATAAGAGTGTAATGTGGTTTTTTTTTTGTGGTGGTGTTTTTGGAAATTACTCCTGTGGCGGTCTGTGGGTCCTGGTAAAGTCATTCTTGCCTGATCAGTTTATTTATTGAACTTTGCATACTCTCGACTGCAAATGCAGCCATAGTAATGTAACAATGTATTCAGTTTTGCATAAGAATTGCTAATTAATTGGTTGGGGACTTCCATAAAGTTGCAGGGGTCTTATTTATGAACCGTGCATCCAAATAGTTCTTTGTGTAAACCGTGCATACGCTAGGGGTTGCACAGACTAGTTGACTCTTTGACAAGTTGACTTTACTGCTCTATTATGATGCTTTAATTTTGACGTTGGCATGTCATTGATTATGTGATTATGACAATACCAACAAAGGGATTCTCTGAGAACAGTTACGTGGAAGTACTGGTAAATGAGAGAGAAGCAGTGGAGCAAAAACTGAGCAGGTGGGATTATTTGTAATTCAGTTACAATGAATGTATTAATGAAAACCTTTTTGCTTGCATCTCCATATTTCTGCAATGGTAAATGTGAATGATAACTGATATACTTTTGCTTAATATTGCCAGTGCCCATTGCCAGTGCCCACTAGCACTTATTAGCAGAATATCATTACATTGTTTTTTTTATTCTATGGAAAATGAAAGATCGATCTGCTGGCCAGATTTAATAATGAATTATAAACATGTTGTGTGTCATATAAATAAAATGCTGTGTCCCATTTTGATCTTGATAGACCCCCCAATATAACTAACAAATAATTAACAAAATAACATTGACATATCATGACATAACTGTCAACCTTAAAAATTTTGAAGTCATGTACCTTCTAGCCTAAGCACATTTTTTTATAGAATGTTATAGAATGCGTAGAAATGTGTGTATAATTTACGAATACTCTTAACCATGCTTATGCACCAACCTATAGTGATAGAAAAGCATAACTAAAGCAAAACGAACTGCACATAGGATACACAATAATTATCAGTTAATTATCAGCCTGGACAGACACATAGAATGATCTAGCCTTGTTCTCAGAAATTGTTCCAAAGTCATATACGGTTCATGTCCAGAAAAATATCTGTTACTAAATATATGGTTTACAAGACAACTTACATGGCACAATTTCTAGTTACTCAGTAGTTACATCGTACAAGTTATAAATCCCACTTAGAAATATTCAGAGTGGTTCATTCTTAAGAGAACACCCCATTGTCACCCAGAAATTACCCTATGATGACTTGAAGAGGACATGCAAACTCCACACACATGGAGCCAGGTTGGAGACTCAAACCCTGGTTCCAGAGGTGTCAGACAGAGTTGCACGTTTATGGAATAAAACTGCTTTTTGTTCACAAAAGCAATGTGCGTGCAGTCATTAGCACCAACAACATTAGGAATGTTGTTGCAAATTTCACTGTAATGTACATCTACAATAGGGAAACTTCATATACTGTTTTGCCAATCTGTTAATAACAGCCACTACTTGAGGTTTAATAGGATGGGACATCCCTGATCTGTCAGTATTACACCGCCATATACGACACATAACAACAACAACCGGGTCCCTAAAAGAAAATCAACACACTAGGGTCCATTACCACAAGTGCTGTGCAATTTATTGTGTTTGACCCACTAACCTGCTACATAACCTACACATATATAGTAAATAATAGTCATACCATATCTCCAGGGGTAAGCCAGGCCAAAATAACAAACATAATCCCAAACTGTCTCTACCCTAACACACACACACACTACACTTACCTATCCAAAAGAAAGAAAAGAAAAGACATGCATCTACCCTATCTCCCTAACTATACAAAAACAAGAACAAAAGAGATGTACAAATGAAATGGCGCTCACCCCCTTCCAAGCAATGATGGACAAAAATACTAACAAAGTATACAAATACATGCACCATATTACCAAATGAAACAAACACAGTCCAACACTGGGGAAACTCTCAAAGCACAATAAACATAAAGCACAACAGCACAGCAGAGAAACAAGCACAATCATTCCCCTTCTCTCTCTTCTCCTTCTGACCTTTATCATCTCCCTGGACTTCCTTCCACCTCGCCTCCAGATGTCATATCGCCCCCTGTAGGACAGGAGAGGAACAGGTATCGAGAAAAAGAAAGAAAAAAAAAAAAGACTACGGGCAAGCCCGTAACAGTCAGCCAGTTCCCATTGCTGTGTTTCCAAGTCAGCAAAAAAATTCAGGTGCTGTCAGTACTTAAAAATGGACAGGAATACCATTTTGTATCATAGGTCATGCATCACATCACACAATTCCATCATAATTGCTCTTGGCAGACTAAAATGGTGGATAAGCCACAAATCATCATTGGAAAAATGATCATTGTAATGTCTAAATACTCACTCACTTTGTCTTTGTTAGCATATTTAGCTAACAAAGCTAAATATGCCATGATGATACTACTTACACATGAGCCTCTTTTCCCCACACTTACTCATAACTTCCGAGTTATTACTAGTGCTTGCGTTCAACCATTTGATAAAGCCCTACCCCGTAGTTCTTTTTAGAATGAAAAATTCATACTCCGGGGTAGTGACTAAAAAAAGGTTCAGGAACTACAGGAGACAGAGTTCCTGGGCCCAGTTGTTCAAAAGTAATCTGATCAGATTTTGAATAATGCATTGGATCAAATCTTGAAAATGGATTCTTAAAATTGGATTAGATCACGTAGCCCAGTCTTTGTTTTAATCTGGATCAAACAATGCAGAAGGATGCATTGTTATGAACTTTTTAGTACGATTGGGACAACTTTAATCCAAAAAAAATTAGGATTATTCTGATCCCTGCTATAGGGTGGATTTAGGAACAAAATGTAATAATACTTTAAAACTGGTCAAAAAAAATGACATTTGCATCATGCACTGTATACATTTATTTATATTTTGCACTTGAGACATTACAGTGATAAAGTACACATGAGGCACGATAAAGTAAAAATACAGATTTTTTTCCAATAAAATAATCCCCCAAACAGCCATCAATTTCAAACAAATGAATACATTTAATGTGTATTGTCATTCATCACTTCATGTTAATAACAATGACACAATCATCAGAGACAAACCAGTCACAAGTAGTCTAAGATTACTTGATTTCTTAATGTTTACTATTGGACATTTATGCTTTTTATGGCTTAAAACAACAGTTAAAAAAATTCACAATGAATTTTTGAACAACATTTGTATTTGCTGTTAGTCAGGTGAGGGGGTCTGACTTTAAAAGAAATTGAAAATAGAAGTGGATGTTTATATAATTTTATTGTGCCATTTTCACTCTTCAAATAACACTTAAAGTGACCCCACATTGACTATTCTACCTGTTGTTCTTCACATATTGTAGCTAGCATCCTACATTTGGATGTGTAGTCCATTTCAAACACTGGTAATCACGATTGGGTAGTCTTGAAAAGTTTGTATCTGGATCAGGGCAATCCAATCCAATTTTACTCCGGAAAACCAGGACAAAAATAAGATGGATTACCTGATCCTGGGATTTCAAAATCCGGATTATTCTGATTCAGACTAAACTTTTTGAACAATCGGGCCCTGGTTCCTGAAAAAGGTTCTTGTCTCTGAAAATGGTTCCTGTGGTAGTAAAGTACCTCATTTAAGAAATAGTAAATTATTGAGAACCTAATAGTAGTTTTCCTGTTCTTTAGTTGTATTGAAGATTATAAGAGGGGACCGGATGGACGTTCTTGCCAACCGCTATCAGAGGCTTGTACAGATGGACTGGACTGTGGAGAGGCAGTTGACATCCCTGCCAATGAAACTCTGTTTGGAGATGTTTTTTATGGCTACAACAATCACACAAAGACTCTAACTTCTGGACAAATTCTAAAGGTCACGTTCAGGTAAGACACTTCTACTCTGGCAGACACCTAACTGCATGACAAGAATGTTATAGTCAGGGGTGCACATAACTGGTAAGCAAGTACGCATTCACCTTTAAGAACGATACGTGCCACAATCGATTTTTTGTAAAAGCACAAATGCATACTTATTTTATGTGCATTTGCGCTGCTATGAAAACAAAATATAATGTATTTTAATCTTTATATGCTAACTCGACTTCATTTGCGGTATACTGGTTAAAATGCAAGGTATTGTCTTGTCATAGCAATGCAAATGCACTTAAAATAAGTATGTATTCGCGCTTTTACAAACAATCGATTGTCACATGTATCGTTCTTAAAGGTGAATGCGTACTTGAGTACCAGTTATGTGCACCCCTGGTCATAGTAGAATTTGGGAACAGGGGTTTTATTTGACCCATAATAGTAGCTAGCACTTTGTTACACATGCAGGTGACCCATAACTCCTCTACATATTTTAGCTCCTAGCTCCTGTAGTTCAACAATACTCCTGTTTTAATGCAAAGATTGTGGATTCAACTCCCAGAGAGCATAAAGAAATTGACACCCTCCCTTCTGCTGTAATTTGCTTTGGAGACACTTCTACACAAAGGGTAATAAACAAAAAGGAGCATGAGGGGTCAAAATCAGAGACAGGTGATATAGCTTAGGAGGTATATGAGCAGACCTAGATACAGGGAATGGTAGGGTAAACACAATACATTATATGAGCGGGAACCAACAAGGAGCACTAATATCTACAGTGGTGGACAAAGGAGTAAGGCAAGGATAGTACATACAATTAGAGCAACATGAGCGACAGGTGTGGGCAATTATCAAACACTAGGAATCACACACAACAAAGAACAGGTGAGGAAAGAAACAGAATGACCAGCAATCTCTGCTGGCCAAACATGACAGGACAGATGGAGACAAATCATGACAGGTCAGATCACATGGGATTAAACAGGACTGAAGATCCAGAGAGATAGAACAGAAAAAGTTTCCAAAAACCTTCTCATTGTAGGAGCTGACAAGTGAAGTGAAACTAAACAAAATACATGACAGTATACAAATAATTAGGGTCGGCTGAGAGACAGGTGCCCTGAGACAGTATCCATTCTTTAAACAAGAAATGTGAAAAGTACACCATGAAATCTCAGAAAGGAAAAAGCTAAGAAAAAAACCGTAACATTATCAAGGTATGGTTTTTTATGGATGGAGTAATACACATAAAGTAGGTAATCAAGGAGTGATGCAGCACACCAATCTGCCCATTAGACAGCAGCAGCTGACATGACTTGTTACATGTAGAATTTAAAGACAGGCTGAGCGCAATTTGTTCAGGCAATCATGCAGACGGGACCATGTGGAACTGATGTGTTGAGAACAATTAGCACAGAATATACTTGCTTGGTAAAAGAAGCAAATTTTCGGTAACATTTTACAATATGGTTCCCTGGTAACTTAGTAACTATTGAGGTACAAATCATAAACAAATACTGAGATAAGATGCATTGCGATTCATTAATGATGAACTACAGTAATATGAGTTCAGTATTTCATTTTTCGTGTTATTCATGTTTTGTTCCTTCAGTAGTTCACAAAGATTTATAGAATTAACTGACAGTGAAAAATACAGTAATTGCTTGAAATAAATAATCAATTATGCTACATTAAAAGTCAAACCAGCCAGTTCGAAAAAAACTTACCTAGAGCTCGATCTGAATCTCAGAAGTCAAACCGTGAACGCCGACCTAAGATAACTTGTACGCCTGGGGAAATGAGTCACGTGGCACATCTCTCAGCAGAAACAAAGGGTAAGGCTTCAGTCTCAGCCTCGCATTCGCTGTGATAGCATCCTGCATATTTACACTAGCTGAATACATATATTTAGACAGTAAAAATACATTTAGACAATGATAGTAACAGTAATTATTATATAATAAAATACATTTAAAAATAGATTTCTTATTTATTAATTTAATATTAACAATAAACAATTTAATAAATACATTTAATTATAATAATATTGTCGTGCCGAGCGGGGACAGAACGGAGACAAAGGCGCAGAAGTCAGGGTATCGGGGAATACAGGGTTTAATTACAGGTAAGGCAGGCAAAACGCAGACAGTACAATGACCGGACTGGGGAAATAAACTGAAACGCGGATGAAATACAGAGGACAATGAAACAGCCAGAAACAGCTGATCACACGGGGATTCCACACGGGGTTAACGAGGGGGCGTGGCACACGGAAGGACCGGACGATCGGGGGTGCGTTTCCCGAAACCATCGTTGCTAACTATAACTTCCGTCGTTCGAACTATGTAAGTACGACGCAGGTGTTTCCCAAAACCATAGTTCGAACGAACGTTCGCAAACACTGTCGTTAACTTGTGTAGTTCGTGCTGTAGTTAGAAGCGTAGGTCCGGGTAAATTCGTCAGCGATGGTGGAAAATGCAGCATAATAAGGGTATCGTCATCATGTAAGTAAGAAATGAAATAATCTTTAATACCTAATAAGGAATAATTTAGCTCTACGATCACATATAATGTGAAGTTGTCTGAAAATGTAGTTTGAAACATAATTGTTGTGTGGGTCTCTGGTCATAAGTACGGTAACTGTCTGTAGTGAGCAATAGGGACAAATCTCAGACTGCAAAGTATTAATTAGCACAGGGGTGGCTAATTTTATCTAGAAAGGGCCGTTAGGCATGCAGCTTTTCGCTGCAACTCCGTGCTTAGAGTAGAACGTAGAGGACTGATTGACTGAAGAGTTTGCACAACTGTGTTTGAGCAACTGATCGAACGGTTATAACAAAAAAAAAAGAACCTGCAAACACACCGGCCCTTTCTGACCCTGTAGTGGCGTATGCAGTTAGTCTGTATTGCTTACTTGGTAAAGGATATTGTGTGCCATATGGTACACTTTGCCATATATAGGGAAAAAGAGAAATAATAATAATAATAATAATAATAAAAACATTAATAAAATATAAAGAAAATAATAAAACCCAAAAATAATAATAATAAATCAGTATCCCTTGTATGGGTACATGTGGTAGCGTGTGGCTCAGTGGGCTAAGCCTGTGTGCCTGTAATCACAAGGTCACTGGTTCAAACCCAGCCTCAGCATGTCTGTGGGTCCTTGAGCAAGCTAATAACCCCCAGCTCCCTGGGCTCCCCAACAGGTGGCTGCCCTTCGCCGACAGCTTGCTCTACAAAGAGCAAGTTGATGGAGGCATAAAAAGAATTTCCCCATGAGGGAGGATAAAGGAAAGGAAAGGATGCAGACCATTGGGTGTTGTGCAGTTTCTTCATTATACACATAACTTAAGAGGGACAACAGTCGCCTTAGAAAAGAGTATAGCACTTTGATGAAGTACTCCTTATTCACTGACAGCTGTCATTGCTATAATGAAGAGTAGAATGACACTACAGCGGTCAGATACAAATCCATGCCTTTGTACTCGGGAAATGACGTCAGTAATGTTTGGATATTACACGCACCTGTCTATTCCAGTCAGCCACTAACATTCTGTAAGCGACAACATTGGACCAGGAATTTGTAAGTGGTCGTAGTGTGACTGAAACACAATGAACTGCAATCAACATAATTGCAGATGGAGCGTCTTTCACAAAATGAAGTGTCATAGCTAAAAGTTCTTCTGTTTACCACTCCAAGAAGTGTTGCATTATTTTGGCATGATTGCAATTTTTCATATTATTGGCATTGATGACACAAATATATATATATATATATTTTTTTAATATATTTATATATTTTATATATATGTGTGTGTGATTATTATATATTTTACACAGTTCGCGAGTTTTTGTACGCGACCAGCTGTGAAAATAGTTTGTTAGTTGTTGCCACAAATATACCACAAATCATTTCTCTGTCTTTGTTTTTCATCGTGATTAGCTGAAAACATTGCAGAGCTTATAAAATTGATGGGGGAAAATACCTGTTTTGAATAGAGTTACCATGGGATATTGAATAATGAAATGTGTCCTTTGTTGAACCGACGCAATTTGCGCGTACAAGAAAATTTGGGAATTGATTTGTTTAGTATTTTCGGACCCCCTTCCCCCCTTGCTGTAAGAACAGGGTGTGTGCACATTTACGCACCATAGGACCTTAATTACACTGAGTGCTGGTTAAGATGTGCTACATCTCAAACAAACAGCTAATATTACTTTGACTGATTTGTACTAGTACTCACACATCTCTCAACCTGATGAGTGGTTCAGAAAGTGGATTAATAGTGGTATATTTTTGGATATTTGTGACTGAATACTTAAGTAGTACAAGTTTGCTTTTAAATATTAGCAGGAGAGATAATAATAGTAAATAAGTATAACTAAAATCATGGTCTCGAAGATGGACTTCATTTTTTCCGGTCACATAAGGGGTTCTTGACTCAGTCTCGACCCTCCCAAAGTCTTGGTCTTGACTTGGTAGACTAGGGAAGCAGGAACAAGGAGTTGAGGAATTGGGGAACGAAGGGTTTGTTGAAGGAAACAGTACAAAAATGCAAAGCAAAGCAGAAGACAAATGTTAATGACCAGACTGGGGAAAACATATTTAATGCAGACTTATATACATAGGACTAATGACAGCAACAAGAAACAGCTGGAAAACACGGGATTCCACACAAGGTTAAGGAGGGGGCGTGGCAAATGGGAGGATCAGACAAGTGGGGCAGGACAGGACACCCCCCACCCAAAGGCATGCACACCGGACGTGAAGAGGCAGCACAAGGGACGAAGGGCGCAACAGGACAGCACCTGGAGAGACAAAAGCAAAAAACATTAACACACTACAAGGAACAGCACAGACATGCAGAACAGGCACAAAGAGGACAACTCAGACAAAGACCGACAAACCACGGGGAGTTCAGACAGACATAGAGACACCAAAGACGGATACACAAAACCCGGGAACACAAAAGGGGACAACAGAGGGACAACACCAGGGGGCATACCCACAGGAGGCACACAGGGACCCAAGGGAACAAAGGCACAGAGGGATAGTGAGCAAACACAGAGGGGGCATAATGGCAGGGGTCAAGGAGGCAATGGATGGGGGGAAACAGAGCAGGAGGAACCCCGGCATGCGAGTGGCGGAAGCCGCAGGGGCAGCAGACGACCGCGAGGGAGGAGCTGGAGGGAATGCCGAAGAAGGCGAGGAGGAAGGCAAAGGGACCAACGGAGGAGGCAAGGAGGAAGGTGAAGGGGACACTGGCGGAGGGGACAGAAGCCACAGAAGGCGAAGGCATAGCCACAGCCGACCAAGGCACAGGTAATTGACAAGTCGGAGCCGGGTGACCCGCAGGCGACTGATGAGGTGTTGGAGGGGGGAACGCAGCCGGCCGACAAGGCGCCGCAGGCGGAAGCGAAGGCGACCGCTGAGCCGAAACCAGGGCGACTGCAGGCGACCGCCAAGCTGGAGCTGGATGGCCGGCAGACAACCGCCAAGCCGAAGCCAGGGGGACCGAAGGCAAGCCAGGGGCCAGGGTGGGTGGGACCCAACCCATGGGACCCAACCCATGGGACCCAACCCCGGCGCAGGTGTCCTCTCCCTTTCCGGGAGACCAAAAGGCGGGAACCTGGCTGGGATCTGCCATGCAGGGCTGATGGTGTAGTAGGAGTCACTGGGGAAGTCAGGGTGATCCCCAAGGGGTCCCATTCAAGCTCCTCCTCCTTCTCTACTAAGGAGGGAGGAGCGGTGGTCTGCCAATCAGGGACCTCCTCAGGGACAGGTACTGGGGCCATGGGAGCCAGGGGCACAGGAGGAGGGTGTGGGAAATCAGAGGCAGGGAGTGGAACAGGAACCACAGGGGCAGAGCAGGAACAGGTGGAGCAGGAACCTCAAGGGGCGGAGCATCAATCACCGGCACAGGAACCTCAGGGGCGGAGCATCCAACGCCGGCACAGGAACCTTGGGGGGCACAGCAGGAACTACTGGCATGGGAACTTCAGGGGGCGGAGTCAGGGTTCGTGCCTCAACAGCGGGCGCCGCCCATTTAAGGAACTTGGGGACCCGCGGGATGGCATCCCCAATGGACCTGGCCCCTTTAACGGCCTGGCGGGTCCCCAGAAATGGGTGAGCTGCCAGCGCTGGCAGCGAAGTGGCGAGCAGACGAGCTTCGGGCTTCTGCTCGGGCAAGGTGGCGGTGACACCAGACATGAACACCACCGGATCCAGAATCAGGAGGGTTTCCTCCCGACGCACAGCAGGGCAGGCAGCGGAGACCGAGACAACCCCTAGGACAGTGGTTCCCAAACTGGGGGGCGCGCCCCCCTAAGGGGGCGTAGAGGTGTTGCGAGGGGGGCACACCAACGGGATAGCCTCAGGGGCATGTGCCACCCTAAAAAAATCTCTTCACAGACTGGACGATTAAACAAATAAAG
>JAODLC010000047.1:18524451-18536096 GCA_026781145.1 Hippopotamyrus pictus
TAAAAATGAATGATATTTAATCGTGATTAATCAAAATTAATCCACAGCAACCCTGTGATTAATCTGATTAAAATTTTAATCATTTGACAGCACTAATATATATATATATATTATTTATTTATTATTTTGCTACCTATGGTATAAAACAGGCACTATATCGAAAAGGGAATTCTTTATCTTTAATGGTTATCGTTGATGGTTGACAGGTATGTGTAATGAGCAGGGGCATCAGAAGCATTTTGAATGTGGGGGAGACACACTGGCATAAAAACAACATTTTATGTTAAATTTGGGGGGGTCCAAACGAATAATTATGAAATGGGAGGGGGACACATCCCCCTAAGATTTATTGGCGGCAATGCCCATGGTAATGAGCATGCCAAATTTCATCATAATCAAAAATTGTGATACAGAGCCCATTTTTTAAATTAAAATGATCAACTTACTAAATTAAAAAGTGTTTATCCATCTATATTTCCATCAATTTATAAAGTCCATAACTGTTTACTCAGTACAGGGTCACAGTCACCTGAGTATGAAATGAAGAAAAGTAATTTTCAGTTGTGTTCTACATGCTGGTAATACTTTGATTCTTCTGTCCTATAAACCCACTAAATTTTACTTTATTGTATTTTGCTTTTTCAGAAATGAGCTGTTTGTACCAAACAGAGGAGCAAGACCAGATGCTATTAAGGTCTTACTGGTCATCACAGATGGAAAGACCTATGGAGACAGCACTCCCTTACGTGATGTGGTTAATGAGGCTGAGATGAGGGGCATCATCCGTTACGCCATTGGGGTACTGTTAATGTTTGCTTGTAGAAGGAAAATAATGTGTCATTATGCTTAAGATAATGCATATGAACCATGAAATCCTGTCTCCAAGCATAAATTTATTCACCATTCAATAGACTAAAAAAATCAAAATGATGATTCAATACTGCAATGCTAACTACTTTACAATTCTAGCTATAAATTGGTTATATTTTTTTAGGTCAACAGCATTGATTTATAACAATGAAATATCATTTCTGAAAAAGTTGCAGTTGTTTTCCTGTAATATATTGCTCTTTTGCTGGTAGTACTCTGACCTTTTGCTATTATCTATTTTTGCTGCAGGTAAAGAATTATTACATGTAATTACGCTTGATGACATATAATTACACAAACATTGTTAGCTTGATTTGAAACTAAATAATAAAGTTATTATTTTCTGTCTTGGTCCCCACAGGTCGGCAGTGCTTTCCAGGATGCCAGTGCACTACAGGAACTGACCACTATCGCCTCCCTTCCTACTGCGAATCATTTGTTTCGGGTGAATGACTTCCAAGCTTTGGATAACCTTAGGGACACACTAGAGAAAAGTATCTTTTCTGTCGAAGGTATTGTAGCTCTCTGATTTTCTTGTTTATACTGTCATACCATTTGCTTTTAATTTGCCATTATCTTCTCATTTATCCCTATTACAATAAATGCATTTATGTATTTAATAATTCACATTAATGTCTGTATTGCCTGATTTCAAGCAATATGGAAAGGTGATATTATTATTGATATTCTTATGAACACTGTTATCATTAGCAGTAATAGTGGCAGCAGTAACAGTAACAGGAATATTAAACGTGTACAAATTGAACTGATCTATCACCTTTTTTCTTTAGGGACATCATCAGGAGAATCCTTTAAGATGGAATTAGGTCAAGAGGGGTTTAGTTCAGCTTTCATGCCCATGGTACACATCCTTTCTCTAAAGACCTATTACCTGCTTCAGTTTTTCCTGATATATTCTTTAAGTTGAGAATGTAATTGCTATTGCTGTTTTGTTGTTTGTTCAGGGAAAAGTCCTGTTAGGTGCCGTTGGGGCATTTAACTGGAAGGGAAGTTACCTGATGGGAGAGGATCTTTTCGACAGCAGTGTCAGTGTGGAGAATGACAGTTACACAGGTACAGCATCCCTGTGTTCAAATAATAATATTTGTGCATTGGTTATCCATCATGTCTAATATAGAGACAGAAGTGCAGGCTGATTGTATTTCAACTACAAAAATCACAGCAAATGTTACCCGAAACCTAAAATGTGTGTCAGATTCATTATGATGACACTGTCCTGCTATCAGACAAATATATTGCAAATTAAACACATAAAGAAAACATGCGTGTATATTACGGACATAATCATTGGCCCAAAGGCTATGCGATTTGATTATGATTATTGGGAGAACAATTTGATGCATTGCAAATCTTTAATTTCTATCATGATTCGATTTGTTGGTGCCTGTCAGGGCGGCAATCCCCGAACCCGGTGGTTAACACCAGTGGTAAAGGGATCGAGCTGCCATGTGACAGGTTTGGGCAGGACAAGTGAAATGTGGCCTTGGCAGTTACAGGCAGTGGCAGTGAAATGTTCTGGCAAACTGTCAGGCAACTCAGGAGGAGGAAGCAGGGCTTTACCCATGCTGTTTACAGCAGGCATGGAGATCTGCTGACCTCAAATGGAGTTATAGTCAGGCAGTGGAAGGAATATTTTGAGGACCTCCTGAATCCAACTGATACACCTTCCTTGGAGGAAGTACAGTGGCAACTCAGACAGGGACTTGCCCATATCTAGGGCTGAGGTCACTGAAGTAGTCAAAAAACTCTTCGATGGTAAGGCTCTGATGTGGATGAAATTTGCCGTGAGTTCTTGAAAGCTCTTAATATTCTTGGGTTGTTTTGGCTGTCACACCTCTTCAACATTGCATGGAGATTGGGGACAGTACCTTTGGACTGGCAGACTGGGGTGGTGGTCCTAATCTTTAAGAAAGAGGACCAAAGAGAACATGTGACAGTTTGTCCATGGGCTCAGACACACATTAAGAGCTACTGACAAACGATCTTTGCCTCTTTTTTTGGTGGTTAATTTAATCACGTTGTAAATTTGTATCTTAACATGGCAGCAGCCCATAGACAGCTTTGTTTAATGCCTTAAACACATGCATTGCCAGGGTTGCCAACTCGTCTGGTGTGACATGCTTTTTGACTCTCACGCTCACGCAAGAAATCTTAGGACAAATCTATATTATGCTGAGTTAAATCACTCATATTACGATTATTTTACTTTCTTTTCAGCCAGTATATTGTGTATGTACACCACCAGTCAAAAGTTGTGATATAAAGGTTTATCTACTGGACTCACAGAAGCAGCAGAGGGATTTCTTTGTCTATGTGGGACACGTGGACTGTCTTGCATGTAATGGATCTAATGATTCAGGTTTATTTTGCAAAATTTGATCCCTTGGTCATTAATCAATTCAGCATTCTTTCCTCGACCTATAGACAGATTAGTGTGCTTAATGTTGTGCCTGGGAATTACTATTTACTAGGGATGTAACGATATACTCAACTCACGATTCGATTCATGATTTTTTTACAGAATGAGCTGCAGACAAATTTATTGATTTATTCCTTTATTTGTCTTTCTAAACAGTGCAACTGAAATTAAATAAAATATGAAATCAAAATAAAAAAAATCTTCAAATACTGTAAATAAATGGTAACGCTTTACATTAACTGCACCTTCATAATGCTTTTTATATTCATTTATATTACATTTTGTACTCAGAAATCATTCATAAACACCATGCATGTATACCTTTACATCCTAACATCCCTTAACAGCTGTGATATACATTAATAACTTAATACTCGTTACCCCATACTCGTTACTACTTGGGTTGGCTATGCATACAATAATGAATGCTGCTACCTATACTGTACCATAGTCCGTAAGCCTACAGCGCTTAGTGGCGTCGCTTTATGTGGGTAATTTGAGGCATGATGCTATATCTTCTATTGTTAGAATGGCGATGGGCAACTAATTACCCCGGCCTGTCAATGCAGTGACCCAGCCCTGCCCCCCATCAGACTCGTAAGTGGGCCATACAACATGCAGGCAATGAGCGCAGGCTTCAGATAATGGAAACCAGCTATAACTGCATGCCAGCCAGAACTGTCGCAAATAACAGTCTGCATGACGAGTGCAGATTGGGCGGTTTGATCAGTCATTTCGTTATTGTCAGCAACGAATCCTTGAACTTCTGAATACTTGTAATGATTCGTTACAGCTTGGTATTCGTTATTTACTTACTTGTTACTACTCAAATCTACACCACAAACCGGAAAGCTAAAACACTGCCACACCGCCGATCTAAGATCGGGGAGTGTGTCCTCAATTTCAAATTCACTTGCTATCTCGCGTTCAGTCAAAACCAAAAACTTATGTTGACGTGAATACACAGTGACATCTGACGTTGAACTGACGTCGTTAAATAAAATGTAATATTACACCAGTTTAAGTAAAGTAAGGTTAAGTAAAGTACCGTGAAGTACTCCTAAAGTAGCAATTCATTTCTGCACATCAGCCGGTTTAAATCGTCATACATTTACATTGATTTTTAACTGATTCGTGATTCAGCGTTACATGCCGATTGTTTATATGTGATAAAAGGGGAAACTATTTTGCCCATTCTCTGGTATATTAGAGAATATTTCACTGTCAATATCACATAGACCTATAGACAGATTAGGGTGCTTAATGTAGTACCTGGAAATTACTGCTTATGTGTTATAGCAGGGGAAACTTTTTTGGCTGGCCCGTGGGCAAACCAGTTTCCCCTGTAAATTAGCAGTAAGAGTGGTATATTAGAGAGTATTTCACTGTACATATCACATAGACAATTAGACAGATTAGTGTGCTTCATGTAGTGCCTGGGAATTAGTTATTATTAGTTAACAAAATGTGTTACAGCAGGGGGAAAAAATTTGCCTGGCCTCTGGGCAAACAGTTTTTTTTCCTGTATATTAGCATTAGGATGAACTTATAAATATTTCACAGTCAAAAATGACGTAGACCTATAGATGGACTAATGTGCGTAACCTGGCACTTATTAATTACTGTTTGAGTTTTAGAACGGGAAGCCAATTTTATGGCCTCTGGACAAATTGGTTTTCCTTGTGTATTTGCAATAGGAGTAGTGTATTAAAAAGTGTTTTATTAATAATAATAATAATAATAATAATAATTTCCATTTGTGATATGTAATGTATTTTTGAATTTTATTTTAGTTTGATTTTAGTTCCTTCACCTCTTCTCTTTCAGCTCACTTTTCGGAGAGAAGTTAATATTGTAGTTTTTATGAACAGTCCATAAATGCCGCTCCACATTTCCTTTCTTCGGAATAGCAATGGTAGACTGACAGATGAGGCAAATGCACTTTGAGTATGACATGTTGAAAAAAGTCCTCCTTCCATTCCATATGGAAGTGGTAGGGTTTTGGCTTCTTGCTTGGTCCAGTTCCCCCATTCATTTTTATACCCTTTCTTAAGCATAGTAGAAATGAATTGGAGGCTAACTAGGCGACTCGGTAGCTTGGTAGAGTTTTGCAGCAGCTGGGGCGGTTGAACACGTCATCCATCCTCTGTTTTTTTATGTCATGCGATCTACCCAGACTACCTTTGCGATCAACCAGTAGATCGCGATCGACGTATTGGGCTCCCCTGGTGTAGACCATGTATATGTCGGAGTGGATCATGAAAACAATACTGGAACCGGTGAGAAAAAAAAAAAACGCTTGCATCAATATTTATGAGGTCATGTCGATGCATTGGATCGTTTGCCGTTGAATCGATACATCTATACAAATCGATGCATTGATACACCTCTAGTATATATATATAAAAAAGTTTATCTGAGGAAGATAGGACAGGCAATATTACGTGAGCTACCTTTGTGAGGGTAAGTTTTTACTTCAGAGGTTTTACCTTAGCCGATTTCATTTCCAGTTCAGATATTTTACTCTAGCATTTTACTAATTATTTATTGTTTAGTAGCACGCTGCACGCACCGAGACCTGAGAATCTGTGTTTCGTTCTAATCATGTCAAGTGATTTGAATGACAGTAAAGCTGATTCTGATTCTTGCGATAATTTAAAGGAACATCTAGATATTTATACTATCAAAAAGGTACACTTAGACAAGACACACACAACAGGCAAATCTTAAAACAGGTCCTTCTCTCTTCAAGGTACTGTATGTGAGGAAGGAAGGGGTGCATGTTGGATTCTTAAAACACCAGTAGTCTTTGTTTTATTCTTGTCAGTACTTAAGTGTGCATCCACACCCCCAGACTAGGCCACCAAGGGGGTACCAGCCTGCACAAGGTCAGAGCTTTACATGAAGGCCCAGGTTGTTGTTCCTAGGTTTCTACATCTCTGAGCCATAAAGCTTGGAATGCTGGTCTTCCTTTGCCTTGAATTTCCTTGAGTGTATGTGTGTGTGTGTGCGTGCATGTGGATTGTTTGTATTACATTGTGGGGACCTTATGTCCCCTACAACGTAATAAAAACCTGATATTTTGACGTTGTGGGGACCATTTTTCAACTCCCCGTAAAGATCTGTGAATGCAATCAAGAAGCTAAAAGTACCAGAAGTGTCGTATTTTGTTTGGTTACTTATGATTAAGGTTAGGGCTGGGTAGGGGTTAAGGTCATCATGTTAGGATGAGAGTTTTCCCGTAGATGAATTGAGAGTCCCCACAAAGATATTACAAACCTATATTTGTATGTTTGTGTGTGCATGTGTGTGTGTGATCGTTGTGTTGTGATATAGAGGGAGTTGAGTCAGAAATCAAAGACAATCTACCTTCCTACCTTCATCTATGATCATGAGCTTTGGGTAATGACTGAAAAAATGAGTTTGCAGATACAAGCAGTAGAAATGAGTTTCTTTCACAGGTTGTCAGAGCTCAGCCTTAGAGAGGTCAAAGTAGGACCTTGGATGTTCAGGATGAGGTCAAAGTAGAGCTGCAGCTCCTTCACATCAAAAGGAGTCAGTTGAGGTGGTTTGGGCATTTATGAGACCATTGCTACTAGAGATCGACTGATATGGGTTTTTCAATAGCCGATGCCAATATTTAGGAGTCAAGGTCAGCCGATGGCCGATATATATTGCTGATTTTTTTTTTGTCCGATAATTGGACATTTTCCCCTCTATTTGCATGGTAACACTAATAATTACACTAATAACAAACGATACACAAAATTTTTCAACTTTATTGAATACTGACTTGTGTAAATTGTAAATTTAAATATAAACTTAACAAAAACACAATACAACTTAAACTTATAACCAATAAAAATAGCACCATCAGAATTCCAAACTCTGTCAGAATCAATGATCCTTCAAGTCAAGTCAACAGTCAAGAAGTTTATTGTCATATACACAATAAAAAACAGGTACACATTAAAACCATGTAATGAAATTCTTACTTTGCTTGCTCACCCCTCGAAAACTATACAAAAATAGAATACATTTTTAAATAATTAAAAAAAAATAGAAGAATCACTCGATAAACAGCACAGTGCTAAATGACGTACAGTAAGAGTTGGCTATGAATATGATATGAATATGGATATGAATATGGGGTTAGACTAACTTGAGTTTTTAGCATTGTTCAGAATTAGTATTATAAAATAATATTGCCTGAGGGAAAAAACTTTTCGTCAGTCTTGTGGTGCGTGACTTTATGCTCCTGTAGCGTCTTCTTAAGGAGAGCGGTGTGAACACAATGTGTTGGGGGTGTGTATTGTCTTTGATGATGTTGTGGGCCCTCTTGATGACCCTGCTGTCATAGATGTCCTACATTAGCGGGAAGGTTGTTCCAGAAATGTACTGTGCAGTTTTAATTACACGCTGGAGAGTTTTCCTCTCCTGCACATAAGAGTTACCATACCATACGGTGATGGAACTGGTGATGACACTCTCTACTGTACCCCTGTAAAAATTGGTTAGGATTTTGGTTGGCATACCAAATTTCCTCAGCTTCCTCAGGAAGTACAGTCTTTTGTGTGCCTGGTTGATGAGTTGTTGTGTATTATGAGTCCAAGTCAGATCCTCACTGATGTGAATTCCAAGGAATTTGAAGGTTTCCACTCTCTCTGACTTCTTTTTCTTTGAGTCGATGATCATCTCCTTGGTTTTATCTGTGTTCAAAGTGAGGTTGTTTTTCTGACACCAGTCCACAAGTCCCAGAACCTAGGTCCTATAGTCTGTCTCTGCCCTCCCGGTGATCAGCCCTATGACTGCGGAATCGTCAGCAAATTTAATGATGCTTGTGTTGTTTTGTGAGGACATGCAGTCATGTGTGAACAGGGTGTAAAGCAGCAGGCTCAGCACACAGCCTTGGGGGCAACCTGTGCTGATTGTTCTTATGCCTGATGTCTGGTTACCAATTCTCACTGACTGGGGTCTGTCTGTGAGGAAATTCAGCACCCAGCTGCAGAGGGAGGATGTCAGTCCAAGTGAGACCAGCTTGTTGTTGTTTCTGTGGGATAACTGTGTTGAAAGCTGAGCTATAATCAATAAACAGCATCTTCACATATGCTGTTTGAGGACCGTATGAATAGCAGCGTTGACTGCGTCATCAGTGGACCGATTCTGGCAATAAGCATACTTGTTTTATTGTTTAGTTTTCCCCCTGAGGGATTGCCACCTTACTGTGGTCAGGGGGTTTGCGTGCCTCAGTGACCCTAAGAGCTACACCAGCAGAAGCTTAGCCATTAGTTGGGACCCCCCAAGTTGCACAGGTCTTAGGGTGGAGGCCTGACAATTTGCAATCCAATTATATGACAAAAACAGTTATCCAGAGCACCCCCACCACCACCCCACCCCACCCCTTTCCCGCCTTCGTTGCCACCATGTGCCCCCTTCAAATTTCTGTCTGCCCCTTATGTATGCCTGTCTAGAACTGGCCCCGATGTAGGGCAGGGGTCTCAAACTCCAGTCCTGGAGGGCCGCAGCCCTGTGTAGCTTAGTTCTTTTCCCCCTTCCACCACAAATGATTCAGCTCAAGAGCTGTGTGGTAATTAGCACAAGGAGTTGAATCAGTGTGTTAAATGAGGGTGAACCGAAAACTAGGGCTGCGGCCCTCCAGGACTGGAGTTTGAGACCCCTCCTGTAGGGGGTCGAGGGTCGTTGGGATTGATTTCTGAATGTGTGCCATGACTAGTCTCTCAAAGCATTTCATCACAATAGCAGTGAGTGCAGTGGGACGATAGTCATTTAGACAGCTCACTTGCGATTTCTTTGGGAGGGGCACAGTGGTGGTAGCCTTAAAGCAAGAAGGCACAAACGCCTGAGCCAGGGACAACTCTGTTTGTAGTCTGTTAACTGCTGCAGTCCTTGCCACATGCGCTGGGAATCTGACGTGGTGTAGTAATCCTCTAGTTTTAGTTTGTACTGTCTCTTGGCATGTTTGATGGTTCTGTGCAGATCGTATCTGTTCCTCTTATAGCTGTCTGCATCACCAGAGACAAATGCAGCAGAGTGGGCACATAGCTTGGACTGTACCTCCCCATTAATCCAAGGCTTATTATTTGGGTAAAGCCTACATCGTTTTGTGGGAATGATGATGTCAGTACATGTGCTGATATTCACAGATACAGCAGCAGCATACTCCTCCAAGTCGACAGTGGAGTCTCCCATCAGAGAGGCAGTTCTAAAGACATCCCAGTTAGTACTCTCAAAGCAGTCCTGAAGAGTTTGCTCCATTTCTTCATTCCATACCTTGATTATTTTACGTACTGGACCACTCATGAAGAGTTGTCTGTAGGCTGGATACAGGAATATAGACAGATGATCCGACTTGCCAAAGTGGGGATGTGGTACTGCTCTGTAGGCGTCCTTCATGTTGCTGTACGCTTGGTCAAGAGTATTGCGCTCCCTTGTTGGAAAGGATACATGCTGGTGATATTTGGGGAAAACCTTCTTCAGGTTGCAATGATTAAAATCTCCAGCCACAATGAAAACAGCATTAGGGTGAGCAGACTCATGTCTGCTGATAACATTGCTCAGCACCCTGAGTGCAGTCATGTGATCCGCCTGCGGTGGAATGTAAAGAGACACCAGGTACACAGTGCTGAATTCCCTTGGCAGGTAAGAAGGTCTGCATTTCATCATCAGTTCAATGTCAATGGAAAAGAGTCTTTCAACTACCTGTACATCCACACACCATCTGTTGTTCATATATAAACAAATGCCTCCTCCTTCGTTCTTCCCAAGGCTGATGTACGGACTCCGCGGTGCAGGGAATGTGTTCGCAGCTCTAGAGTCCGGTATAATGTCCGACAGCCAGGTTTCCGTGAACATGAGAGCACAACAGTCCCTTATCTCATGCTGTGTGGTAACCCTTGTTCTCAGCTCATCTATTTTGTTTTTAAGCGAGCAGGCATTAGCTAGTAACAGGCTATGCAGTGGGGGTTTTGTAGCTCTAGCCTTTAGCCTCGCATGTATAGTTGTTTTTGGCGGCCTGTCTTAATTTTAGTTTTAGTCTAGTCTTTGCGTCAAGCTGTCATTTTAGTTATTATTAGTCTTAGTCACGTCCATTCTCATTTTAGTCTAGTCAAGTTTCAGTCGACTAAAAGTCTGAGTATTTTAGTCATATTTTAGTCAGAATTATCCATGACAATTTTAGTCTAGTTTTAGTCAACGAAAACTGATGACATTTTAGCCTAGTTTTAGTCAATGAAAATTGTATTTTAGTCTCTTCATTTTAGTAAAGCAATTCTATTTTACCTAGTCAATATAGTACAAGTACCTAGTAGAATAGACAAAAACAAAATTTTCTTTTAGTCAAACGCATTTCACAAAGCAAGGTTCTTATTATTATATTATTGTTACCTTATAGACTCAAGAATACTCTATATCCATTCCAGACACAGAAGACGCTCTGATTTGAATTTATAACATTTATTTTGCCAACCAAACATGTTTGAACATAGAAGTACACACAAATTTAAATAAAATAAATAAATAAAATAATGTCCATCTTCTTGCGCAGGACTTGCTTCACTGAAGCTGTTTCTGGAATCTAGCACAGGAATAGATACAATGTCAGGACAGATGCAGCATCTGGAAAATCTAACTGTTGTAAATATTAAGTAGCATGTACCAACTCACAACCAAAACTATACTAACTAGGTAAAGACCTTCTTGCTGATAATATAGCTTCCGTGTAGTTAACAAGACTTAACACTTAAAGACTTTGTGTGTCAGATATTACTGTCTGCTCAAACGACTGTTCAGCATGCTTCCTATGGGTTACTAGTTATTAGCTAGTTAACAACGCCACTGTGGTAGCATCCATTAGGGCTGTGCGATATAGCAAAAGATTTTTATCATGATCATATCAAACGATATTAATAATTATCATGGTGTAATTCAAGTCATTTTTTTATTACTATGAGTGCTCCATTTTTGCTTGAAATGCCCTTAAGAGTTGCCCTTAGATTCAGAACATGAAAAGAGTGACTCATTGAACAGACTTAAATCTAATTTGAATAAATCATATAAAATATATATATTTTTTGTCCTCTGTATCATTTGTGAATAATTTGTCATCTACATAAGAACTATACAAACGAGAGGAGGCCATTTGGCCCATCAAGCTCACTTGGGGAGAACATAACTAATAGCTCAGAGTTGTTAAAATCTTATCCAGCTCTGATTTAAAGGAACCCAAGGATTCAGCTTGTACTACGTTATCAGGAAGACTATTCCATACTCTGACTACGCACTGTGTAAAGAAGTGCTTCCTTAAATCCAGTTTGAA
>JAODLC010000047.1:18541185-18553081 GCA_026781145.1 Hippopotamyrus pictus
GGAAGAGGGTCCAACCCCCTTCGAGGAGACTGGTTCCAGAGCCCAGGCTATGCGTCGAGGTGAGCCCGACTACATCTAGTCGGAATTCACAGCCTCACGCACCAGCTCAGGTTCCTTCCCCACCAGAGTCCATGTCCCTAGAGCTAGCTTCTGCAGCCGAGGATCGGATTGCCAAGGTCCCCGCCTTCGGCCACTGTCCAACTCACACTGCACCCGACCCCTATGGCCCCTCCTACAGGTGGTGAGGCCATTGGAGGGGGGACCCACGTGCCTTGTTCGGGCTGTGCCCGACTAGGCCCCATGGGTGCAGGCCTGGCCACCAGGCGCTCGCCATCGAGCCCCACCCCTAGGCCGCATTGTTATCCTGTGCTTCCCTTATCTGGTATCTGCTAGGTGCCCGTTGCTGCTTTTTCTCCATGTTGACTGCTGCAGGGTAACGTGTTTGTATTCCCTTTAGGAACGGGGCTGTCGTCATAGCGCCAACGCTGCTGTTTTGCTTTCTGTTATTGTTTTGTGTTTTCTTTCCTTTGTTTTTTTGGGGTTTTCAGTGAAATTTGGGTTGATAGAGGCTGCGGGGTGTTAACCGGATGGCTGGATTGGTCAGTTCGGGAGCTGTTTGGCGTCCAGGAGGGAGTATGGTTCAGCAGTGCCCTGGACATTAATTCGACGTGGAGCTACGCTAGTCTGGTCCAGAAGCATCCCGGACATCAAGCTGTGTCATTGCATCACGACGCGGAGCAAGCCAACTGGCTATTGCGCGGACTCATGTTGTGGGGGGGGGGGTTATTGGTATTCTTTTGTTTTTCTTTGTGTTTAGTGTTATTTATTTTGATGGGGGGTGTGGTGTGTAGTGGGTGCTGTGCGGAATTGGTTGTGTATTTGCTGTGATGTTAGTGCTGTAGTAAGTACATGGGACATTGTGTGCGTGTGCCCAGCCCCCTGGATTTGTTGGTTTAAATCGGGTCCTGCTGGTACCTTCCAGTGGGTTTTATGCATCACTGCAGCTGATTGTTTTTTTATCCGGTAACCACTTCTCTGCCTCTTCCGTCTGGACCTTTGTTCTTAACTATATTTCCTTGGGTGAAATTCCCTAGGTGGCGTAGTCATATCCCTCTTGTGCAACCGGCCCGCGGTGTCGGTCCGGCGGGCAGTCACATGTGGTTGGCAGGGGGATTTCGCTGTTGTGACCTTGAACAAGGCCCTTAACATCAATTTATTCATTGATTCTGACTGATTGAGGCTGACCCTACTCAATAATCCCCATTTGTTTTTTGCTTTGCAGCTAAATAAGTAAGTGTGTCAGTTTGAAGCTGTTATAACCGCCGATCGGCGAACAAGCAGGAAGCGGGTATTGACAAAGCAGGCAGGCAAAATTCCAGGACACAGGTTTATTTGGGCAACACAAGACAAACGTTAACTAAACATTAATGACAGATCTGGGGAATACTGACTCAGACGCAGACTAAATATACAAGACAAGCCGAAAATAACAGGAAACAGGTGATCATAATCAGGGTAGTACACGTAGGTAATGAGGGGGCGTGGCACACACGAGGATCGAAGGAGCAAGTCATGACAGAGGCTTTTAATCTCAGTGATCTTCAGAAAAAATTCTTTTTCCATGTTTGTTTCCTCCTTCAGTGATATTTCTGATGTTTTAGTCACATTGGTCAATGTCATTTTTGATACCTTTATAATTCTTGATTCAGTACTTAAAGGGTACTTAAAATCTTTACTAAGTTTTCTTTCTTAACTTACTAAAATCAATACTAAAAATCTTTCCTGATTTTGGATTCTCTTCTCTTTCCAATTTACACTGTGCCTTCTGTCATTTACAGATTAAGGTTAGTGTCAGTTTATTATGATGTGATATTCTTTGTTTCCAATGCAGGAAAGCTGGGCTCATCCTGTCGCAGCTAAACGACGTGAGCGGCTGGTGCAAGCGACTTCTGCAGGAGCCCAAGATCGGCTTACGGAGAGTAGCTATCAAATACCTGGCCTGCCGTTACACCGACACGAAGGCTGTCACCCTCAACTGGCTGAACCTTGGGCAGGATGTACGCAAGGCCTGTGAGGAACAGCACCTGTCTGTACTGTACAATGATTATGGAGACCCAAAAGAACTGTAACTGAGGAGCAGGAAATGTTTAGTTTCCAGTAGCTGTTTGGACTGAATGATTTGGGATTTTACATTTGATGAAACTAGTAAACCCCAGCTAATATGATTGATTATTACAGTACAAGGATAGTTATGTTAGTGGATATTTTCTTAATTAGCTACTGTTTGACTGAAGTGGCTGATTCTTAAAACTTTGGAGGCTTACGTTTTTGTAAATAAGAATCTTCTAACATACTAAGATGTTCTCTTTAAGTGTTTATAAGGTCTTTAGTGCATACTGATGTGGAAAGTTAGTGAAAGGGGAGTCCAATAACACAAAAAAGTCTCTAGAAATGTAAATTACACAAGGAGTTTTATTTACTATAATGTTGGTTGTAGTATTTAAAGTTTAGCGCTGTTGTACAGATGTTTTTAGTGAAAACTGTATTATGTATCTTTGGTAGGGGGGATCATTTACATAATATGTTTTGGTCTGTGTTTTTAATCTCAGCATATACATGAAATATCTTGGAATATAATTTCAGTTACTCTAACCACAGGAATCCGCACCTGTATACCAGTAAAAAATACAGTCAACACTCCTACAAAGTACGAGGCTGCACATTTAAGTGAAAATCCACTTTTACTGTACTATAAAAATAGGAACAATAAAACACAGTGGATTATGTTGAAGTCTGCACTTTTCCCATTTTATCTGGTGGAGCAGTATATTTTAAATAGTGGACCCAGTCTCAGGAGGTCTTTATTATTCGTGAATTTGCAGTTCGGCTTTTTCCCCTCACGGTTATTTTGGAAAGTAAATTAACAGATGCTATTTGGGGAAGAGCTGCTGCTAAATCCAATACATAAAAATATATATACTTTATCAGCATGATAAGTCTTTGAAATGGTGGTATCAAAATGCATTATAGTGGGTATGTTTCATTTAAAGCTGTTTTTATTATTATCATTACTTCAACCTTCATTACTTTTCTTGCAGCAGTAAAACACGTCCTTTCTTTAATGGAAAACATCTAACAAAGAAGTGTCTTTAATCACTCTATTGAACTAAGATGGTAGTTTAATACTTCAAATACAAATGGAATGCATTTGTTTCAAAGAAATACATGTATATGTCTCTTTTATAAATGTTCAAATTCTAGCTTAAACTCAGCTGGCTCCAATCCCTATATATATATACCAGTCCTGTCAGAGCTAACAGGGAGTGGAAGTACTTGTGACGGGAGTGTGAGACAGAGGGCTTCATTACAGAAGTCAAAAATCATGGTCCAGGTCAAAAACTTGAGAGGCCAAACAGAATCCAAGTCAGCGAACAGAGGAGGAAGTCAAGAGACAGGCAAGGGTTGAGAGATAAACTGACAGTTAGAGGAACAGGCAAACTTGGGGTGTAATGACAAAAACATAATCAAAGGAGTCAGGCAGCAAAACAATTGGGTAAATGCTTGAACTCTCAGATACTGAGATCTTGTGCTTGAGAACTGACTCACAGGAACTACAATACCAGCAGCAATCAAGAGAAAACCTTGACAGTTGGAGAGGGGCATGGTTGTAAATAAGAATCGAGCAATCGAGCGAGCAGTCCTGAGGTGCACGTGAAGTCAGACTTCCCTGAGCGGGTGGGGTTCACAGATGGGGATGGGGCAGGGGCATGGCTGCTGTGACGGGGAATCTCAGTGGCAGGGGTATGACATCAACAGGGTTCCTTTGGGCTGATCCGTGACAGTGCTAGATGAATTTTGGTGGATATGAATACTGCTCACATCATACCCATTGTTACTGTCTAATAGCTTAGCTTCCAGCATCCCTGCCTGCAGTGACACTATTGTCTCTTCCGTGCAAGCTGTAATTTCGGCGTAACACAATTTGTTTCAGATACTGACCAGGCTGACTTAGTCATTACTCTCCTGACCGGACAAAAATGCACTCTGATATTGTTCTACCGGCAGAGCCTGGTGTCGTGATCCTTTTACTGTATGTCTTCATCACATACACAAGGGAGGTCTTCAATCACCCGCTACATAAGAAAGAGGTTCGGCAACCAGCTGTTCGAGCTCCGTCAGTGATCGCATTTGCCAGCTGAATTGGTCTTTGAGTTCCATACCTGGGCTGCCTCAAGTGGATGAATTGGATGTTCATTACCATGCACAGCCATTATGAGTACTTGATCTTGCCATTCAGGCTGTCCAGCACCTTCTCTGTGTTTCAGTCTTCTATGAATTCTATCTTTCAAGACCTCATTGACCTGTGCCTTATAGTATCTATTAGGGATGTAACAATACACTCAACTCACGATTCAATATGATTCACGATTCTGAGTTCATAGCGTCAGTTCATATGATTTCTCACGATTGTTTAACAGAATGAGCTGCAGACAAATTTATTCAAAAATTCCTTTATTTATCTTTCTAAAACATGTCCTCTTCTTAACAGTGCAACTGAAACTGAATAAAATTCTGTCCAAAAAAAAATCCCAAATCAAAATAAATACAAATAATCTTCAAATAAACGGTAAAGCTTTACTTTAACTGCTCCTTCATAAAGCTTTTATATTGCGTTCATAAAACTTTCTGTACACCTTCATAATGTATTTATTAAGTATTCAGAAATCATTCATAAACATATCACACATGTACTGTATACCTTTAATCCTAACATCCCTTAACAGCTGTAATATACATTAATAACAAACATTATAATTGTGTAATTGTGTAATATTTCTTATTATTGTCTATTAAAGCTGTTAAAGGATGTTAGGATGTTAAAGTGTACTTGATTGCTGCTTATGAATGTTCTATGAATTCATTATGAAGGTGCACTGAATGTTCTATAAATGCATAATGAATGTATTATGAAGGTGCTCTTAATATAAAGCATTACCAAATAAAGGCTTGCATGTGCAACTTTTTAGCGTGGTTTGCCCTTTTAATAATCTTTAATAATTCAGTGATGAATTGAGCTCACTGTGTTGCCAGTGGACATGCTAAAGCATGTTTGTTGTGTTATTTGTGTATGTTATCAGTCTTTTACAATGTTTGCATGCAGTTTTTGTCTTGTCTGTGCTTTTCGTTTGTGATTACCAGAAAGCTAAAATGTTGCCACACTGCCGATTAATCCTCAATTTCAAATTCGCTCACCATCTCGCATTCAGTCATACCAAAAACGTACAACGTCGACATGAATACGCAGTGACATCTGATGTCCAACTGACGTCATGGAATCAAATGTAATATTACGCCAGTTTTTCTGTTACGTACCGTGAAGTACTCCTAAAATAGTGATTCATTTTCCACATTGTGTGTGTGTGTAAATCCCAGTAGAGTGAATGTTTCCCAGATCAGGTGTCTTACCCATTATAGTGCTCTCTGCATATTATTATTTTTCAATTTTACAGGCACATGATTTACTGTTTAGAAGAGCATGCTGTTTGCATTAAATATTAAAATATGCACCTAATGAACTGGCCAATGAGTGTATATTATTATTCAGTGGATATAAAAAGTGTACACACCCCTGTTAATAATTTCCACACTTTTCCCACCTTTAATGTGACCTATGACCTGTTCACTTCAATTGAAAAACAAATGTCTGTTAGAGGGAAAAATATATATTAAACAGTAAATTGGTTGCATAAGTGTGCACCCCCTTAAACTAATACTTGTTTGACACACCATTTGATTTAATTAGAGCTTTCAGCCTTTTTAGGTAGGAGTCTATCAGCATGCCACATCTTGACTTGGCAATATTTGCCACTCTTCCTTGCAAAATCGCACCAAATCTGTCAGATTGCGAGGGCATCTCCTGTGCACAGCCCTCTTCAGGTCACCCAGCAGTTCTGGGCTCTGGTTGGGCCATTCCAGAACTTTAATTTTCTTCTGATGAAGTATTTCTTTTGTTGATTTAGATGTGTGCTTGGGGTTATTGTTGTGCTGAAAGGTGAAATTCTGAAAAGTGCTGCAGGACCAAAGCGATCAAAATCATTCAAGACCCTTCCCACCCCAGCAATTGTCTGTTCTGTCTGCTGAACTCAGGCAAATGGTTCAGCAACCTCATGACAAGAACAGAGAAACTCAGAAGGAGCTTTTATCTTCAGACCATGAGGCTCCTCGACCAAGACACGCCTCGCTCTGCCCACACTGGACAAGCACAATGCCACTTTAAATCCTAATTACTTGAGTAGTTCATATTACTTCTTTGCTAAGTGGTTGTTAGATTTAATTTTTAGTTTTAGTTTAGTCTTTCAAAACTTTTTATTTATGTTATTTAAATCTACACACAGACTCAGGAGTGATTCAGGGCTACATTACATTTCACTGCATGTTGTGCATGTGACAAACTTCTCGAGTCTTGAAATACAGTATAAACCCGTTATAGTGGACTCGCTTATAACGGAATATTGTCTATAATGAACAAGGTTCGCTGTTCCCAGCTGTGTGCCTTTGCGAACATGCAGAAAAAGCATAGGATATAACAGACTCGCATATAACGGAATTTCGCTTATAATAGACAAACAAATTGGTCCCCAGGGCCACTTTTAGCTGTAGTTTTGTTCGGTTATAATGGACAAGCAGGATCCACCTACAAGGCACGTGGCGTGCCGGTGATAAATAGGTATGGCATAACAGCAGACAACACTGATTGGTCTGTGTGGCGGTCCATCACCAGGCACGCTGGAGGGATGCAATAAGCAATGAGGTCAAGGTTACTACTGTACTGTACATGTATAACCATTTATACGGCATATATATACTTCCAACAGTCAGATAAAGTTGGATTACTACATGTACAATATAATAATCAATACCACTAGTGTTTCTGCTGGGGTGTGGCTTGAGTAAATGGTGTCCTGTAGTTGTGTTCTGGGCATACAGCAACTCTGGATATAACGGACTTTGGGTATAACAAACTGTTTTGCCAGATCCCTTAAAGTCCTTTATAACGGGATTGTACTGTACCTCTTCATCTTCAGCTTTCTAGCAGACACCTGAAGCTTTTGGGTCAAAATTGACTGGTATTTGTAACTGTTCATAATTCTCTTCACCTTGACAAAAGCTCCAGTTCCAGCTGAAGAAAAACAACCCCAAGAATGATGCTGCCACCACCATGCTTCACCATGGGTATGGTTTTGTTTTGGTGATGCAATGTTGTTTTTGTGCTAAACGTACCTTTTGGAATCGTGGCCAAAAAATTTGGTTTCATCAGACCATAACACATTTTCCCACATGATTTGCAAAATTTAGCTGGGCCTGGGTGTTTTCCTTTGTAAGAAAAGGCTTCTGTCTTGTGACCATCTCCCATAGTCCAGACATATGGAGAACATGGGAGATTGTTTTCACAACAACAATCAGAAATTCCTGCAGCTTTTTCGGTGTTGCTATAGGCCTCTCGGCAGCCTCCCCAAGCAGTTTTTTCTAGTCTTTTCCTCAATTTTGGAGGGACGTCCAATTCTCAGTAATGTCACTGTTGTTCCATATTTTCTTCACTTCTTCATCACTGTCTTCACTGAGTACCATGGTATGTCTAATGCTGTGGAAATATTTTTGTACCCTTCTCCTGGCTGGTATCTTTCAACAATTAGATCCCTTTGATACTTTGTAAGCTCTCTGTAAACCATGGCTTTTGGTGTAGGATGCAACTGAGTAAATGTTAGAAAAATCCTACTAGGACAGCTGAACTTTATTTGGGGTTAATCAGAGTCACTTTAATTGATGGAGGCATGAATCCAAAAAGACTGAATGCTGTAATTAAATCAAATGGCGGTTCAACAAAGTATTAGTTTAAAGGTGTGCACATTATCCTGGCATTCATCCACAGCTTTAACTTTATGCATAACCCCTATGAAATGAACACTTTTGTTTTCTAAAGTAATTAAAATGGTAAATTATTTGTGTTTGTTTACTTCCTGTGTCTAGGAGAGTGTGGTTAACTAACTAAATAATAATTAAATATAAAAATGCAATTTAAGTTTTACTTTGGTTACTGTTAATGCATAAGGTAGGAGAGCAGAGTTGATGAGCACAAAGGAAATTGCACAAGAAATCAGGATCTGGCCACATTTACTAGACTAAATGAATCTCTTATAGAATGACTGGTAATGCATCACGTGTGAGCTAGATGAGTGTGCCTGAAGTCTTTCTGACTTCATTTGCTGTGCCCCCATCCTTCTACGAAAAATATTTAATACTTTATTCATATATGGAACTGGTACATATAACTGAGACTGGTACATATTTTGATAGTTCCATGTATTACCTATGGCTGGAGAGATTTATGCAAAGAAAATCAATGAGAAACCTTAGGTGACTGGAAGCTGAAGCAGAACATTTATTCAAATTTCTGTATAAGTGGTAATATTTGGAAATTGCATTCACTGATCAAAAAATAGTTTTGTTGCTTTCTGTATTCCAATAAAATGTCAAATATTACTGTTTTAGAAGGTTTCTGGAATCTCTCATTGCTTTTTTTATGACTTTATTGGATACAGTTGTTTTTACACTCTTTTGACACACAATACCAAAAGAAACATTAAGTATCATTAATAAAAAGGGAAGGATGATTATATTAACTTGCAATTTAAGGTTTAAAACAAACACATTATGCACTATTTAATTTCTGTTTTTGCTGTTTCTAATAATAAAGAATGTATGCTAAATTGTCAGTGTTCTAAATAAGAGGTTTGTGAGACCGACCAGCTGCAGTGTTACCTCCTGTTTCTACCTTGGATAGCTTGGAGAGTCAAACCCTTCTGGGTAACAGATGTGTTATTACCACAGAATCATGTTTTTGTGAAATTCACTATGATTCATATAGACAGAGTTAACATTATATACATTTAATAGGAAGAAGCGTATACCCAAATTGTTCTTCAGTTGTTTAATTATAATTAAGGTCAGTGCTGGACATTCTCCAATGTTCAAATCAAACACTGGAAAATGATACTCATAGGAAGGCACTGGAGCTTATAAAACTTGTTTTATACTTTGTGGTCTGATTCAGTGAAAATGTTCATCAAACAGAAAAGTAATACTTTTAAAAGAAATATTAATGTGCTGTGCTTTTGATATGCTTACCGTGGCCCTTTATTGTATAATAATACAACTGATTCCACATATTTGTTTTTGTCTTTCATAAATATCTGGGCAAGTATATTTAACTTTTAATGCAGTTCTTCTTGCAAAAACACTATGGTATTTGATGGGAAGAATTAAAATACATTATTGGTTCATATTTGAAATGTTTTGCCCATAATAGAATGTAGATAATTTCAAAAGTAATTGTTTTGAGTATAAACTTACACCTTTTTGAAACTGCAATAGTCTGGGTGCCCATCAAGTAAACTGCAGTTTAATAATATAAATTTCAAAATTTCACACCTGAACAAAGGGAATCCACCCTAGAGAAGGCTTGGTCACCAAAGCTGTGGAGTTTGGAAGGATATTAGGTTTATCAACCTTTGTTTGATGTTACCCTTCAGTCTTCACCCCATTCTCTCTTGATTACTTAATGATCTAGCCCCTGTCCACTCGCTCCTGCCTGTGGTTCACGCCTGAACTCAGTCATCAGTGAGAATGTTACGTAATCCCTTGGGTATTGGTTTATATTCAAAATTTCATAGAAGAGAGGTACTCTATACTGCTTTTAGTTTACATAACCTAGGTCCCTTTCTGAGGACTCTTCATTAGAATCTACCATGTTGACATGCAAACTGTTAATAAGTCAGTAAAATTTTCCATCAGGCACATTTTTGTAGCTCGAAATGAATATTATGTAATCTTGCATGTTTGTTTGTCTGAAAATATATTCTCTACAGCGGTATGAAAAAATGCAGTATGTGAACCCTTTGGAATTACTTGGTTTTCTGCATTAATGGGTCATAAAATATGATCTGCTCTTCATCTATGTTACAATAATGCACTAACACAATCTGTTTTAACTGATAATGCTTAGAAGAGGCATCTGCCTCACAGGAAAGAGATCTCAGAAGACCTACAATAAAGAACTGATGATCTGCTTGAAGCTGGAAACCGACAAAGAAGTTTCTTCATGCTAGAAACTGAGGCTGTCAGTATATTAAGTTTGGCAAAACTGGGAAATTGTTCTCTGAAGCATCTTCTGATTGATTAAAATAATATGTATTTGCATTCCCTATACTTTAGTATGACAAAAAAAAAACAAATTGCAGTTTTGTCATTAATTGCAGAAATGTTGATTGCTTATGGAACTGAACAATATATCATAATGAATACATTGTCCAAATATTGCAGGATTCATTAATTCCATTGAATGCCTAGATGGAATTCATGTTCCCATCATTGTAATAAAGTAGTGCATGAAGGAGATTATGTGGCCCTGCAACCTTTACACAACATTAATGGGCACCTTGTGTCAGAACACTTTATTCCAGTTCTAAGCTTCATTTCCCAATGTGTTGTAACTTATTAGGGCTTACCTGTGTCCACTGTCAAGATCAGACAAATGATATTCAATGTCCCAGCAAAATAGCTAGGCTCTGTTCATGCACATTGTATGATAAATTTACATAGGCAATATAAATTCTCTATTTGTGGCTTTAATTGAAATGTTGATTCAGAGGAACATTTCCCTCCACCTTGCAGACCTCAGAGATGGCAGAGTTCTCAGGGACATCATTGCAAATGACCATATTTCTCAGTAATCACTTACAACCAGTACGATAAATTAAATAAAGACCAATTTGCTACAGATTCATTCATGTGTTCTTTATCGCCTGCATGAAAAAATAAAACACTGATGAACTCGGTCATTTCACAGCAATTAAGAATCATCCATCATTTGACAGCCACAAAATTCACCTTTAATTGGTATTCCAGTAAATAATTTCTAAATATTTTAAATTGTTTGTTTGTTTAAAGATTAATATGCTCCACCTGGAGATCACATTTTCCTATTTGCTTCTCCAGATGGACCATCTATAATTCTTTAGCACACAACTAGGAAGAGAACAATTTTAATCCTGAGTCTCTAAATATCATACTTTAAATTATACACAGGACATTGGGAACAAGTTCATACTGTGCTTAGCCGGGTGAATGGACCCTCAGTATGCATGTTCTGACCCCCCATGCTGTCTGCCTTCCTTTCCACATGTCTGGATGGTGCTCATGGTATGCACTATCTTAGCTGGAGTCCTGGTTCAGTCCCATGCAGTGTTAATTTTGGCAAGAGTTTTTACTTTAGTTTTAGTCTTAGTCACATACTGAAAATTGTAGTTGGATTAAAGTCACATTTTAGTCTTTTCTTTTTGTTTTGTTTTAGTTAAGATTTAGTCAGTGGAACTCAGGTTTAATTTTAGTCTAATTTTAGTCATAATTTTCTCAGACAGGTTCTTTTAGTTTACATAACCTAGGTCCCTGGGCAAGTATTTAACTTTTAATGCAGTTCTTCTTGCAAAAACACTATGGTATTTGATGGGAAGAATTAAAATACATTATTGGTTCATATTTGAAATGTTTTGCCCATAATAGAATGTAGATAATTTCAAAAGTAATTGTTTTGAGTATAAACTTACACCTTTTTGAAACTGCAATAGTCTGGGTGCCCATTTGTAAATTTCTTATGTTCTTAATGTTCTTCAAATAACTGCATTGAAAAAGAAACAGCAAATTTTTGTGCTAACCTCTGCACCACCCAACTTACCATACTTCTTTTCTATATAAAAATGAACGTCTAAAATTTGTTAGAAAAGGTGCAATACCATCATATTTCATTCACAGGTCTTATTTTATCCAAATATCAACTACA
>JAODLC010000047.1:18568901-18580002 GCA_026781145.1 Hippopotamyrus pictus
GGAGCTGGATGAAGTGGCCGGGGAGAGGGAAGTCTGGGTTTCCCTCCTGAGACTGCTGCCCCCGCGACCCGACCTCGAATAAGCGGGAGACAATGGATGGATGGATGGGTGGAGGCATTCCCTTACCACTGCCTTGATGCTCTGAGTGTGGCTAAATGTCTGCTAAAGGAGGTGATTCCTCAATGGGACATTCCATCTCAAATCACCACAGACAATGGTCCTTTGTTTCTCACAGAGACCCTGGCTAAATTGTGCCATTGGATGCAAATTTTTTTGAAGCATGATTGTGCCTATCACCCCTCGAGTGGAGGGATGGTGGAGAGGGCAAATCAAACATTGACACTGAAATTGGCAAAAATTTCAGAGACAACAGGCCTGCCCTGAGTTGATGCCCTGCCCCTGGCTTAGGTTATTCATGTGAGCCAGGACACATCGCCAAACAGGGTCGGCTCCTTTTGAAGTATTGACAGGAAGGCCGAGGTGTGTTTTGTCTCCCTCACGATATGTTACACTTTAGACTGTGGATGGGGATTTGCTAACTTATCTTACAGGTTTGCGGCAAACAATAGGTGCAGCCTGGGACCAGGTTTGTGCCAATTGGAGGAATCCAAAGGGAGAGCCGCTACGAGCTGCTCAAATTGAGAGCTGTTCCAACCAGAGAACTGGGTGTTGGTTCATGACTTGAGGAGGAATAGATGGAACACACCAAGATGAAGGGGACCACACCAGGTCCTGATGGTGACCCCTCATGCAGTGAAAGTGGAGGGAATCGATGCCTGGGTCCATCGGGTCCACTGCAGACGCGTGTCCGACCCTGGTGACTCTTTCGAGACTGGCCCCCGAGAGGGTCACAACTATGTTGCCTTTCCTTGATAATCATTTTTATTGTGACAGTTATATTTGGGATTGATGCTATAATATTTAGGAGAACCGCTTTTTCCAGCTGTGTCACACGCTGTAGTCCAACAGTGCCAACCCCATGACAAATTCTGGATTGTAGGGAAAAGGGAGGTGATGGATGCCACTGCTATGGAGCTTTTGGCCTGAGCAGTGACTGTTGGTAAGGCTGGGTTTGAACCGGCGACTTTATGATTATAGGCACATAGGCTTAGCCCACTGAGCCACACGCTGCCCCCCATCCCTGATTCCTCTCTGGCTGTGCAGGATCTGGAGGACATAGTGCACAAACAGACGTCTGAAATACATGAAGAGCATGGCCTGATTGAGTGCAGGTGTAATTGAGCCCTCTGGGCGTCTATTGATTATCCATATTAGCTATCTCGATGTGGGGTGCGGACTGAGAATGCCATGTGCAGGGGTAGTGGGCAGAGCTGATACTTTTGAGCAAATGGGAGAATGTGGCCTCTCAGTCTCCCTGGACATGCTGATAGAGACGGATTGGCATCCAGCCTTGCCTCATTATAGAGCCTTACGTGATTAATTTATCTTGGGTGATGTGTATAATTGCATATGATTATATATATATGCGCCTCACCAGGGAGTTTCTAGCTATTGAAAAAAAATCAGGGGCTAAGGCAAATTTATCCAGGGCTTGATTTTTTTTTTTGGCGGAAGACAAAGCATCGGGGTAAAATACTTGGGACTAGGCTTAAAATACTTAGGGCTATAACCCTGAGTGATTCGATTCATGTGCCTCAGTCAGTGAGAAAGTGAGAAAGCTGTTTTTATACAAACTTGCTAAAAAGGAAAACCTATATCTTTAAAAACACACTTGATATTATAAGCTCATTTATATGATAACAAAGCCCAGAAATGTTAACATGTGATTCTTGTGCTTTCACACTTAGTCTTGATACCTCAGATGTGTGTTTCTAAGAACTGGCTGAATGGGTGCGAATTTATCTAGAAAATGCAGACATGCTGAATTCCAGAGCATCGTACAATATTCATTCCTGGTGTTTGCTGTGCTTCTCCCATACTTTGCCTATTTTAACTGTGCTATTGTATATGGATTGTGCTGCTTTTAAATCAACAACAGGGCCAGTGAACAATAGAGTTTTATGAAACCCTACTATCCATAATACACTACATAAAACATTATACAGTAATGTAATCCAGTAACATAACTCAATTGGATGGATGGAGTGATGCTTTCAGTGTTTGAGGTGTATAGTCAAACTGGTTCCACAATTGGGTATATTCCAGTGCTCTATCAATACCTGTACCTATTTCCAATGACAACAACAGAAGAGCAATTCTGGATAGACGAGCAAACCATTATTGTGCTACTGAATATTAGAACATAATGGGAACAGAGCATTCTTCAACAAAATAATCCATCCATCCTGATCAGTTGCAGGCTTTGGGGGCTCCTCAAGTCCCAGGCTGCACAGTGTACAAAGCTGGAGTACACCCTGGATGAGACGACAGACCTTCGCAGGGGGTGCACACACATGCACACACACACACACATCATACTATATGGGCAAATTTGATGCACCAGTCAACCTAACTACTTTAGACTCAAGGAGGCAGCTCACAAACATGGGGAGAAACTGGTAACAGTGCTGAGAAACCCTACCCCCACCGCAAAACCAAAACTCCCCGACACTCAAATAACACAGAGGACAAAGGTTTTAAACTGGAGCATAGATATGTCACCCCGTTCTCAGTCAGCACAGATCCGGCCATCTCAGTGCTCCCACATTTACTTACCATATTTAATCCCTGTACCTTGTCTACTGCAGCTTACTATTTCAGAAAACCTATAAAATGCAACCTAGGTTTCTCATATATTCATTTGTATTCAACCTTGTGTTTATATGGGAGGCTGAATAAGCACTGGAATCTTTGTGAAGCTGCAAAAATACATTTTAAACAATAATGCCAGTTCCATCTGTTTTATGACTCTGCTACTTCCTTTGGGGTGTCCAAACACATCATAGCATTTTCACGTTAATACTCATGCAGTGACTCAGCAGTGGCTGTTTTGGGGTGTTCAACACACAACCTTCTCCAGGTCTACTTAGTTAACCACTGCTGGTTACCTCATCAGCGATTGTGCGTGATGTGGCGGACCAGACACTTTGCAACCTCCGTCATTACAATCCTCTGGAATGAACCAGGATGAAGCTATTTATCCTTAATAAGGTATCTAGTTCACTCAGGGCCTACTGGGTTTAATTAAATCAGGCATCTCTAGGCACCATTCCTGGTGATGACTTGCCATGGTAACACAAGATCACCAGACCACTCCCATGACACGTCTCTTGCTCCAGCTAGCTCAAACTTATGTTTAATTTTATGTGAATATTATTATAATAGTAGATGCTTTATCTTAGTCATCTTAGAAAAGCCTGGTATGCTATGTGTTTCTATGTAGTTTTACTGCAAGCATTACTCTCTGATAAATATGTGTGAGCTTCTAAATGCAGTGCAGCTGTCTCAAACAGGATAATCTTGTGATCTGTTTCCTGTTCTATTTTTATTACTGACATAGTGCTGATATTGTTATCATGACCTGGATTTGAAATGATCTATCTCTTGTTCTTATCTCATATTTCCTAAATTAATGTAAATTCTAAAGTCACAACTCAAAAAACTCTTCAACCATCACCCCTTCATAAGGATGCAGTATTTATAATGTTACACTTTGCAGACATAGTTTAAGTTTCATACTGAGGGTTCTTTCTCTGAGGGTGCCATGGTACCTCATTTGCTAATCATGTGGCTTCTTTCCTCCAGGTTTCTGGGTTTGAATCTATCCTTTTCACTGCATCTTTGTGAGGTTTGCATGTTCTCCCCTTCCTGTTTTGGTCCCATTTCCTCCTCTAGTCCAATGATATGCAGTTATGCCAGTTGGTTTCTCTAAATTGCTGAAGCCTTGTGCCCTACGCAGCTGGGGATAGACTCCAGGTGAAAACCATCTATGGATGATTTCTTCTTCCTTTATATTTATGTACTCAAGTGTGGTTGGTGCAATGCATATTCCTTACACATTTCACAGCAGACCGGGCCAAACCATCGGCAATGCATGTTTAACCTACCACTTATGATGCTCGTGCCTTATTATGGATTAACAGATTTTTTGTATTCTGTTCATGTTCTGATGTTGAATATGCAGAATTCCACCCACTCACCAGGAATGTAAGAGTTGCAGCAGTGACTCCTTCTCTCAAACGATTAACACCATTCTAGCTCTGGCTTGAAAAAGATGCCTTTGCCACTATTGTAACCAAAAGAAATCTAACTTTGCTTGAATCTACGTAAATCACATATACAGTTGTAACACTACAGCAACACATCATTGCCAATCTCCCCCATGGCATTTAATCATATCACTTAAAAAAAATAATTGGAAATACAAGTAGGATGGAAAATGTAATTCTTATTCTAACTACTAGACCCCTATTATTATTTTTCTTCTTACTGCCTCATCAAAAACAAAAGCAGAATGGCAATAAGATAAGATAAGAGAGTGATTCTCGGGCATACGCCAGTGAGGTACATAAACTGCACAGATTAAAAATATACATAATGCAAAACAAAGTGCAAAGAGAGCACACGTAATGGTAACAATTAAACATAATGCAAACATTTTTAAAGTACACAGCACACGAACAGAATATCTTGCAGGAAATAAATATGAATGCAAATAAATTAACTGGCGGTATATTCGCAATTAGGACAGACAGCATCGGCTTGTGTTACGTTATTGTTGAAATGCTGAAAAAATCCATTGAAATGTTAACATGGTATGCAAAGATCTCAATAACTTCTTAATTAGTAATATGTCCATGATTGTGTTTCTTTTTTTTCAACTCGAGATCAACTTCAGAGAAACATTTCTGTTAATTACCATCCCAGATACTTGGGAGAGGATGAGAAGTCTACGAGGGAGGAGCCTTTTCGACTGTGCTGCGACTTGCGCTTCATTTTTACCTTCTAAAATCAAGCCGGGAAAGAATGTACCGCTCGTTGCTGTTTGTTTCTCTTATATCGTGTATTTTTTAGCGTTTCAACTGGAGGTGCATTTTACATTAAGCTGTTGTGGAGACAATATAGGCCTGAAAAACAGGAAGTCTTTTTCTCTAATATGACTAAGGCTGCGTAAAGTTTGGACTGGAAATGACGACGAAAGACATCGCAGATATAAACAGATGAACCGATGAAATTTGTTAATCGCTGCTTGGTTTAAACAAGTCTGCTCGACTTTGTTTTGATAATAATGTGAGTGAAAATTGCAGTTTTTACGTTCAGTGACGCTCAGTGTTTAAAATAGTGGATCGTGATTTTTTTTTTAGATGATTGACGTGATTTTTTAATGATTCACTCTTCTCTACAGTAGATGGATGTTCAAGCAAATTTTTTTAATTCAAAAGTCAAATTTTACATTATAACGCGGATGAAGAAGTAGAAAAAATTTTCCGACTTCCCCTCCACGACTTATTTTAAAAAGCGGAGTATACACAGATAAAGCACGTTAAATTTCGATTCACTTATTTTTTTTCTTTACCTTTTAAGGGATTATTTTCATTTACAGGGATATATGAACTTAACCTTGCCTTCGAGAGTAACTGGAAGAAATTCTGGATAAAAACGTGGAAATAGATTCTTTCCTTTAACCAGGAGCGAACTTTTACCGTCTTTTTTGAAATTAAATAATTTTTTTATCCTATTTCATGCTTTTTGCAGAATGGCCACGTTTGGAGACGACGTGCCCAGCACGCTGGGATCCGGGGATGGGGGATCGGATAACATCATGGACTGTCAGGGATCGGCGATGCCTCCAGGTGGGATGGAGACACTTAAGCAAGCCAAAGCCCAGAGAGCCCGCACCATGGCCCTGTACAACCCAATACCTGTCAGACAAAACTGTTTAACCGTCAACAGATCCCTCTTCATCTTCGCGGAAAACAACATAATTAGAAAATACGCAAGGAAGATTATAGAATGGCCATATCCTTTACGGTAAAGGTAACAGAAAAACCTGTTCCATTAACCTGATTTTATATCCTCCAGCGCCCTATATATACACAATATGTTAAAACATTCTCTCCGTCTTTCCTTCCCACACAAAGATTTGCAGCACAAAATATTATCGATTTTTTGCAACTGTTGTTACTTGCAGTATAATTCATTCTTGCGGCATAATTCATTCATGTCTTGGGAATAATGGATACAGTTATGCAACTATCTTGCTATTCCTGTATCGATAAGTTTTTGATGTGGTGTGCTCCGTGACGCTCCTAGTTTAATATTGTAACTTTCAACGTCATCCAGTAGTTTGTAACTTAAATATTGTGACGAGAAAAACAAGTCATAAAGACTTAATCGAAATTAATCATGTTTAAATAATTTTTTCAGTGTGATTTTGTTACTTTTAAAATTAAGAATAAAGTCAAATGTGAATCCTGGAGGAATGTAACTTATTTAATTTTTGAACACTGATTTATAATAATTACAAAATCATTGGGCAGTACAGGGTTGGTTGAAGTAGAAATTGTTAAATGTTTCTTTAGAAATCTTTGTAAATGAGTAGGTTACTTCTAGATATACTCACATTTGAACATGCAAATACATGCATACAGATATTCTTTATGACTTGGTTTGCATTTCCTTGACTTGGTGAATGCTGATGAGTCAATGTAATATGGCAATCAGCAGACTTCTTTTATTTTGCAGAATGTACATACATGCTAAGATATTTGAAAGGTAATATTTTTGTATAGCTTGTTTACACACACTGGTGTAGCTCATTGGGTTATAGGTATCTGTGCCCATTTCTGTAAGGTCATTTGCTCATGTGCCATGGCTAGTAGAGTCATTATATCTGAGTTGGGGCCTTGAGTGAGGCACTTAACGTCAGTCGTCCCAGTGATGATGGCTGGTTGTGCTCTTGTATGTTACTTTGGACAGAAGCATCTGATAATCAAGTTAATCTAAGTCCTTACATAACATTGATTATCAAGGCAAATCCCATGGAAAATAATTATTACCCTGGAATAATATACATGGTATAATTAAACTACTATTATTATTGTACTTGTTTATTTAGTTTATTTTACTTTTACAGCATAAGGTTAAAATCATTGATATCATAGGAATAATCTCTTGAGGAAAATATACCGCTGGTACATTGTTATGTGACTGATACCAGAAATGTTTTTCAGTTCTGCTGAATAATCAGTTATTATTTCTCTTGAATAGGAAAACAACTAGAGGTGACCTGAATCCTAGGTAATGGTAGAAAAACTCTCTGTTAATGTTGAGTGAGTCTCATCCTTAGCTATGACTAAACTGTGGTTTGTGATGGGGAATTGAATTTAAACGAGTTCAGGAGGGGAAATATTCCTCACACTTTTGGGATTAGTGTTAGGTTAATAATTAAGTTTTTTTCTTTCCTTCCAGTACTCTCACAACTGGGATCAGCTTCTGAATTCAACAGAATAGGTCAGCATAAACTCTAACCCAGAATCATTATATTTAACCCAATATGCACCTCATAAGTCATTTTTCTCCTTCTTAAAGGTGTAGCTTAGACTATTGATATACACTTTTCAGTACTTTCCATGCTGCCAAACAAAAGAAACTTGGGTTAAGGCACTCAGAGACCTTTTGAAGTTATGAGATCATAAAATTATTGACAGGCTATTAATTCCCTAAATGGAATTGTAACTTGTTTGTAAAGCAGAAGAAGAAAATGATAATAAAAAAATCGGGTTATGTGTTTCTGAAGGGGAGGGTGGTTGTAGCTTCTTCTGTCTGCATTAAACTCATACTAATACACTGTATACAGTCTAAGTTATGAGTACAGAGAGTGTTAGTTACAAAACTGATTTGTATTGCAAATGTAGTATGAGGATAAGGAGGTATTTTGTAAAGGCTTTTCTTCTTCAGGCACCATTGTGACTTTTGTGATCAGTACATCTCAGTAAAACTAATGAAAATAAATTTTAAAATTGCTTTTTATGGTGAATTTTCATAGCGAGAAGAAGGGAGAACGTGTATTGGCCGTGTGTAGTTTGAGGTCATGATAGCAGTTTGGCACACATGTGGCTTCCATCACATTTAATTATATCCCCACCCATCCATCTGTCCTCCTTGTTGATGTCCATGAACTCCATTTCAGTGCTCTCACACACAGTCACTATCTATGGGAAATATTATAGTAGCTAATTCACATAGCAGCATTGCCTTTGAGACTGGGAGAGAAAACTTTGCAAACACCAGGAGAGCATACAGAGAGATGGGGGCATGGAACCCAAACCCGCAAGGTGTGAGGCTATTGTACTAAACACTGGAAGAGCATACAGAGAGATGGGGGTATTGAACACAAATCTGCAAGGTGTGAGGTTATAGTGCTACACACTGGGAGAGCGTACAGAGAAATGGGGGCATGGAACCCAAACCCGCAAGGTATGGGGCTATAGTGCTACACACTTGGAGAGCATACAAAAAGATGGGTGCATGAAATCCAAACCCGCAAGGTGTGAGGCTATAGTGCTAAACACTAGGAAAGCGTACAGAGAGATGGGGACATGGAACCCAGACCTGCAAGGTGTGAGGCTATAGTGTTACACACTATAATGCTTTATAATATTGTGTTGTTATTATACACCACTGCTTGAATCAGCACAATGGGAGAATAATCTGTATTATCTAATACTTCAAGGTTAGAAGTAGAATTGTGTAGTATTTAGGATATAGATGAGCAATTATACAACTTGTTTGTACTTCTGATTATGCAGATTGATTTATATGAACTGTTTTCAGAGCTTATGGATGGATGGATGGATTAAATTTTGAGTTTGTCATGTGTTCCCATTGTCCATGCCCATTAGTGAGCGTATTTTTAAATAAATCCTGTCACTAATTTACTGTGATCGTAGCAATTTAGGGGACTGATATTTTTTTGAATTGCATTAACATAATTCTTAAGTTAAATTATACATTTTGAAATTGCACATTTTGAGCTTGGTAGTAGCAGCATTAGTGATACTAATTATACATGTGGAAGACAATGGAACATTCTTATTCAATCCTTTTACCTGCCCTATTATCCTGCTTCCTTATGTTGCTGTCAGGAGTCAGACCGGGCTGTATGTGTCAGTGTTCTGCATATGGTCATTATCCCGACTTAAGCCCACCTTGGTTTGCGATTAAAATGTAGAATGGTGGCTTACATGAAGTAACTGAACAACTGAGACTCTTTTTATAACAGTCATTTTAGAATAAATTAAAGTTAATCATAGAATTAAAAAAAAATTAAATTAAAGATGGCAAAATGTCACATGCAAATTGTTCCTGACAATACTGTTGTCACATTTGTCGTGGCAATATTCCCCCAGTTTTCATAATTCTAGACACCAAAAGAGCCACAAACTGAATTCTTACACAGATCCATAACACTTAGCTTTATTCAGGCACAGAGACATTTAAAAAAATGTATTGTTTATATTTGTTTAACATCAAAAGAATGTGCAGGGCAAAATGAATGCTAATGCATATGCATTAAAAGGTGGTAATTAGTGCAGTGTATATTTGACAATCTAAAGAACAAACAGCTAGGTGACTTGGTGTTTCTAGACATATTGTGTGTATCAGAGTACTGCAGTTGGATGGAGGTATGGCTGGATGGATGGATTGCTGGATGGATGAATGGATAGATGGATTCTTTGACTTGTGTAGTTATGGTGGATGCACAAGAAGCAAAACAGAGTATTTGAATTAAGTGGACTACAGTAAAAGTTGGTTTGCAATGGAGTTTTGTCAGCCACTTTACACAATAATTATCAACTGATGTTTAATGTTTTAGGAAATTCTGTTTTTGCAACCTTCTTGCTTTCATTCTGATAAGATGATTCATATAGTTTTACATGTGTCATTAAAATGCTGTATAGATGGGCTCTAAATACGAAAATGGAAATATATGGATTGTTTGAGTTATAACAGTTTCAGGGAATCAGCACATGCTATGTGTCGAAGTCATGCTATTTTTAATATGAACGGGCTTGTCAGTGAGAAACAAATTCCGGAAGCCCTCGCTGCAGCCACCTTTTTTTGAGTAAATGACATGATTTTCAAGGCAAGAAAAGAATAATGTAACAGAGATGTGGGTCTTACCCTCACTTGAATGTAGTTACAGGTACATATCTAGCCTTGCAGCAGCATATGAGATCACCCATCTGTCTTCGAGTATATCAATGTTAGGTTTGAACTGATGCTGAAGTCTGCACCATATTTATTTTAAAAACATTTTATTGAGCTGCATACTTTAAACGAGGATAACCTGTGGGGACGAAATATAATGGATCTCTGTGTGACCCGCTATGTGTGAGCACTCTCCATCAGTTCTTTCTGAGGACTGCGAGAGCCTGTTGCCGTGGATACAGCTCTTTCACTCAGACAGCAGACTGTTTGCTTGCTGTCTCCACAAAGGGTGCTTAGGAGGCAGAGTGGCTCATGTGCATGTGTGGGTGTGTGTATATGCCTGTGTGGATGTGTGCAATTAAAGTGTGCGGCATGCATGGAAAAGAGCCTGTGCTTCTGTCTTTCTGCATAAAAGTGCTTTTTGTCATGTTTTTTTCATTAATTTTGAATTGCCTGTTTGCCAGATTCTCAGAAAACTGACAGAAAGACGCAAGACGTAACTTAATTTTTACACGCTGTACAAAACAAGCCATTCTGTGTGACCCATGTTTGCCTGCCACTGTTAAAACCCCAACCACTGTTAAAATGGCATTATGACACAAAGGCCAAGCTGGATTTAAAGTAACTCAGAACCAAGAGCGTGACAGTTACAAAGCTTTGCTACATTACAGCATTGCAGAATTACAGCCTAGGTTCAGCTGTTTACAATTAGCACCGAGCACTTGGTTATATAAGTAAATATGTCGCACAAAGTCAACGCCCATTGCAATTGTTTTTAACTCCCATGGATTTTTTCCCTCTTGTTGACTTAATTACATTTTCGTCAATTACAGTAAATGTTTGTATATATTGCCTACTGATCACTATTTGAAAATAGTAACAGAAAACAAACTCATGCATGCATTTTCACCACACATCTTTCTGAGTGGGGACGTCTTTGTATGAACCCCCACCACCCCGCCCCCGCCACCCCCAGAGAAAAGGCCAC
>JAODLC010000047.1:18580102-18594611 GCA_026781145.1 Hippopotamyrus pictus
CCACCCCCAGGCTGCTGTTCTCGCTGATCCCCATCTCTCTGCCATGTTTATTTTATCCCATATTTCTCTGCTTGCAGACGAGAGTGGCAGCGCCCACGCAAGGCCTCGGCACATTATCCTGTAGGCAGAATTCTAACCCTAACCTCTGGGGCTCCCTGGGAACACCTTGGAAGAGTGTACAGAGTCGCCCTATTTTCATAAGCCTCTCATTTCCACCCACCCCCCCACTTCCCATCTAGCACCCCCTTCCCTTCTCTTTGCTCTCATTGCAGAGGAGGTAGCCTATATCCAGCTAGTGTGTCTATCCATGGCAGCAGTCCCACTGGCCCGTTTGCAGCCAATGGGATCGCTGCGAGGCCTGGAGGGCCTGTAGCCCTGTTCAGTAGGATCTGTAGGAGAGGAGCAGAGTTACTCATGCAAGACTGTGCAGAAGTCTGGGGCTGCTAAAGGGAAATCACGACAATGGTAACTTTGGTCATCTTTGGTGGAGGAGTTCTGCTCACGACAAGATTAAAGATTTATGATATTCATTAATTGGGTGTTTGTAGATGCAGAGGACCCTTGTTGAACTGTGCAGTGTGTTATTCCAGACTGTGTTTTATGCATGAATGCAGTTAGAATCACCTTATGTTCTGTGCTTATGGCAAACGATTTCACACAATGTTCTCTCATTATGCCGGTTAAAAAGGTACCATAATTACCCCAATAAGTGATTATGCATTTATAAATATGGGTTTATATGTGTACGTGGTGGTGCAGCAATTAGCACTGCAGGCTCACAGCTCCTTGTCTGGGGGATTAAATCCAAACCCCTGCTCTGTCTACACAGCTTTGGGACATTCTTTCTTTGTCTGGGTGCATTTCCTCCATGTAGGTGAGTCTGGCTATTAATGTCCTGAACTGTGTGAGCATGTGACCTGCGATTGACCGAAATGTTGTCTCGCGTTTCTCTTTCCCGTGTTTCTGGGATGGGCTACAGGTTCCCTTTGACCCTGAATTAGATCTGCTGCTATGAAAGCAGCCATCGTTACACATTCAGAACAAATTAATTCTTAGTTCTTTTCCTGTACATGCGGCATTGTTCTTAGTCTGGGTCACCTGGAGCCTGCTTGGGGTATATGTCCATCACTGGGGGGGCAGGCAAACATACACACACCATAAGTGATTGAGAAATATCCAGAATGGATGTCCGTAGCTGACTACAGACAGAAACCATAGCAAATCTACATGGGAAGAACGCCACATCCATTGCAGAGGTGGGGCTGGAACTCAAAACCCTAAATATGCAAGGCAATAGTGCTATGTACTGAGCCACCCATATAAGTAAAAAGCGTGTTGGAAAATTAAAATATACAAAATAGCATTTTGTTGTTTCTGTATACATTTACAATCAATGTTTGCCATTATCTGTCATATGCCGTTAGTTTGGATTGTTTCCTTAACTGTTACTGTGTCACTCCGTTTGAGTACATGATCCTGGCCACTATCATTGCTAACTGCATCGTTCTGGCACTGGAGCAGCATTTGCCTGGAGAGGACAAAACCCCCATGTCAAAGAGACTGGTGAGGATACCCCGTGTTTTTATCCTAGGGGGATGTTTCTCAATATGTGTACTTCATCGTACTTTTGTTCTCGTGTACTGGTTTACATCATCTTCCATTGCTGAAGACCATTTCCAACACTAAGAAAAGTACAGTGGACAGTTAAAGTCCCTGGATGGTGTTCTTGCCCTGCTCCAATATCATGTATGCATCACCTGCATCCTCGCCAAACAAGAAAAATCCCATGATTAACTGTGTCTCAAGTTCATTCTTGGGAGACAAGTTAGCAAGACTGGTCATGACAACACCACAAGTGTGATGTTTGTGTTTTGATATTGAGAAACAGCCCTGGTGTGGGTTGTAGGTTCCTGTAGTATTACGATAGACAACCAACCTTTAGCCACTTCTCACATCATACTGTGATTTCAAACAATGTGCAATTTCCTCAAATTTAACACGAAGAACTGCTTTTCATTACTCTATTAACTATCAATGTTCACGTATCTCTTTACTCCACTATTTATTTTTTTAATAGTTATCCCAAAAGACAGTATTAAATATATATTATTCCATATGGAGTTCTATATTAAAACTCCCAAGATGTGTGGCTCAGGGTTATGAGCCTGCTTACACTCCTCACTGCAGACTGTGGGTACTGATGTTATTGCTACACTTTTTATTAATGGCAGTTGCTGTAATGGACAAAAACATATCAGTATCAGTAACACTGACAGAATCAAATTTGTAGTGAAATTCAAGCACTGATAAACTGTTTTGTCTGCCTGATTTGTTATAATTTAATGCACAGGAAGGCATTTGTACTTATGTCTTATGGCAGCAGGTTTCTCAGTTAATCACAAGAAAACAATCACAGCTGAATAAGGCAGGAAGCACATTTTGCAATGGATTCTCACCTGTCATTATAATCACTGTACCTGGTGCCCCTTGTTGTGGCATTCATGTTTAAATTCAAAGAAAATGTTCATAGTACTTTATTGTTTTGTTAATAATTACTTATTGCAATGTTTCATTTTTTGAGAAGCTTTGCAGTGTCACTGAACTTATAAATGCTTTTAAAGCTTTCTTTTCTTCTGAGAAATATTAAGGTTTGTGAACTAAATAATAAAGACTGGTTTTACTACCATGCCAACTCATGTTTAGGGAAATGTTTACATTATAAATGCACTGATGGTCTAGATAAAGATTAATTGGAATCAAGGGCAAAGGCAGCTTTATTATTGCCAAAATACTGTTTTCCCTTTAACCTGTCCTATCTTAATGACATTTTGCAGCATACTGGCTTAATGTGTTTTCTTTTCAGGAAAAAACAGAGCCATACTTCATTGGGATCTTCTGCTTTGAAGCGGGGATCAAGCTTGTGGCTTTGGGATTTGTGTTCCACAAGGGCTCCTACCTGAGGAATGGATGGAATGTCATGGACTTCATTGTGGTGCTCAGTGGGTGAGTGTACTCCTTCCAGCCTGAAGAACTTGGGGCCTGGAGGGCCTCCCACGGCCTTGTCTCTCATTTATATGCGTGCTGTTATGTCAGAAAGATACATTCATTCTGCATCACGTCTTCCCTGGCTGAAACCTGATTGTTGTTTAATCTACAAATAGCTTACCTTTGGAGTTAACTGCCAGTCTAGCCACTGAAGTAGGTGGGGGTATCAAGTTAGGCATCTTGCTTTCTGTTCTCCTCAGGATTCCCATGTAGACATATATAGTAATGCAGAGGAATAAGGTGGTGCCTCTATATCACAGCAGCGTCCTTCATGGCCTGGCAGCAGCCATGAGTAACATCATTCTCTGTAACTTGCTCTTCCCTTCCCTTCACGGTACAGCTCAGAATGTAAAGAAGGGGTGTTGACTCACTCCAGCTGCAGTCAGTGTGGGCATGTGTGAGCTTTGTATTCAAACGCAAACACACACCAGAATACAAACACAAAAATGTCAGATACTAATATTAAGGAAATCAGACTTTTATCTCATGAAATATTTTACTTCTGCTTTCTAGAAAACAATGTATAGTGAGTGAGAGTGAGAGAATTGTTTGGCTAGATTAGTTTTTATTCAAAATGATGATTAAAGCATTATAAATCTGTTGTATATTTTTAAAATATACTTATAGTTCTGTCTAAACTTAAGCTGTTAAAACTAAAAGCCTATTTATAGGCCATAAAGCATGTTTTTATGTGTTCAGAGTCCTTCATTTCAAATGCGTGCCCTACAAAAAAGTGAATCATAACTGTTTAAGCTGTCAGCCCGGTATTGTTATTGTCAGTACTGTGTTACGGTACCATGTGGGGACCATTTTTCAGGTCCCCACAAAGATCTGTGAATGGAATCAAAAATGTAAAAATGCCAAAAGTCTTAAGTTACTTATGGGTTAGGTTAGGGCTGGGTAGGGGTTAAGGTTGTCATGTTGGGATTAGAGTTTTCCCCATAGAAATGCAAAAAAAAAAAAAAAAAAGCACTTTTATGCAGAAAGACAGAAGCACAGGCTCTTTTCCACGCATGCCGCACACTTTAATTGCACACATGCACACAGGCATATACACACACCCACACATGCACACAGGCATATACACACACCCACACATGCACACAGGCATATACACACACCCACAAAGATATAATTATGAACCTGTGTGTGTGTGTGTGTGTGTGTGCGCGAGCGGGTGTGTGTGTGTATGTGTAATTTGCATGTTCTAACTGCCTGTCTGCCTTCCTCCAGGTTTTTCCTATAATTTGGAAATATGTATTAGCGATTTGGCCTATAAACTGCCTAGGATTATGTCCTGCGATGGATCGGTGTCCCATTCTGGACATATATTGAGAATGGTTCATAGAATCATAGAAATACTTGAAAACAATCATTGACAGACAAATTTTTATATCATATATTTTTGAATTTGTTTTTGAGTTGTTTTTGCCAAGGACAATTTTATGTGATGGATTTTGTGTAATTTTAGCTGTTGCAGTCATCACATGAAAATCTCCTTTCAACAAACATTTTAAGTACAGGTGCTCTCCGACTAAGGGTTACACTCTGATGAACACATTGTAAGTTGAAAATATCATAAATTAAATATAAATATGAATATGAGATGATAAACAAGCAGCACAGCGGCACAGTGGTTAGCACTGTTGGCTCGCACCCCTGGGACCAGAGTTTGAGTCACCATGTGTAGAGTTTGCATGTTCTCCCATTGTCGTTATGGGGTTTCCTCTGGTTTCCCCTAGAGTCCAAAGATATGATAAGGTGAATTGGAGTCACTCATCTGTCAATAGGTATGCATGTGTCATTGTGCTCAGTGATTCGTTGGTGCCCTGTCCTGAGTTATTCCCTGCCTTGCACCTGTTGGCGAGCTTCAGCCCCCCTCAACCCTGAATTGGACAAGCACGTACAGAAAATGGATAGATCTATAGATAGATAACTAAATGCATACTGTAAATAAAAGTAACTGTGGGTAAATATCAGTAATTGAAAAGTAAATAAGTGAAGTTTTTCTTATTATTAAATGTACAGTACGATACAGAAAAAAAAGTTTTTCATTGACAGCATCAGTAGAAAGTATTATATCGCTAGCCCAGGAACAGATCAAAACAAATTTGATGACTACTGAATGTCCATTGTTCACATCATAATGTTAAAATGTCATAAAACAAAACAATATAAACTGAGGAGAGTCTGTATATTTAAGAATTAATATCATGGTGGTACCAGAGGTAGAAACTCCAGTTTGTTTTCAAGATGATGTTTATATGTAACTTTGTGTATATATGTCAAATAAGTCTTTAGTTCATGGTTTTTCATTGCCATTTTGATGTTACCACATCAAACTTGTATGAAATGGTCATATTAGCAAATAGAGGGATTTTTTTGTTGGTCTCTGATAATTTAGCCCAAGCTATGTCCAAACAGAACAAATGATATTCACCTCTCACTCCATTTCTATTAGCTGTTTATCCAGTGCAGATTTACAGTAAGACTGGAGCATCAGGAAGCATAAGGCTGAAGACACCCCTGCTGGAAATTAATGGTTTTATTGATGCTGGGTCAAGACGTACCTCATATATTTAATTTGGATAAAGTCAAACACCACAATGAATGAGAATGTGGTTTAGAGAAGCATCTGTAATCCACATTTTTGAAATTACTGACCACTAGGTAAGTGACACTGTAGCTTTCAAAACAAGACTCAAAATCTGACATGAAAACATATCAGCCGGCATTGAATGATTACTGTGGAACGATGAATTTAGGATCGTAGTTGTAGTAAAACCGCTGCATTAATATGTTTCTGCATGCTTTAAGGTGTGTAGGGTGCAAAACTTGGTCCTGTGCATGCACGTGTGCATATCTGTTTTCTGTATTATTATGGGAATATTTCCACTGTGGCTTCAGAATAGAACTGCAGTATAAGCATTGCACAGCCAGTAAGAGTGGGTGGGTAAATGGATTGGCAATCATGTCTAAAACCTGTTATCTCCTGGCTCAAGATTCTAGTTATATGAATGTAAATGAGACCCTGTTAATGCCAGGCCAAGTCACAAATAGATAGAATACCAAACCTTTAACTGTATGAATTGGCACCTTGAGTTCAGCATTGTCTTTTCTACCATATTAGGTACTATGTTCATGGCTGCTTGCATTCTAGTAATTTCCGCTTTAAATACTGTACAAAGAAACCATCACTCTTTATGTTATATTTTATGCTTAATCACCTTGCGTTAGTACTTAAAGTTGAATATCGAAGTTTTTAATGTGAAAAATTTCTGCAGCAATATATCAGTGATGGGGGGGAGCTCAGCCCAGGTTATTTGAAGGTTTTCTGCAGTAGATGACTCCCTAGTTTTTGTGTACAGCACATATTGTAATATTCCCAGTTTAACTACCTAACTTGTTTTTCTTGTTTTCATGTACATCATGCATTATCTTTATATTAAACAAAAGACAATTCAATGAGGATTATTATAAATTATTAAACCCATGCTTAAACCCATGTTCCTTATGAAATACACAATGTTCTGAGAAGATAGCTTTTGGCATGCTGACATCACATCTCACCCTAACACCCACACTGATATTTTTCTGCTGGATTGACTTACATAAAAGGAGAATCATCACATAGATAGAGATAATAAGAAGGTAGAATCAGAACAGCACATATCTGTAGTCTTTCAAATTTTTGAATCTTTATTCTTTAAATCACAGCTTAGCAACCGAATCTGTGATCAAAAGATCACAAGGACTTAAGTAGGGCGACTGCCCATCCTGACTTATCCTTGAAGAATTCACCCCGAATCAATGATTGGTTTTTCATTACAAATTCCAAAATCAGTACCCTAGAACCATTTCCTTATGTTTGGGCAGTAATTTATGGGGTGTGTCTCTTTTAGTCTATGTGTAAATCTGCAATGGAGCAGCACTGTAAGTTATATAATTCTTCTTTAAAAAATTAAAGAGTTGATTAAGCAGTGAAAGTGGTAAAATCTCATTTTGCTTCCTGTCATTGTCTCATTGGAACTGTATTGTCAGCATGCTGAACAGTGTCAATAGAAGTTTTTCTATCATAAATTAGTCTACATCGAACAGACAAGTAAGTCAGTCTTAAAAGAAAACTATACAAAGTAAGTGTATCAGCACAGTATGAGAATTGAAACAAGGCCAGTAGGTCATGGCTGGCGGCATTTCATTTCAAAAGAAATTAATGAACTGCAGATAGCAAACCCATAGAGACCAAAGGCTAAATTAATGAATTTTTTCTGATGTCAATGTCTTAAAGCTCAAAAGGAACAGTGCACTGTACTTGAAACCAATGAAAGATATTGTCACATTTAATGCCTTTTGATCGCAACATGAAAATGGATATTTTTATACATATAGCAAACTAATAATGCATCACTGAGGATTTCATGTTTGTTGATGAACAGGCATTAGCTGAGACTCATATCTAAAGGCCCTGTGGTGGCTCATTGGGTAGTATTGTTGCCTTACACCCCCACACATGTCAACCAAACTGTAGTGAAAACAGGGAGTTGAGTGACAGAAAACTTGTACAATTTGGTGAAAACTGTGAGCCATTAAAAAGGAGTCCTTATGCTTATATATTTTGCTTTTGTTATTATTATTATTATTACTACATAATAATAGTTTCAGTTAAACAGACTCACCGACACACAAAGTGCGTAATGTTTGCCTAGGTTTGATTTCTCAATAGAATCATAGTGAAGGCTCCACTAATCTGAGAATTTCGACAAATAATGCCAATGGCATTTCACGTTTGGTTGTTTCAGCCATTTTGGGTGCAACTAACAGAAGTATCACAAAACTACTCTACAACCCAGGATTGCAGAAGAGACTGTTCCATGTGGCTCTGTTCCATGTGGTCCTCACTTACACACTACCACTCCTGGCATGCACTTTCATGCACAGGTATTCAAGGGTGTCCTGTTTCTTAAATAAGCCAGCACAGTGCAGTGTGCTTGATGTGCACTTTATCTACACTTTGTCAAATTCTACATGGAAGCGGTATTTGGCTAAGTATGCACTGCATCAGTGACAAGTTATGTTTACATCAAATGCAAGAAATTATGCCCGCTTAGCAGAGCCCAACATGCCTCCAAAGAAGTTTTAATCTACCCAAAGTTGTATAATAAATGTGGCACAGTGGTGCAGTTAGCACTGTTACTTATACCTCTGGCACCAGGGTTCAAGTTTCTACCGTGACTCCATGTGTGTGGAGTTTGCTCCTTCTCCGTGTGTCATCGTGGGGATTCTCCCCAAAGTCCAAAAACACACTAAAGTTAATTTGTGTTGCCAAATTCCCTGTGTGTGTGGGTCATGTATATATTGCATTATGGGGACTATTTTTTCAGTGCCCACAAGGAGAAACTCTATTTTATAAAAATCTGTGACTGCAATCAAAAAACTAAAAATGCCAAGTCTTGTATTTTGTTTGGTTACTTATGGTTAAGGTTAAGGCTGGGTAGGGGTTAAGGTCATCATGTTGGGATTAGGGTTATGTCCACAAATATATTAATACAAACTTCTGTGTGTGTGTGTGTTTGTGTGTGTGTGGTCCAGGTATACCTTAACTTGTGGGGACCAAATGTCCCCACAACGTGATGAATACCCGTTTTTTTCCCTTATGGGGACCAGTTTCCTGAATAGGACAAGCCGTTACAGGAAAAGCATGGATGGATGAATGGATGAATACATAGCCTATGCAACAGTGAAAGACAACCTCAGACACTACCAACACAAATGACATCATACAGTAGCAGCAGCATGTCGTTTGTTTTCCTCTTCAGATAGGTGAATGTGTCTTACTTCTACCACCACAGTGTGTTGTATTTCAGTGTGCTTGTCCTTAAGTGTGCTGAATGGTGTGGTGAATACTGTACTTGCATGTAAGGTAAGATTATTCATAATTTAGCTATATATAGTACTGTGCAAAGGTCTAAGGCAGTCAAAAAATGCTTAAAGCTATTATCTGGGTAGTGAGAATTTAACATTACAACATACACAACTTATTAGTGACTAAATAAAAACTATTTAATCTGTTCCAAAATTTCCTTGTTGGATGGCCAGACGAACACCACATCAGTTCTCAAACTTTCTTCAGGGGCATCCCAGCCGTTCTATATGTTCATTAAGTAACTCAATCAGGCATTGATTAGCCAAACAAGGAATGTTAGTGGTTGAGTCAATAAATCCAATATTGGTTGGCTGCTCCAAGTACTGGGGTGATTTTAGGAGAGATTTTGAAATGGTTAAGTTGGCACTCCTTGACTGACATAATCCAATAATTTAACACCAGCATGATCATTTAAACAATTTTCTTTGACTGCCTAAGACTTTTGAACAGTACTGTAGCTCTTAATGGATTTTCCTTTATGACTTAAAGAATGAAGATTCAAGGAGAAGCTGTTTTAGGCTGTTGCTTTCATGAACTGCTAAATTTCAGTACCAAAACACCCCACTTGGAGACCCTTGAGATTTTAGTGGCACACCTATATTTTTGTTTCCTTAACTGTCTGTGTGAAAATAGCATGCAGTTATAATTAGCATTATATTACTGGAATTAGCAATAGATCTGTGATCAGTTGCATGGCTGAAACATGATTTCAGAAGCATAACAATGAAGCTTCTTGGAATTTGCATCCACAACATTCTGGTTTCAAATCCAGGTCTTAAACCTGCATTATTCCTTCACCTGTGCTAACTATTATCCTTACATTCATCCCCTTCTACAGATGCTCTTCAGGAAAATGCTTGTCACTTGTTGGTATCATCAGCCTCACCACACCTCCCTTCCCCCATCTGTGTTTGTCTCTACCTCTTGATTGGGTGTGTGACAATTAGTTGAAATACTGCTTTTTAGCCAGGATGAATAATTAATCTGGGGGTGTTGTAATGATTCACAAGCCATCTGGCACTGGGCAGAGCTCCGGTGTGAGACGTGTTTTCATCAAAGCAGGGTTGATGTGTAGCTTGTGGGAGTATAAGACTTGTGATTAACAAACCACATTCACTGCCCTGGACATTACCATCATCCTGTTATCATGATTGAGTATGATTCAAGGGCACTAGGCATGAAGCCCTTTTGCTTATGGGCTAATGTAGCCGCAGGACAGCCAGAGTACCCATTCCAACCTCATGTCCACCACCAGTGCCTACAATGGACACACAATTGTCCAAACTGGATTTTGAAGCAATGGAATAAGGTTGCATGAATAAGGTTAATGACCCATACACAGCCGGGCTCCATGCATTGTGTGTCTTGACAAATTACTACCATTATCATAATCAAAATGATCTGTGGATTGTGCCACTGTAGCCCTTCTGTTGGTTTGTACCGCACAGGATAGCCTTCATTCATGCTACACTCAATCTTGGGTGCCCAACACCCTGTCTGCGGTTCATAGTTTTCCAACCTCATTCACTATGGCTGACCATGAACACCCCATGAGCTTTGCTGTTTCAAAGCTCTGACCTAGTCATCTAACCATAATGATTTGGCTCTTGTCAAAGTCACTCAGATTTTTACTCCTGCCCATTTTTTCTGCATTCAACATGTCAGCTACGAATACAGCATATTAATTTAATTTATCCCAGACCTTAACAGATACCATTTTTATTTTTATGTCAACATTGTTTGCTTGACATGGAGTGGTCATAATCTTTTAGCTCATCAGTGTATACTTCAATATTAAACAACTTTAAACATCTTTGTCTTCCTAAGTCATTTACACAGTGCTATATGTGTTCCTTGCAATAGTCCAGTGTCCAGTACACTGTTTGCCTGGGACAGGCTCCCTCTGTGACCCCGGGCTGGATATACAGATGGTGGATGAAAGGATGATGCAAAACAGAGGTTTTTATATAACACATAAACTCAAAAATAAATATATAAACATGACAGACAAAATATCTGAATGTATAAAGTATGATGCTAAATTATGGAAATCATAGAAACAGAAATCATAAAAACATGTTAGAATGGTGTAAAAATTACATAATAGTAATTGCATTTCTAGTAAAATCTGATGAAAATTTAACATTGAAATCAGTGAAATAATGTGATGCAAATGATACAGAAGTCTAAACAACCTTACTAGCAAGAGCAATGAAACTACAGAAACTATGATAACAATAATGAAACTGTCATAGAATGTCAATTGATTTCTGTCTAATGTTCTTCATTTTTCTATATAGGATGCTTGTAGCTAAAGAACTAAATAAGCAGTGGTAGCCTGGTGTTTTTTCTTAATGGCTTTTTTTGATAGCTCTTTATGTAGCTCAGGTTAATATAAGTATTTGAAATCAGTGCCAACACAAAAAAGCAATTTTTAGAAAAGTCTGGTTCTAACATTAGGTATACTAATTTTGTTTTTCAAATGGTTCGTTATAAGCTGGGTGTTTTAGATTTGTAAAAATAAATTTACCCAGTCCATTACGAAAATGTAGGCTATGAGAAAACAGAACATTACATAGGTTTTATATACATTTTGCCAACGAAAAGCACTAGCTAACAATGAAAATGAACACAGCTGACTTTAGCCTGACCCATGGCATACAAACAATGGGATCTCTCAGCCCGTATTACACTGTGTTAGGGGCTGAAGTGGGGATACTGAAGAAAAAGATTTATTTGTCTCTTTTGACTCTTGCAAGAAAATAGGGCAACTGGTAGATGAGGGGGATCTTATAAATTGCAACCTAAAAAAAGAATATAGTTTTCCCCTCAGCCATGTTCACTAAGAGCTGATTCTAACTGCAGCACCATCTTTAAAAAGAAATGAAGGAAGAGCAGTCTTATTAAATTCACCCTGATCTCCCACTAGGGAGCTCTACAGCCAGGCACTGTAGGCTGCCCCTCCCCCCTACAACCCCATCCCATCTTCATCCACGTTTACTATCAAAAAAGTAATTCATTTTCTTTTTAAATTCTTTTTTTTTTTTAAGAATGAAACTTTAGTCTTTGCATGTATTCTCATCAGTGTTACTTTAGTATGTTTCAGCAGGTATAATTATTTGAGTCTGAGGAATACATGTGGTTTTAGCACCAGTACTCAGCCACTACCGCAGACACTGTGCTTGTTCGGTTAATAACTAAAAAAACTTTATGACAGATCTTTTTCAAACCTTCCACAGGCACTGTATGTACATGGAAGTAAAAGCGCTTAAATTTTGATAAAAGTTGCACCAAAATTGTAGTAGTGCTGTATAGTGATAGCAAAAAAGAGACAATAACTCTAATAGTTTTTGATGGATCTTTTTCAAACTTTGCAGAGGTATTGTAGTGTTGCCAAAGTGGAACTGGTTAAAGTTGTTGAGACAGATCATCCAAAAACTGTAACAACAGGCAGGATGAAAGCATATGAAATATTACCTTGTGAATGTTGATTTTTGGTTGCTAGCCCTCCTGTTCAGCAAATTTTATACATAGCACTTTTGTAGCTGGTCAATGAAATGTATGATGGGAAACTTAAAATTTATTGTGGGAGTACAGTAGAACCTCGGATTGTGAGCATAATTCGTTCCGGAAACATGCTCGTAATCCAAAGCACTTGTATATCAAAGCGAGTTTTCCCATTAGAAATAATGGAAACTCAGATTGACTGTATTTCAATATATCACAATTTTTTTCTTTTGGAGAGGAGGGGAGAGTGTGTAAGGTAGGGAAATTTATTATGGGGGAATTTAATCATTACACATACCTCTAGTCCATTGCAGTCCAATCATTAGTGAAAGTGAAACTGAAACAGACACAGATCTGGGGAACCTAATTACATTAAGATAAGCCTCACAAAAAGTGTTCTAAATGGCTACCTTGCATTTGGACCCCAAGCTTTGGTCCCAGTTATTTATACAGTATGTATGTGTGTGTTTGTGTGTGGGCATGAAAATATTAACTTGAGGTAACATTTGTCAAAAAAACTGTTATGTGACTTTTTTTTGGTCTCCATCAATTTTTAAAAAATTGGTGGGCGCAATCAAAAAACTAAAATAGCCAAAGTCTTGTATTTTGTTTAGTTACTTATAGTTAAGTTTAGGGCTGTCCAGGGGATAAGGTTGTCGTTGTTGGGATTAGGATTTTAGCCATAGAAAAGAATGGACGGTCCCCACAACAATATGGGTACAGGTGTCTGTGTGTGTGTGTAAATCCCAGTAGAGTGAATGGTTTCCCAGATCAGGTGTCTTACCCATTATAGTGCTTAACCATGTTTAACCATTCAATATGTAAATTAAGCTATCAGACAAAATAAAGTCACTTGTTCGCCAGTATTCTTTCCTGATTTGTGGGCAAGGAATTGGTATAGCCTACTCTAAGTTAAAGAGCCAAGAGATAAAAATTATTTGATTTGAAAATATGGTTCTTGTTGATTGCAGCCAATCTCACGTATATACTGTAAATAAGAATGTACAGTTTTGGGGGTTTTTTTTTTTGCACCCATCTTGAAGTTGCATACCTTTAAAATAAGGTAATGTACATTGTATTATCACTGTGTATTGAAAAATAAAATGCTGTGTACTATTTTGAATCAATATGAGACATAATTTGTCTCATATTTTCTGGCTGCCTGATTGTGAGCTCAATTTAGTGTTTAGTGGATATGTTAAAATTAATCATGATTTACTATTGCATCAACAGTGCTCCTGCAGCTTAACAAATCGAGCTTTGTGCTAATAATGCAGAGCTTGTGGGTTAAAGTTCTAGGGAGCAGACCAATAAATTATAGCCCTTCCCTCTCCTACCTGTATATGATTTTTTGGATAAAAGTGTCAGTTAGATGTACATGAATATAACATGCATATGAGGTTTCTTTATGTCACAGATAATGATGATCATAGTACAAAAGGGTGTCATTCGATAAATTTTCTTAATAAACTGACATAACGTGTGATTGATTGCATATTCAATCATGGTATGATTTGTCGAAAATACATTGTGATTATGTTCGCCTACAGGAAAAAAAAATATTTCTGGTCAGATGCAGACATTATGGAACAAATAAGGCAGCAGCGTGTTATAGTTAAAAAGCCCTTTAGCCTGTGCCCCCTATTTGAAAATAGTACAAGCTATTGGACCTTCCCCAAATAAAACACTAAACAACTTGCCCAAACATGGTGTAGTTTAAATCCTAACAGTCACAAGAAACATAACATCAGAAATGCTATATTCTCACATATCACCTAAGAGAGAATCTAGCAGGGAATTATATTTTGAATATAAGTACGATACAAAAGAGGTAAGAGGTAAGGGGCGTGTGCTGATTACAGCTCATTGCCACACCCACCACATGACAAACCACCTCCGGGATGAGAACCTGAGAACATAAGAACATAAGAAATTTACAAACGAGAGGAGGCCATTTGGCCCATCAAGCTCGTTTGGGGAGAACTTAAGTAATAGCTCAGAGTTGTTAAAATCTTATCTAGCTCTGATTTAAAG
>JAODLC010000047.1:18614599-18628855 GCA_026781145.1 Hippopotamyrus pictus
CATAACACTCATTACAAGGCCATCAAACAACAAAAATAACAACATCAATGATAATAATAATTAATAATGTTACAAATGAAATAGCTTTTTATTATTTTTTTCAGGTTCATATTTGAAGATTACACCCCTACAAATTTTGATACATTTCCAGCAGCAATTATGACTGTATTTCAGGTATGTCCCTTTCTTTCTCATCATGTCTCATATATTAAGCTCCATTTCAGTATGTTGTTAAGGCGGAGTGTATGTGGAACGGTGAGTTATTAGCATCATCACAGACCCAGGTTTTCAAGGATGCCTAAGCTTCCACCCTCAAATTGCTAAGGTGTAGGTCAATCAGACAAATGGTGAGGTGGAAGTGCTATAGTTATGGTTGTCATCCATATATTACGAGATTTTCCCATATTGAAAAATTAAATGCTGTGACCTGTTTTGAACCAGTATGGGACATGATATGATTTTATCCTGTACTTTGGTACCTGGACCATGTTTTGTAAATCCTCCCCCCATCCCCCTCTCACTGCGCAGCAAATTTTATTGTGAGGAACCTCGGGGGGCAGTGTTGTCGCCACATGCAACCTTTCTGACCTGGCACTGCATCATTGTGTGTGATTCTTTGTTTGTTTGCTTAGATCCTGACTGGTGAAGACTGGAATGAGGTGATGTACAACGGGATTCGCTCTCAAGGTGGTGTACAGTCAGGAATGTGGTCGTCTATATACTTCATTGTGCTCACACTGTTTGGAAACTGTATCCTGCCCTAAAGAATTATTCATGGATGTGGTTGTTTAATTAGATAATTGCTTGAGAACAGGGAAAGCATTGTGAAGGATATTTTATTATATTAGCTTCCTTGATGAACCTGTAAACAGACACGCTGCTCAATGTGTTTTTGGCCATCGCCGTGGATAACCTTGCCAATGCTCAGGAGCTGACAAAGGTCGGTATATATGACAACCTGCTTAATTTAATGAGAAATGGCAATTTTTTACTAATCATGCACATTCAAAACTATATAAATGGAACTTTGATTGTATTAAAGTATTGCTGCCATGCCAGATGGGAAATGGCAGTTTTGTAGCTGAATATGCCGACTTAGATGAAAATTTCGGACAGGAGGAAGAGGAAGAAGAGGAGATTTTCAATCAGAAACATGCTTTGCAGAAAGCCAAGGAGGTCGGTCCGATGTCCTCCCTGATGTCAGAGTAAGTGATATCAGGGCCCCTAGCCCTATGACGGCTCACAGCCTGGCCCCTGCCACCTCGCATGGTGGACATCCTCCCATTGAGCAGTGTTAACAGAGGTGCTGGTGCTCAGTGGACCCTCAAGAGGCCCTCAAATAAGTTTGTGGTTGTTTCTCTTTGTCATTTGGGTGGTGTGTGATTCTGTGGGTTAGGACTCTGTGCCTGTGATCGGAAGATCACTGGTTCAAATCCTGCGGCTGGGAGAGTGATGTCACCACTAGGCCCTTGAGCAAGCCCCTTAACCATAATTGTTCCAAGGATATTGTGGGGTCACTTTTAATAAAAAACTTTTTAAAAGCCTATAATTATTTTAAGTTTCTACAATACACTAATGTTAGATACATGTACTGTATATGAAAGTGCTTCCGTTACAGATTGAGTAGACTTTTAATCCTGTGAACATGATAACTATTAAAGTATTTGATTCATATTTTTCAAACTTCCCATGAATATTGTATGGGTCAGTGATTCACAAACTATCAGATGCAATACAATTTTCTGAACATGCTAAAATAAAGTACAAATATGTTTTTTTGAGGGACAATGTGTAGCTAGAGACTGTACAGATTGGGAGGTGTGGGAAGAGTAGGGTGATTAGATGGGGTGTCAGGGTGACAGGGCTGTCTGGTAGTAATAGTATTGTAGTATTGTCATTTTGACAGCATCTAGTTATAATGCATAATTAATATAGGTGACATAATTATTGGTTGGTTATTACAGGGTTGATATATTACTAAATTTGCAAATAATTGTCCAGATTTTTAAATGCTGAGTAGTTATTTTAATTGAAATAGCCATGTTCTTCCGGCAACTGTAGATGGATCAGCCATGTTCTTTATGTTACTATACATGGATCAACAATGTTCTTCATGTTACTGTCCATGGATCAGCCATGCTCTTTTTGCTTCTATAGATGGATCAGTCGTGTTCTTTGTGTTATGGTACATGGATTGGGTGTGTTCTTTCTGCTACTGTATGGATAAGCCATGTTCCTTTTGTTACGGTACAGGGATAGGCCGTGTTTCTTTATGTTATGAAAGATTAATCAGTCATGTCCTTTCTGTTGCTCTAAATGGATTAGCTGTCTCTTTTACCATATTACGGTACATGGATCAGCCATGCCCTGCCTCGTGCCCGTTGCTTCCGGGATAGGCTCTGGACCCCCCGCGACCCAGTTGGATAAGCGGCTTGGAAAATGGATGGGTGGATGGATGGATCAGCCATGATCTTTATATTACTTTAAATGGATCAGTTGTATTCTTTATATTACTGTAGATGGGTCATCCATGTTCTTCCTGCAACTGTACTGTAAATGGATCAGTCATGTCTTCATATTATGGTGGAAGGATCAGATACATAGATCAGCCGTGTTCTCTCTGCTATAGTAGATGGATCAGCCGTGTTCCTTCTGCTACTGTTAATGGATTAGCCATGTTCTTTATGTTACCGTACTTGGATCAGCCATATTCTTTCTGCTTCTATAGATGGATCAGCTACATGTATGTTCCTTATGTTACAGTATATGGATCACCCATGTAGATAAATCAACCTTTCTGTTACTGTAGATTGACCAGCCGTATTCTTTATATTATGGGACATGGATCAGCCAGTTTCTTTATGCTTCTATAGATGGATTGACTATGTTCTTTATGCAGTGTTGGGTAGTTCAGGTACAGAAGCTACAAATCCATACCAAGATTTTGTTTCTACCAACCAGTTTAGCATAACGAGTCACAGTCACAGATTACTCAACTGCTTGGTAGAAACAAATTCTTGGTCTGGATTCTGGACCTGAAATGCCCAACACTATCTTCATGTTATGGTAAATAGATCAGCTGTATTCGTTATGCTACTGTAGATGGATCTGCCATGTGCCTTATGTTACAGTACATGGATTGGCTGTGTTTTTTTTATATTACATTAGATGGATTACCCGTGTTGTTTCTGCTACTGTAAATCTATCAGCCGTGTTCTTTCTGTTACCATGGATGGATCAGCCGTGACCTTTCTGTTACTGTAGATAGGTCAGCTGTGTTCTTTCTGTTGCTGTAGATGGATCAGCCGTGACCATTCTGTTACTGTAGATAGATCAACCTTGTTCTTTCGGTTGCTGTAGATGGATCAGCCACACACACTGGCAGGCTTCCCAGCAACTGCAGAGAGAAATTTCAACTGTTGTCATAGAGATAGCACTCTTCATTTATCCAGTCCAAGGCAAACATTTGAGAGAGAAACACAAGTATTTTTTATGCCCATTCTCTAGGGTTTTATAGGGCACTGTTTGCTAACCACTGCACAGTAACAGGGTCCTGTTATTACATCACACTGCAGTGGGCGTCATTTAGTACAAGCTGCTGGTGCTTTATGAATAAAATAATACTGTCCTTTTTTATTATTCCTAAATTTGTTATCTTTGCTACGCTGGGAGAGACTGGTATCATGGATGTCCCATGCCTAATGCTACCTGTGCTCCATTGTTGTCAAAACCTTGATAAGCAGTTATAGAGGCTGGATTTAGAGATTTTATTAATGTGTTCATTACTTGAAGGGAAAACTCTTTCAATTAACTTTTTATAGAAAATCATTTCAACTGGGGAATCTAACCTAATATTCTTCATTCTATATGGTATAATTTAATGTGGCAATAAAAGGCCTATTTCATTGGTTGTTTTATGTGCACTTACCCTTAAATGTAAATAAAATAAATAAATTCTCAGCATTCTCCAGATGGGTGACTCTTATGAGCATGACTAAAATGGGTAAAAGTAGAGGAATATAATATATAAATATATTTATACAGTAATAAAAATTTGTAGAATATTACTTTATTACACTGAATTAACAGTTGTGGGTGTGATGTATGTTTCTACGGTTAAAGGTACATTGGAGTTGTGTTTGTGTTCTGTTTCAACTATGATGAAAAAGAAATGAATAATTTATTCATAATGAAAATTTAAAGAGTATTCCTTGAATCATTTGTCCATCTGTGTTTTAAGCTGCTGTAATTTTCAGTTTGTGCATTACTGTGCTCCCTCGTGTGGTGAGATTTATTTGAATTCTGTTCAAACTGAGCTCAAATTCAAGAAATACATGGAGTTTAGCATGAACTTCTGACTTTTTAAATTACAAATTTGGAGAACGGAATTACTGTGGTGTGTGCTTGAACTATATAAAAACAAAGAGCAGAAATGTTTTCAGAAAAGGTCTGGAATTGTAGGAAAATGATTGCAGGAAATCATGGAAAATTAGCTTTGTACTGTTAAAAAATGACTGTGTATTTTCATTGTATGTGAGAATAGAGAAATGGGGTCAGTGATAAGGTTTATTTGAAATTGGACTATCTTCAGTATGCCTAAATCTGTGGGAGCATACACTATATGGACAAAAGTATTGACACACCTCTTAATTACTGATTTCAGGTGTTTTATTGAGACCAAATCAAACACTTAACCATGCAGGCAGGTTTACAAACATTTGTGAAAGAATAGGTAATTCTGAAGTGCTCAATGAATTCAAGCATGGTACTGTCATAGGATGCCACCTTTGCAGTAAGTGAATTTGTGAAATTTCTTCCCTGCTAGATATTCCACAGTCTGTAAGCAGTATTATTACAAAATGGAAGTGTTTAGGAATAACACAAATTAACATCAATGTGGCAGACCACATAAAGTAACAGAGCGGGGTTGTCAAGTGGTGAGACACATAGTGCACAAAAGCCTTTCTGTTGGCTCAGTAACTACAGATTTCCAAACTGCCTCTGCCATTAACCCCAGCACAATACTGTGCACCAGGAGCTTCATGAAATGGGCTTCCATAGCTGATCAGCTGCATGCAAGCCTCACATCACCAAGTGCAATGCCAAGCATCAGATGGGGTGGTGTAAAGTACACTGCCGCTGGACTCTGGAGCAGTTCTGTGGAGTGACGAATCTCGCTTCTCTGTCTGACAGTCTGATGGACAAGTCTGGGTTTAGTGGATGACAGTACTTTACTTGCCTGACTGCAATGTGCCAGCTGTATACAGTAGTTTAGTGGAGGAGGGATAATGGTGTAGGGTTGTTTTTCATGGGTTGGGCTAGGACCCCCCCAGTTCCAGTGAAGTGGACTTGCTTCAGTGCTTCAGCATACCAAGACATTTTGGACAATTCTGTGCTTCCAACTTTAAGGGAACAGTTTGGGGAAGGACCTTTTCTGTTCCAGCATGACTGTGCCCCAGTGCACAAAGCAAGGTATATAAAGACATGGTTGGGTGAGTTACGTATGGAAGAACTTGACTGGCTCACATGGAGCCCTGACCTTAATCCTATCAAACACCTTAAGGATGAACTAAAATGGAGCTTGTGAGCCGGGCTTTCACATCCAAAATCAGTGCCTGACCTTACAAATAGAAGAATAAATATCAAATAAATATTAAATAGTATGAAGATAATAATAATAATAATAATAATAATAATAATAAATTAGTAAAAATTCCCACAGACTCACTGCAAAATCTTGTGGAAAGCCTTTCCAGACGTGTAGCAGCTGGGGGAGCAACTCCATATTGATGCCTATGGATTTAGGATGTCATGAAAATAGTTGTAATGGCCAGATGGTCATATACTTTGGTCTGTATAGTATATGTGCTGGTCAGTAGCCTGCTGTCTGATTTCAGATCCTAAATGCTGCTGGTGTGTTACCTCTACTACTGGAAAGGTCTTTTCTGTTCTAAGGTTCAGGCTGGGTCTGGGTTGAACTCCCTCATAATCTACACATGCACATATCTGTCACTTCAACCTGATGTTTATCCAGAAAATCTTGCTCCACAAAGTAATATAAGGGAAGAGTCTAAACTCGTGCATGTATAATGCATGTGTAAGCATGTAAGACGTTACAACTGAAAAATATGCATGTTTGACGTGAAACATAGTAGCTTTTTGCATGGAATCTGGAAGTGCCATTAGAATGTGTTGAGGCATTATGGTAAAGAAGAAAAAGAAAAAGTGCCCTACCAAACCGTTTATGAGTCTTTCGTACTTTCAGCACGGTCCTGCACTGCTTATTTCAAGTTACGCATCCACTTATTTTGTAATATCCTATGTAAGTTTTAAATAAGTTATAAAAATGTACCTGCAGTATTGCAAACGTAACAAATATAACTGTAACACATAACATTTGACAAAAGATCTGAATGTGATTATATGGCTTTTAGAAGGAAATTCTTTGTATTGTGCAAAAACTGCTGTACTGCATTGGATTTGAAACAATATCATCTTAGAGTACTTTGTTATATCACAGCACCATGGAGCACTAAATGATTAAAATGAGAGCTTGACTGTATTGGTTTCATAGTAACATCTGAATGGATGTGGCATGGGTTTTGGCAATGGTAGTGGCACAGAGGATTGAGCAAGAAGTGAGGCCAGCATGTTGACAGTCAGAATGCAGGAAAAATCTGCACAATGTAGCATGTGTGATTTGTTTAAAATATCTGTGATCAACCTTACCCCCTTACCCTTTTGTCCCATCATGCGACCAAGTGCATGTAACTGGCCAGCATGGTTGCAGGGCACTTTTACTACCAAAAAAACACAACAAGCTACCAAAAATATCAAAATGAACCCTTCAGACAAATATCATTAGAGAATGAGCATCATTTATATGTGTTTTATTACTGTCTCATTTCCTTTAAGGTCTTTACATTTCTTGTTCTTTAAATATTGTGCATTGTACCTGTTGATGTTGCTCTGTTGTGATACTGGCGCCATCTTGTCGACACACAAAGCTTTGCTTGCTAAGTGACAGAGACCAAAGCGATTTTGTGCTTAGCTCCTGTCCTAAAATCAGATTCCATTGGGTTATGCCATAGAAATAACTATTTTGTGGATTATTTTGCTCAAGTAGTACCAAATTAAACATACAGCCTATATCTGAGGAATTTAGGAATTACTATTATGAACATAATCTATTGTTTTTGTCACGTTTTGGACTTTGTCACTGCAGTTGTTTTGTCTATGTTCACAAATACACTAATGTCTTGTTTTCAACCAATCGCTCATTGATTTTCACGGACTACACAAGAGTACCAGTACGAGTAAGTAATGTCTGTTCCTTTATCTTATCACTCAACATGTCTGATTTTCTTAACTCGGTAAATGTTTTCCAGTCTTTAAATTAAAAGAAAAATGTATGGTGATTCATCTGTGTTTTCAAATTGTTTGTTTTCATTTCTTTTCTGGTACTTTTTTCAAAAGTTTTTTTTCAATTTGTAAATTTCTTTTAATGTTTTTCCTGATTACCAAGATTTGAAAATCAGAACCCTTAGAAATGTCAGTTAGTACTATTCAAATGTTTTCTTTCTATGCTGTCATTTCACATACATGTATGAATCAATGAAAAGAAAACCTGTGCATACTTTGAATCTATTTATTAAAATGTCTACATGAATGAAAATAAATGAATGCTCTGGAGGATCCTACTCATTGCCCGTGTTGACGAGGTTTCTCATCTTTTATTCCAGCAGGAGGAGGCGGCCATACCTGTACAGGAAGCGGGCCATTCACAGAAGCCGTCCTGCCTATGTTGCCGAGACAGAGGCAGAGGACCAGGCTGACGGGGGAGACGAGCAGCAGTTCAATGCCTCCAACTCTTTCGTGAACAGGAGAGACAGGAGGAAACGGATATCCATGTCGGTGTGGGAACAGAGAGCCAACCAGCTGCGCAAACGCAGGCAGATGGCCAGCCGGGAAGTCCTGTTCAGCAGCCCCAGCGAGGAGCTGGACACCCCAGGCAGTTGCCACCATCAGCGCAAGGCCACCTACACATCCAGCGCCAGCTTGCGCCGGCTTCCAGAATCCCCCGTGTCTACGGGCATGCCTCTGCCAGAATCGCCTATGTCGGTGGCCATGCCACTCCCTGAACCCCCCATGTCCATCCCCGAGCCCCCCATGTCCATCCCTGAGCCCCCCATGTCTATCATCCTACCCCCACCAGACAACCCATTAGCCATGTCACTTCCTAACCCCTCAGAATCAAAGTCATTGCCTTTACCAGGGCCGGAAGATAGGTTAGCCATCACAAACCATTGCCACCTGTCACAGGAGGGCTGGAGGAGCCCCCGCTCTGGAGAGAGGCGGCAGCGGGGGGCTCGCAGGTTCCGACCACCCTCTGGGAATACCTTAGCCCCTGAGGATGGAACACGACCCAGGAAGCATCGACACCGGGAGTCCCGGTCTGACGGCAGGGCCAGAGAGGCCCACAAGGAGAGCCATCATGTTGCTAGCCAGGAAAGAAGGCCCCCTGAAGAGAAAGAGGATGCAGAGGCTGAGGAAGGAGACACTCAGACAGTGAAAGATGAGGAGCAGCAGAGGTAAGGGTGACCCACAAGTCATGTTAGTCATTATTTTGTTGCTCTGACAGGGAAATTTCTCTTTAGTTTTTATTTCAGGTTTTACAGTAGTCTGACCAAATCTTGTTTTTCTTTATGTAAACTATAAATAAACTCGTTCAGCTTGCAGTTACTTGATGTCACTATAGAAACGTTGTAGACTATAGCAGTGACCCTCAACTGGTGGAGCCCTCAGCATGAGGAACCATCCCCAGGTCAGCTAAACCTACCAAGGGGGATCCTTGCCTGGACAATTGTACAGGGCCTTGGCTTGTCACTCATGGAATTTGGGCTTCAGGGAAAAACAAACTGTACCCCTGGAGTATAGAGTGTAAACCCTAATATTTTAATCTGTTTATCCTATTAAATCGTCCTCTTATTTACAGGTTAAATGATGCCACTGGGGAATTTCCTGCATTTGCTGACCTCTCAGAGACTAAACCCATGCTGCCCTCTGCACATGTGCTGGAGCTGGAGGAGAACCAGAACACTAGTCCACAACTCATGGAGGAAGCCGGCATGGCAGTTCTGGACATCAGCATGGCTATGGGAGACAGTGAGAACAATCCTACCTCCCTGAATCGTGAGGGCTTGGATTCTAATGCCAGTGTGGTTATAGAGGTACCTGGGGCTCAGCCACTGATGGAGTTGACACCTATGACAGGTACTGTAGGCATATGAGTTCCGGAAACATCTGCATGCCCATTACAGGAATTAGCCAATGCACACTGACATACTGTGGATCAGGGGTTAAATCACAATCAGGGAGGAAGGGAAACCTTCCTGTATATTAGCTATCATATGTATTTATGATCAAAATCTTAACAGTGCAGTATGCTCACATGTCAGCGTGTTGTGTTATCACTTTAAGGCAATGCAAAATGTAATCAAAAGGTGTTTTTCATTTGATATGGGTGTTGTACATATTGCATGGTTTGTCTCTGTTCCGTCCTGCTCAGCATGACAATATTATTATAATTAAATGTATTAATGCTTTATTATTAATATTAAAATAATAAATCTTTCTTTTCAAATGTATTTTATTATATAATAATTACTGTTACTGCCTGTCATCGTCTAAATGTATTTTTACTGTTGAAATATATGTATGTAAACATGCACAATGCTATCACAGCGAATGCGAGGCTGAGACAGAAGCGTTACCCCTTGTTTTCGCTGAGAGACATGCCGCGGAACTCATTTCCCTGTGTGTACAAATTATCTTAGGTTGGTGTTCACGGTTTGACTTCTGAGATTCAGATCGAGCTCTAGGTAATTTTTTTCGAACTGTTTGGTTCGACTTTTAAGAAATTCGACTTCTAATGAGTTCAAGAACTGAGGTACCACTGTATATGCTTATTTGTTGACCAGTATTGTAAAGTGTTACCAATTTTTTGAGGCATAAACATGTAAATGAAACTTAAAAATGCATCAAAATGGCTTATGACTACAAGTAATATTCTTGCTTATTCATTCACAATGTTCCTGTGATATTGCATAAAATTTATTAAGCTATTCATTAATTGCTTCTTACATACATCTTGCCTCTAGCAAGTGTAGCTAAATGATGTTTTGGCAGCAGTACAGTAAGCAAAATAAGTCAAAATATGTAAACATGACACAGAAATTAAGGCATCGTATTCAAATATTTCATACACTTGAGAAATTAATGTCAGATCAGAGCTACTAATGAAGCATCATTTTTAGCACAAAAGTGACCTTTTATTAAGCCATTCACTTTGAATCTTTTACTAAATCTTGGGACAATAAAAGAGAAAAAAAATAACATTGAAAGAGGCAGAGCTCCACTTTGGCAAGGTGCAATTTGGACATAAGGAGATAAGGAGGCAAAGCTGAGCTCCACTGGTTTCTGTCTATATTTAAACTTTGTGCAAGATCATTCACCCTAACTCTCATTATATTATATCAGGCAGCCTAAGAGGACAGTCTCAAACCCACATCGAGTACACTAAGATTTACACTCATAATACATACAGAATTACATGAATGTACTAATATATGCAAATCATATGCCAACAAGGAAACAGCCAAATGATACAGAATTTAATTTAAAGTCCTGATCTTACCCATGTAAGCTATTTAACATAGGAATATTTTTAAATATACACAGCCAGCTCCACACAACAGTAATTTACTAACCAAATAATTACTTCATATTCAGATCTTAAACGCAGACATATACAACATACCACATCTCAGAGATTGGAGTTAGCTACCCAAGACTTGAAAAATTTATTAGAACTCGAAGTTCCAAAAAAAAAATCACCTAGAACTCGATCTGAATCACAGAAGTCAAACCTTGAACTCCGACCTAAGATACCTTGTACGCGCAGGGAAATGAGTCACACGGGCCGGGAACCAATTAATTGGTTTTCCATTATTTCTTATGGGGAAAATTTGATCCTTTTTAGGATTTGATCCAGAGTTCTGAACAGATTAAGTTCAAGTTCTGAGGTACCACTGTACTCTCTGATAATACAGTACCCTGTTTTGGCCTGCTAGCATTGTTTAACACCCTTCCTTTTACATTGCACTTCAGTCCCAAAGACAGAGACCAACATAACATCACTCTGCATGGTTTTGCACAAGAACTATTATTTCATTCTGATGGCCCATGAATGTTCCCTTGCCTTGCAGTGAACAGTAAAGATATTGAGGCTGCCAATTCTGATAAGGAGAAAGAAGAAGAAGAGGAGGAGGAAGAGGAAGTAAAGACAGTACCCAAAGCTGTGCCGCCTGATAGCATGTTCATCTTTAAGGCTACTAACCCGTAAGAGTACATAAAAAATCTGGAGTATGGTTATCTGTGCTCAGTCTTACACATCTTTACATGGCAAATTCATTTCATTCATTTCAATTCAATTCATTTAATTTTTCTTTTTCTGTTTGGTTTATTAAACCACAACCGAAATGGATAGAATGGCACAGGAATGGATTGAATGTTTAGTACTTCATTTGAAATTGCTTGATGGTAAAGAATTGTTTCTTGATGCCCTTTACCCAGGATTCGACGGATCTGTCACTATGTGGTTAACCTGCGGTACTTTGAAATGTCCATTCTCCTGGTCATCGTGGCCAGTAGCATCGCCCTGGCAGCAGAAGACCCTGTATCGACCAACTCAGAGTGGAACAAAGTGAGACCTGATACCTGCAACTTGTAGCACATCACACAAAATAATAATGCACAAATTGCATACTGTTCAAGAACCAGATTTTTTCCTCAGGATCTAGACTTGAGAAATGTTATGGTTTGTGTGCTTTACTAGGAAGGCTTTAGCTCCGTCTGTCTATGACTAAGCATATATCACAGTTTTTGAAATGGGGGAGGGTATGGGGAGAGAAATAGAGAGAGAGAGAGAGAGAGAGAACCATTGGAGATCAGTGCCATCACATTTTACCTGTATGTTGGTCCTTTAATGAAGTGAGAAAGTTAGTTTTGGTGGTTCTGTTTTTCCAGTCTCTGGAATTCCAAGGGTTCTGAATAAACCCCAAATCCATTCTCCAGTCAGTTTGTTATGTGGGTCTGTCTGTTCAAACAGAAACATAGATCATACAGCTGTTTCAGCTAGACATCTGTTGTTATACTCACAAACAAGTAAGAGTCTTTCCATAATTTTTGTAGAAAATCAATCAAGACTGTCAAAAAAGTAGCAAAATAATGAAATATCCTACACACTGATGTGTTTGAAACAAGGCAGGGCAAAATTTGGAAATATAGAAATCAACTTCCTGGTGAAATGAAATCTCTCTTAATGCAAGGCAATCAACATAAACCATCTAATCCAAAGAGAGCTAACAATCTATAGATACGAATTCGCTGAGTGCTTTGGTTTGGCATTACAAAGTTGTTTGTTTTGCACATTGCAGGTTCTTCGTTACTTTGACTATGTCTTCACAGGAGTCTTCACCTTTGAAATGATAATTAAGGTTGGTGTTTCTTTAATTACATCAATAAAGAACTGTTTAGTTCAACTGTTGCATGTTATTGTGGAAAACACAATCTGCCAATAAGTACTGTCATTGTTTTAAGGAGAGGTGTGTCTGTGTTCCATAGATGATTGACCAGGGTCTGATCCTGCATGACGGCTCATATTTTCGTGATCTGTGGAACATCCTGGACTTTATTGTGGTTATCGGCGCTCTGATAGCCTTTGCCCTAACGTGAGTCAAAGCAATTTAAATTACAGCACAATATTATAAACAATTATAAACAATAAGATGGAACGTTTATATATCACAGTGTTTCAATTACAATCACCTAATGCTGTGATGGTTTCAATATTCTGAACAGAAGGTTTTGATGACTGTGCCAATTTGCACTTGCTGTCAGTAATAATTTGTGGGTGTAAAAGTATTCTCTAACTGACTTGAAGAAAAATAAAAATTAAATCTCTATAGTGAAATTTTTGAAACTGTTCACCAATTCAAACAAATGTGTGGTTTCTTTGTTGTGAATATAGATGTTCCTCCTAAGAAGTGTATTTTCAGTGTTTCTCTATACTCTTATTTTTTCTGTTTTTCCTGTGGATTGTTTCACTGTGGGGCGCCAGGAATTTGATGGGGTAAAAAAATACTTTTCATATTTTCATTTGTGGTTGTGTCATTTTATACCGATAAAAATCTTGTCCATTGTGTGTGTGTGTGTGTGTGTGTGCGTATGTGTGTGTGTATGTGCGCACGCGTGTATGTGTGTGATCATGTATGTATTAAATTGTGGGGCCCAAATATCCCCACAATGTAACAAAAACCTGTTATTTTGACATTGTGGGGACCACCTTTTCAGTCCCCACAAGGGTAAACTCAGTGTTACAAAAATCTGTGACTGCAATTGAAACTCTAAAAATGTCAAAAGTCTTGAATTTTGTTTGATTACTTAATGTTAAGTTCAGGGATGGATTGCGGTTAAAGTTGTCTTTGTTGGGATTAGATTGTTAGCATTCTAAATGAATGGAGAGTCCCCACAATCATATCAACTCTATACTGTATGCATTCTTGGCATTTTCTTATATCTCTGTCATGGCTACGGAAGGAACAGTGTGAGTATAGTGTGTGTGTACATGAGTAGTAGAGAGATATAGCAGAAGATATATATATATATATATATATATATATATATATATATATACACACACACACACACACACACACACACATACCTTGGTTCTCGAACTCACTAGAACTCAAAATTCTTGAAAGTCGAACAAACCAGTTTGACCTAGAACTCTATCAGAATATCAGAAGTCGAACCGTGAACGCTGACCTAATATAAATTGTACGCGCAAGGAAATGAGTCACACGGCTCGTCTCTGAGCGGAAACAAAAGGTAAAGCTTCAGTGTCAGCCTCGCATTTGCTGTAGTAGCAGCGCTTGTTGGTGATAATGCTATTTTATTGAAAACACTGTACTTTATATAATTTTGTTAGCCATTGCTCACCAAAAAGTTACGTAATAGTTGTACAAATGTTACAACATAAAGTTTGCTATTTACGAACAAATTAACGAATACAGAGTAATAATAAAAATAAACAATGGACCGGATTCAAAGACCGCAATGCAATTCTTACTTGAATGCCTTCTTCACAGACTGGATGATTAACCAAATAAAGCAGCGCAACATTACAGTAAC
>JAODLC010000047.1:18670395-18685469 GCA_026781145.1 Hippopotamyrus pictus
GGAAACAATCAGGTAAAAACACGAGGCAACGAGGTGGGCGTGGCACACAGAAGGATCGGACGGAGCGGGGCGTGACAATAGCTATCCAGCTAGCTAGCCAAAATCTTATAATAATTATTTTTGTTGTATTTTATTAATCCCTGTGTCCAAAACTCTCATTCTTACATATTGCAGGCGTTGGTCTTCAGAGAGATACAGCCAGTCAGTATTCAGCTTCCCTGGAGTAGATATGTTTAAAGGTGTTAGGGGACACTGGGGACAATTGATGAACTGATTCAGTTTAGGCTTGGATAATATTTAATTTTTCTCTACCGTTATACTGTCCAGACATTACACTGTGGTATATTGTATTTTGACAGTATTTTAAAAATAATATCCCTTGTCCTCCATTACTGAAAATTACTGATCACCTAATGCAACCTTCTTCATTTTTTTTAATTAGTATTGCCTTTAGGACTGATGCTGCTTACTTTGAATAATGATAAAAATTAAATATCGGCTGGCAGTATCAGTCAAGATTGACACATTGGACCGAAGCCGATCTGAAATTTTAATGAATTTCAGCTGATAACTATTTGTGAATGAATATATCTTGGCTCTCTAAGCCTAACCTTAGTTTGCGTAGCTAGCTAGTTAGGTACCTGAGTCTTGACCACTGCTACCATACCTAGCAGAAAGAAGAACTTTTTTGCACTATGAAGAGGAGCTTTTCCCTAAAGCATCATAGTTCAAAGATTATCAAGTATCGCTTCCTCAAGAATTTTAATGAGCATTACCCTGCCGTCCTACATCTCAGACATTCATGGGCTGGCACTGTTACTTTGTGTCTACCCGTAGCATGTCAGTGAATGAACCTTTATAACCCTGGATATCATACATGCTGTAGTGTTACATTATTGTGTGTGCATTTCATCTTTAGCTGCACTGTGCATACATTTAATAAGAGGTTTTTTAAATAAAAATGCCTTTCAAATGAATTTTGTATTGTTTTATGTATATTCCTTGGCTCCAGAACCATTTTTACAAGTGTTCAGGTTATAGTCATGTTACAATGAAATTAATAACTACTGCAGGATCCAGTGGAGGTGTGTTTCTGTTACCTTGTTTGACAAGTCATTTATTTATTAGTTGAAAATAATTATTTCTATTTTTTAATATTTGAGTGATTTGTTTAGTCTTCATTTTATGGTTTTTGAATTTAGATTTATAGTCTAGAATAGAGCTAGTGTTTCTCTGGATTTGCTCTCGGATTCAGACTCAGCTACCCAGTCTCGCCTCAGACACGCCCCCCTGTTGGACTCATACTCCAACATCTAGTCCTGTTAATGGACTTGGTCTCGTCTCGGACTCACCCCCCTGTTGGACTCATACTTGACTACCCAGTCCTGTTAATGGACTTGGTCCCGTCTCAAACTCGCCCCCCTGTTGGACTCAAACTTAACAACCCTGTCCTATTAATGGACTCGGTCTCATCTCGGACTCGCTCCTCTGTGGGACTCAGACTTCACTAACTACAGTAATTCCATTAATGGACTCAATCTTGTCTTGGACTCATCCACCCATTGGACTCGGTCTTGGCTCAGGCTCAATTTGTTAAAGATACAGTCTTGACTTGGACTTGACTAAGGTTGAAAATAAGGCTCGCTTATTCTTTTTTTGAATGTGCAAGAGAATAACATTTCCCTTTTCTTCCCTTTTTGTGTTTTGCTATTTGGCACCCCTGTTCTGTTCCATGGACTTGCCCACCTTGCCGTGTGTGTTCATCGGCACACCACCGTGACTCCTCCCTCCAAGTGGCCGCATTCATTACACTGCCATGTATGAGATGCTGACCCACATGTCGCCACCTCTAGGCCTTGGCAAGAAATGCCCCTCCAAAATTGCTTATAAGGTACAGAAAGAGATTTTGTGTTCATAATTCAGTTCAATAAGTCAAAGTCATGCAGACACCCACACATTTATGAAATTTGTTTCAGTTAGTACTCAGCTGCTGTGCATTGTTAAAATTTTCCTGTATCATATTTTTGTGAACTGTAATGTTTGAGCATTTGGCATATCTACTGTTACTGCATTTTATCATACCATGCTTTAATTGAAAATGTTCAGTATAAACAACTATTTACTGTACGTCGAAATATATATTATATATCCACATATATATTTCTATGTATACTGTTTATATTCATTAGCCTAGCCTATACCTTATATATGTCATCTAATAGTTATGTTATAAAATATTAATAAATCATCAGGAGACATTTTGTGCATATTATGATAGGGAGACAGTTGCAGGTGTGTCCAAAGTTACATTGTAGCATCTTCTCTATTGGTGTATTTCATCTCATTTTTGACATTAGTCATTTGCATGTGCCTTCCTTTTTCCAGCGTGCGATAGTCCCTGGTCCTGCTTCTGTGAAACACATGCATTGGTACTGTGTCCTTGTGTTTTTTTCTGTGTGTAGGTAGGAAGCAAAGCATGCTTTCATTTATATGTTGCTGGGGAAAAAACAATTGGAATTCTCATCATTTTTCTCTGCTATTCACCAAATAAATAAACCAGATTTCATCTTAGCTACATTTAGCTACATAATACATTTACCTTTAGAGCAGAGCAAAATGTGAAGTAGCATGTAATGCCTTGGGTGTTTTAGTAGTATTTTCTCTCTTAAAAGGGAAATAAGCACAAAGTTACTTATTGGAAATCTAACCATTACTAGAAACACTAAACGATTGAATCACATTATATAGTATGAAGAAAAGGTGTTTTTGTATACAGATGCTCCTCTACTTACGAACTTTCAACTTACGAACATTCAGACATATGAAACAAGAGGACTGTAAGTCCAAACTGTGTTCCTTGGGCTCCTGTTTCCTGTCCACAACATCAATTTTTTTTTTCTGTGCGCCAATTCCGCCTAGTACGACTTCTGGCCACTACTCCCGCCCCAAAGCAGCACAACGTGCGTACTCCCAGCATCCTTGTACTTGCGTATACACTTAAAATGATGTTGAAAAACGACTTACAAACATTTCAAGTTGCAAACGGTCATTCGGAATGTAACTCATTTGTAAGTAGAGGAGCGGCTGTACTTATTTTCTGCATCTATTTTAATAGTTATTTAAAAAGAAATATAACTCCTTAAGGAATATAATGAATGCAGGGATTTTTGTCAATTGTGTCAATATTTTCATTCCCATGTCTGTATGTCATATTTATATAAAAGAAACACACACACACACACACACATATATATATATATATATATATATATATATATTCCCCATTGTCTATACATCTACATATATGAAGTGCTACCTTATATTAAGTGTCTGTAATAACCCAGAATGAAAAGACTCAAAAATGCTTTAAACGATAAACAGAATTTCTGTGTATGTGTGTTCATTATTTAAATTATCTTATTGAAATAAGGGGGGAAAATCAGGGAAATGTGTGTTTTTTTGCATGGCTTAGTATTTTACTTTGATTTTCATTTATGTTAACACAGCACTACAGTTTTGGTGATACAGAATATTGATAAATCAGAAAGAAATTATGTTTAGCCAGAATCAAAAATTATATTTAAACTTGATAAGCTAAAAGAATAGATAACTGAGTGATAGTTGGTCTTATTCACTGGATTTTGTTGTGACCACGATCTTTCTCTCTGTTACCTACCTTCAGCGCCTGGTGCTTATGAACATGCCAGTGGACGAGGACATGACTGTACACTTTACATCTACTCTAATGGCTTTAATCAGGACTGCTCTGGAAATCAAAATAGCCAGAGGTAAGATGATACCCAAAATAGCAGCAGAAATATTAGTGATCCACATACAGGGTACATGTTGTGGTAGTGTATTTTTGTATATGTTTTGCATTCCATAAATGCACCTAATAACTAGCATATAACATGTGCATTGATATATTTTGTATTTTATGCAGCAGTTACTGAAACTAGGACTAGTCTGCCGTAACTGCAGTCACTGTCATAAGTATTTGAAAGATATTTATAAACATTGAATGAGTGAAAATCTGTAACTGATTAAATTTTGAGACAGACTGCACCAAAACTGAAGCAGTGCCACATAGTGATATCAAAGAGAAGGGCTGTTTCAGACACTTGATCCCTTTAGTGTAACGATTTAACAGATCTTTATCAAACTTCACACACTCATTGTATGGCTGAAGATAAGGAACTGATCAAATTTTGAGACAAATCACACCAAGGAGTGGTGCATAGTGATAGCATACAAAAGGGAATTTTCAGAAACTTGAATACTGTGCAATAACTCAGAAAGTATGTGACAGATCTTATGGGTGATGACATATGGGTGATGACATGAAAGACGTGAAGACATGAAAAGATAGCTACAGATGAAGATATGGTGAACCTGATTGCACCAAGACAAGACACATAATGTAGGCTTTCAATAAAGATTTATAGAGATGAGGAGAGTGTGTTGGGGGGTATTGGAGAAGTAGGAATTAGATGGGGGGGGGAGTTAAAAATATCAGGGGAATATATTGTTGTCATGCCAACACTGTCTAGTTGTCTTCTTGTTAGCAAACCAAACAGCATATCTCTGGGAATCCGATTAATTTCATTCAGATTATTCTTATTTAGGAGTTTAGTTAAGTTAAGTAGCATAACTGTGGGAAATCTGTTGATTTCATTCAGATTCTTCTTCTTCCTTGATAAAAGTGTCTGGACAGCAAAAAATATAAATCCTAGAAAATCCAAACTTGGCACATAGGTCACAAATCTTCTCTACTAATCAGACATCCAAGATGACACTAAGAAACCTAAAGGAGGCACTATAATAAAACTATTTTACATTTTGCCCTGTTTCTTGAGAACCATTCAAGAAAGTATCAATTTCTCATGTCAATAAGCCAATCAAATGACATTAAATCCATCCAGGCCATCTTTGATTGCCTGGAATTTTGAAGAATATAATAAAATTCTAATTGTGTAATATCTGTATCTAGAGAATTATTAGGGTTTTTGTCCTCTAACTGTGAGTAATGCTTAATTGACTGATTAACAGCATTTGATGTCACACTATCAAGAGCATTTCCAATTTTGATAAAATTGAGTTATGTCAGTTAAATTGAGTTATGGCCTCATGTATAACGACGTGCGTAGAATTCACACTAAAACATGGCGTACGGACAAAACTAGGAATGTGCGTAAGCAAGAAAAAATCCAGATTCATAAAACTGTACGTAAACACAGATCTACGCACATTCCCTTTATAAATCCCAATGAGCGTGAAAATTTACGTACGTGAATGAGCCCACAGCCACCCCCCGACCTGCCCATAATTATGCATGTTTGCGTATGTAAATCTGTATAAATGCCCGCTTTGTTATATGTTTTTCTTAAGCAACAATGGATAAAACATGTGAGAAAAATAAGTATTTCAGGGAGTGCGAAGTGGAGGTCATGTTAACAGAAATCGAGAAAAGAAAAGTGATATTTGGTGGTATAAGTGGCATCTGCAATAAACGAAAGTTGACGGAGTGGCACAGCGTGGCGGAGTCAGTTAAAAGTGTTGGTTCCGAAATTCGCACGGTGGCCGAAATTAAAAAGTCGTCGTCGGACATTAAAATCGACGTGAAAAAACGAGCGGCTGCTCACCATAAGAGCTTTAATAGCACAGGCGGAGGTCGCGGAATTCCCTGTCTCACACCCTTTGAGCAACTAGTTGCTGCGATGATTGGGGACACACTTTTATCGGTTGAGGGGGACGCCGATGTCAGCTCGGGTGAGTCGCCCCAAGGTGCTTTACCTGGGAGTGTTGTGACACACTACAACATCATTCTTGATGCATAGCTGCTTATTACCCTGTAGCTTTTTATGGTATAGTCTTATTTTAACAAAATACTATGGTATTTTGATGTTCTTTAGATTATCTGGTATTTTTGCAATTACTTGCAAAAATACTAAACCAAGATCAAAAATGTGAAACTGTTTGGACCCCAGCAATTTTTGTATGTGTCTTTGTGTCCTTTGTGCAGGAGGGGAAGATCGTGGACAGCTTGACACAGAACTGCAGAAGGAGATCAGTGTCATCTGGCCTCACCTTTCTCAGAAGACCCTGGACACACTGGTGCCAGTGAGCAAACGTGAGCCAGCAAGTCGGGGAGCAGGGGGCGGGCACATAAAGATCCAGATTGTGTTTTGGGTTACTTTAAGAAGTCATACATTTTTATGTTAGCTTTCTCTGGTTGGTAGAAATGGCTGACTTCACTAACATTAGGACTGAAGATGCTTGAGTTTTGTGACTGAATGATGAATGGCCTTCCAGCTGACGACATGACCATTGGGAAGATCTATGCATCGATGATGATCATGGATTATTACAAGCAAAGCAAAGCAAAGAAGCTGAGGCAAAAATTAGAGGAGCAGGTACATGATCACTGCTCTTTTGCCTTGTGTTGGTTTCTACATGTGTTCAGTTTCTGGAAGTACTTTTCTTTGGAGATGCATTTATATTTAAAGTCTTTATTTGTTTTTTCAAACTTTATAAAGCTGAGTATGGTCATTTAAAGCTTTTTAAAGCTAAGTTTAGTGTGAAAATCTTAGATGTGTGTATATGTGCAGTGGAGCTGTATTTATAGTGCTCATAGAAAGTCTTGCTTAATTCTGTAAAAGGGTTGCAAATGTACAGTATTGGTTTCATAACAAAAGCCAATTGACGAGCAATGTTTAACATATTTGCACATATATTCCATACAGACATTTTCTTTATTAAATGTCCTATTCTTTTTGACTGACTTGTTCTGTTTTTTTTGTTCTTGCCATTTTGCTATTAATTGCAGTTGTAGTCATTGGCTCCCAAAAGGATACTAAACACAAATATTTTGTGTTTTATGTTATTGGAAAGGTGTTACTTATTAAAAAGCACCCAATGTGATTGCTTGTCAATGAACTTTGTAACTCAAAACTGCTCTTTCAGAAGTATAATTTAGGTTTCAATCTATTGCTGCTTGAAATTAATGTTTTTTTTAAAACTACTGATTATTTCTAATGTGATATATCTTTTTGTAAATGAATGAATAAAGACTTCTGTGAGCACTATATTTATTGCGTTCTTTTGTTACTTGCAGAAACCTGCTCCAATGTTCCAGCAAATGGATGCATCCTCTCTTCCCCAGGACATTCTGTCTGGCCCATTCCTGTCCCACAGTGCAGGATCTGCCCTGTGTGTAATGCCAGGCTCTTGTGTAGTATGTGTGTGGTGTAGCATTTTGAAAGGTGGTGTATAAGTATTCCTGACTGCCTGTCTTTTTGTTCCCTTTCAGTACAAGGGGGGGTTTTGTAGCTCTCAGTCCCATCTCCCAGGAGCTTTTCATGCAGCCCGTGTCATCTGACGTTGAGGATAATGAAGGCTTCCATGGGTACCACTCTCTGGTGAGGAGTGCTTTGCAGGTCGACATACCACATGACATGTCTGTGTTGTTAAATCATACTCTAATATTATAACATAACATAATATTAAGGGGAAACCCTTCATTTATAATCTAAGACAGTTCACAAGCACTTCACACAGATACTGAGTAATGTTGACTGTGCAGAAGTGTATGAGAAAATGGCAGTGTGTTGCAAAAAATACATTTTCAGCAAGGGAACACGAAGGATGTTTTAAATTATGTTTTTTCTTTCCAGTCTTATGAAAAATAGAAGGATGAATGTGTCTTATTAAAGCATTTTTATGTGCAGTGTTTTTTGAAGGATTGGTTGTGGTTGTGGTTGTGGTTGTGGTTGTGGTATAGTTGTGCCCTGCTCAGTATACCCAGTGGGAAGATGGATGGACACATGGTTGAGTGGAGGGAGAGGATGAGGTTGTGGCTCATTGAGAGAACACAGTGCCTGGTGATTCCTCTCTGTGTGACTCTGTCTTCTCCTCATCATTATCTTATTGTTTGGAGTCATGTTGCAATAAAAATTATATAAGCTCTATTAGTGCATCTGTCTCTGCCCAAAGTCACATGACCTTCTGGTTCAGTCATTCTGAAGCTTCAACCCAGCACCAGCTCATTTATTTGTGTGTGTGGGTGTGTGTTGCTCTTACTAATTCAGTAGTTTGATCTGAGCCTAGTTTTTTTGGGAAGTAGTAATTTTCATTTTGGTCATTTCTCTGGTAAATAGAGTACACCAGTTACCCACAAAAGGTACCAAGGAGGACAATGTTTGTCTCTAAAAGTTGTTACTATAGGCTTCGGCGGTATTATAGTAATGTGGCACATTATTTCTTACTGTTCATTTAGTCGCATTAGTGTAATTTCAATAAGCTGCTGTGTAAGGAGGCGTTTAAGTGCATGCCAGAGTCCTGCACCGGGTCGGGTACCCACAGATAGTTGCTGAAACGGGCGGATTTTAATGTTCTGGAATTTTACAGGCGGGTATGCGGGTGGGTAATTCATTACACGCGGGCGGGTAGCAGGTCAATCAAAACAGTATTGTAGCCTGCAAAAATAACATATAAGCGAAAATATCTATGTATTAGACTATCATGTATAAATTGTCGTCATCACAGTGTGTTCACTATGTCGGGGGTACCTTAACCGCCTCGACAAACAATCATACACGTCTGAATCCTTGCTGAAGCGTGTCATTCTGTTCTCTCTTTCATGCTCGTCACAGTATGGAAGGCTTAGATCTATCTGATTTGATTTTGTGTTAAATGGACTTTTTCGTTTCAAATCCAAAATTCATGTAGGCCTAGCACTTGTTACGTTGAGAGGTGCATAGAAAAAATTATTGTGTGTTATTTATCACGGGTACGGGCGGAATGTTAACGGGCCCGTGAGGATAAATATATATATATATATAACCAACAAATTAAATTTCTGCTGGCAGAGCCAGAAATACATTTTTTGTTTTGTCCCAGACTACTGTGATGGGTTGGCATCCCATCCTGGATTGTTGCCCACCTTGCCACCATAGTTACTGGTTTTTACTGGTATTTGGTTTTTATTATTTGTATGTGGGCTGACAGCAGGGGTGGCCATGACAACCCCTTAGATCTGCCCCTGCTTAGCACACTCAAAACAGGACAGAAAGGCGTGATTCATTGAGGAGTATGTTTTGTGTGTGTGCAACAGGGTGTGATGGATCGCAGCTCGATGAAGAGATCCTTTTCCACAATCACGGACCAACGCGTCAATGGGTTGTGGCTGGATGAGCACTCCTTCAAGAGGGACAGCCCCGATCGGACATACAGACCTCGACAAAAGAGCTATAAAGGTACTGGTTAGCTTCATGTTAATTGTCGAAAATTACTCAGACTGGGTGAGGGGCATTATGTAATTTGTTACTGAGACTATATTAACATACATGTGAGGCAAATACCACATCACAAACATGAACTGCTCTATAGGTCAACAAGGCCTAAATGCAGCTAGGCTGAGCTTCCAATGAATGCTCATGTAACCCAGGCCCACGTGCTGCGGCACTTATCCCCTCTGTGTTGTATTCTGGTGTACATAAGGGACTGGACACGGGACTGAACCTCAGATGTTTTAATGCTCAAGCGCTGAAATAATAAAACAAAACATGAGCTGCGTGAGCAGAGTCTCATACACCTGACTCCCCATTCGGCCATGTTAGGAAAGCTTTTTCCTTTTTGCACTTTTAACATAACAATACAAAAATAAAATAATTTTAAAAAATAATTTCAGGTACAAATAAAAAAAAATAATGAATTGATCAGGTAAATAAATCACTTAAAATTCTTATATAACAAATGCAAACATTAATATACATATTTACCTACACATACATAAAAACATATAATTATCCATAACCAGTTATAATTAATACATATCTAACACATATTTAATAGGTACATATTAATCAATACCTCACTTCTTTTGCTAGACAGACAACCATACAGTTAAACTTGTATTCTAATGCAGCAAATACACTTCCAACAAATTTACATTATTGAAACAAAATAATACCTGAAATAATAAAACAAAACATGAGCTGCATAAGCAGAGTGTCTCATACACCTGGCTCCCCTGATGAAAGTGCAAAATGCACGTCATGAATGTGGAACGGCACCATCTCCTTAGCATGCTAGTAAGCTACTGCGCTAATATGCTACCATCGAGACACAATTTCAAGAAAACTTAAATGATCATAATCAAATTCCCAAAGAATTCATGCAAAACTAGATAGGCGTTACACAGAACAAAACAATAGCTTGGTTCACCTTCGAATCACATTCTTTAATCCATATTGTTAAACTTTTAATCACCAGAGTGTAACGAGAAAGACTTATCTCTGGCCATGTTAGGAAAGCTTTGTCCGGCACGGTAACGCTCACGCATGCACTTACGTCACCACCCGGAATGGACCCACACACACAGACTCAGGAATATACAGGCAGGAGATTAAAAAGATAATAAAATAAACAATAAAATACCTATATGAAGTAATAAATGGGAATGTTGTGGTGAAATTATAAATTACATTTTAACAACTGCTACAATCACCCCTCCTTGAATTTCATCAAAACCATTCCATCCCTGAAACTCTCTGCAACACCCAGAAGGGTTGATGCCATCAAACACTCTTATCTCTCTGGACCGATTCACACAAAAGATCTTATGGTTCAGTTAAAACAGTTTAAATCTGTCAAACAGATTTAAAGCAGTAGGGAAGGTTGTTCAGGCCTCCTACCCTTCAAGAACACTAAGGTGCAGTCTACACCCCATTATACTTGGTCTCCTGAAATTTAAGCTGATAGAGTCTTAACCAATTATGCTTTCAGCATACATAAAGTGACAGGAAAACCCCTTATGCTATAGACTGAGCTTTCTGTAGTGGTAACAGACCCAATACAATGGGTTTTTGGACCATATTTTCTATAAGCCTATTGACTCTTGTGACTACTCTCCCAGCTCTTGTAACTGCTGTACTTTGCACCGTAACATGATCAGAGTCTTGCCTGTGTAAATCAGAAGGTGGTTCATTGTGGTGCTGAGCCAAGGTGTGAAACTGGTCAAGGTCAGAGACAGGAACAACATTTGTTTCTGTAGAGTCACCATCAGGAACAAGAACTGTGTCAGTCTGTTTCACTAGAGTTAATAGGACAACTGACTTAAGTGGGAACTGTGTCAGACTTGCTTTCTCCATGGTCAACCAAAGAATTGACTGAAGTAGGAATCATGTCAGACTGTTTGTTGGGTTAACCAGCAACTTGTATATTATCTTGTCATCCTGCATCTTGTGAAACAAGCTCTTCTGCCACAAAATCTGTCAACACTATGACCAGTGTCAGAAAGTACCCGCAAGGAGGTCCATGCTTGAGAAGTCTCTTTGTCCAAGCTGCTAAGCTCATCTAGTTCTCCACAAACACTGAGATCATCTGCATTAAATGAGTCCATTGACTGACTTTGCAGTGTATCATGGACAGGAAGAATCACATCCAACACAAGGTTTCTGTGCACAACCTTGCACTGGCCCACAGCATATCTGATATGGTAGATATGAGTTTTGGGGTTTCTCTCAACAACCGTATACACCACAGGCTCCCACTTGTTCGCTAGTTTCTTAAGGGTCTTGGAGTAGCTTCCTAAGTCAGGCACAGCAGGATCAAGCAGGACAGTCTTAAATTGAAAGTCTACTGGAAGTCTTGGGAGACGGCATTCTAAGCAAAGGTCAGTATCTGAATCAGTGGTGGCTATTCCTGTTTGGCTCTCAAAGGCTGTGGTATGGCACTTGGAAATGGCAGACAGTTGCAGCATCTCAGACACCAGTTCACTCGAAACTGGGTCTCTGGTCTGAATGAATGCGCTGGGGGAAACCATATACACAAAAAATACAGTCCCACAACTTTCTGGCAACTTGCTTGGCTGTCTGATTCCTACACGGAAAGGTAAATGCCATCTTTGTGAAGTGGTCAGTTGCCACAAGCACATCAACTGAGCTTTTATTCCTGTCTTCAGTGGACCAGAAATCAATACAGACAAGTTCCATAGGAGCAGAGGTCCTTATGCTCTCTAAAGGGGCTCGTGCTGTGGGCTCCGGAATCTTAGCAAGTACACACCTCTCACAACACCAAATATATTCCTTCACATCCCTTTCCATATTGAGCCAGAAGAACTGCTGTCTTGCTAAATGGAAAGTCCTAACTTGTCCTTGATGTCCTGCCAAATCATGAACTCCTTCCGATGCCTTGCTCCGCAAACTCATAGACAACACCAAATGAAACCTTTTGGTTTTACTCACAGGGTCTCTCGTCTCCCTTTACAAAATCCCATCCCTCACGCTAAGCTTATCCCAGTGCTTCAGCATGGCCAGCGATCTTGCATCCATACTATGTCTCTCATCTGGAGGGACGTCTTTTGCAAATCATGAATGGCAGAACACTGGAAATAGGAGAATCCTGGAGTTGATGGTCCTCCAATTCTTGCAAGGTAAGTGAAGACAAGGTATCTTGACCAACTGATTGGAGCTGTTGAATATGTTGGATAAGGCAGACGGCTCTATTTACTGCTTTACTCTCCTAATCACTACAAGTGTTGTGAAGGCCGTGTACTTTTTATCCTCCTCGCACATTGGGATGTTGTAAAACCAAGTGAGGTCCATTGCTGAAGAAGGCAGCAAGTTTGCCTGGTGAGGGAGTGGTGGACATCCTTCAGAGTCTGCTCATTCAGCCACCTGACGTCCGTACAAATTCTCACACCACCATCCTTCTTCCACACCAAGACAAGAGGAGAAGCATACTCGCTGGTAGATTTACGGGTGATCCCTCTCTCCTCCATGTCTGTGAGTATCAGACGGAGTTGTTGATAGTGAGCAGGGGGGACTTTCCTGTATGGCATGTGGAATGGGCGGTCATCAGTCACATGAATGCAGTGTACAATAACTTTGGCTTTCCCACAGTCAAGTGATTATCTGGAGAAAATGTCCTCATATTCTTTAACAAGTTCAATAAGCTTTCTTTTCGACTGGTTGCTGGCATGGCATGAATCGATATCAAGGCCACCCAACCCAAGGCCCGACAACCTTTCCTTAAAGATTACCTCAGTGGCATGTAGCACTTGTTCCTGCTTCTTTTCCACCATTTTACAGGAGCTTTGCTGGATGTCAAGGTCCTCACTGCAAAACAAGGTGAAACATTGGGGATATTGGAATTCCTCTTCAGAATGACTGGTCTCGATGAAAGATTAGCCATCTTCACCGGCACCCACCAGTCTCCCCACATCGGTGTGATAGTCCGTCCAATCAAAATGTCCCTCGGTCTGGACCTAGAAGTACTAGGCTTCATGATAATAGTGCGACCTGCCACTGGTACATCGCTGGACAAATTTCCCCACTCTAGATTTTCACACTGAGGAAGTAATGTGACAGCACGAGGCAGCTTTACTGTACGAACCTTGTAAGGAACCTCGCTGCCCCTCCATCTGATGATGCACTACATAACATCCAAGAAATGGTCATAGTCAAGGAATAAGTGTCTATGTCACGCAGATACGAACATCCAGTAGTCATCATTGCTCTTCATAACATGTATTACATGTTTGAGAACATTTGAACCAATAATGAGCTTGTCACACTGGCCGGACACTACTAAGATAGGGACAACGCATTTCACTCCATAAACAGTCAGTGTTAGGTCATATATGCACTTGGAATGAGTTTGCTTTCCCCCACACCCAACAAGCATAATCCTTTCAGCTGACTGAGGTTCTCTCACAAGAGCTCCAGCTTCTCTGAGTGAACTTTCAGCCGCCTCACTCATAGTACAAACCATGGACCCAGAATACCCATTCAATTCAACCTTGTCATTCACTGCCACCTGACTGTAGAACAATTCACTGAAAGCAGGCACTTCTCCTGACACCTGAACCACAACTTGATATCCTTCTGGCATGGCGTACAGGTGTTAACATAGAGAAGCTCAAAATCTGACTCATCTACTTTGAGGGTTTTTTGTCCACCTCCCACACTACCCCTCTCGAAGTGTGGGTGTACTAGATTTCCGAAACATGACTCTGGTTGGTGTCAGCGTGGCCCATCTGTCTCTGTCTATGTCTGTTACAATCTTTATTCCAGTGACAAGGGGCCTCATGAATAAACGGTGTGTATGCACGAAAATGTCCGTTTCCACGCTCACGTCAAGATGTATAAAAACAAAACTTGGCGTACCTCTACGCACATTCTCACGGCAGCTCCAGACATGGCATACACACATTTCTGCTCGGTTTTGTAAACGGACGGCACCCAGTGACAAATCATTGCTACTTTACGTTTTCCTTTTTGAACTCAAAATCATGACGCTGACTTTATCCAATACACCAATATTAATTGTATGTTGTTTACAAAAAATTCAGATTTCCAAGAGCAAGAGGGAAGAACAGGGCAGATGGCAACAAACTTCAATAACAGATCTGGGGATACAAACTTTGACGTGGACTTTAATACATAAGACTAAGGGACAGAAATGCAGAACAGCTGAGAACAATCGGGAATTCACATGAGGTAATGAGGGGGCGTGGCAAACAGGAGGATTGTACGAGCAGGTCATGAGTTCTGTCCACTCTCGGGTTCTTAGCCACAGGTGTTTTTCAACGAGAACTTGCGGACTGATCGGGTATTTCTTAGTCAACACCAAATCGAGCCCTGCCAGCTGTATGGGACGGCATAATCTGATTGTCACCCAGATATATAAAATTTTCTTACACTGTGGTTGAACGGGCAAAGATTAAAGCACAATTCGCAGCGTTTTACCAATGTAATTCAGAGAACGAACATTAAATGTGTCCCCCTCACAATATATAATTATTCGTTTGGATCCTCCCCACATTGAACATAAAATATCATTTTTATGCCAGTGTGTCCCCCCTCCACATTCAAAATGCTTCTGACACCCCTGCATTAATGTTGTAGCTAGATGGCCTGCCTCAACCCATGATTCGTTCATTCTCAGAAACAGTAGTGTTGGAAACAAACTTGGGGTGGTTCATGATGGCTGGCGGCTCGGTAAGAAGATTTTTCCCATTTTATAATTTGGCCCAATATTGTAAGCTTTGTTTGATTTAACCATTTGACAAC
>JAODLC010000047.1:18762831-18774631 GCA_026781145.1 Hippopotamyrus pictus
ACCATAAGAGTAAGGTGGACTGGCTGATTCTCTAGTAATTGTCCAGTTTTGTTCTCCTTCATAGTATCGATTGTGACTGCAAATATTTCTGTATATATCAGGATCAAACAAAAATGAGAAATATTGATAATCACAATCGATACTATGAAGGAGAACAAAACTGGACAATTACTAGAGAATCAGCCAGTCCACCTTACTCTTATGGTTGTTTGTGTTTGTATTAAGTTGGGTGTACAGCCCTGTCTATGTACACATACACAGAATATGTGAATGAGTTATTTTTGCATTGTACTTAAGTTTTTCCACTATTTATGAAAAAATATGGCTTGAATGTATGTGCAATGATGTTAAAATGTTCAAGGACTATTGCCATGAAAAGCAGGTGTTTGAAACCCTTTCGTCACCTCATGGTTATCCCACTCTAACAGCACCTTGGTCCTCTACTCATACAAACCCCAGTCACAAAGAAGAGAGTAGCTATGGAAACCAAAGAATGTTCAAGGCCAAATATCATTCCAGAAAAACCGATAGGTATTCTTGCCTCTTTTTTAATAATGGGAAATAAGTCTCTGTATAAATGGAAATGGTCTGTTGAAGTCAGGATCAGTCAGGATTTGTGGAGTAACATTACTCACATAATAAGCTAATGGAAGAGGTGTGATACACCCTGATCATTTCCATTATTTTAAATTACATGCATGATTTTAATTGGACATAATCTATAGTCTTAAAACAAATTAAATGCTTGGTTTGGTATAATCATGCAGTGCTTGCTATTCCATTTCTGTAAGTTAATACTAGTGACAGTCCTGTCTGTCCCCTAAGGTCTGTCTCTCTCACTTAACACCCTTACATTGCTCCCTGTCAAATACAGCTTGCTACTATTAGAATTGGGATCTTTCTGCAATTTTAAGTACAAGGACCAAGCATTTTTCTAAACACACTTGCCAATTTTTTTTCAGCATCCAGTGTGATATGAAAACCTCATCCTTTGATGGTTTTCTTTCCACTCCAGTTCCTTCGTTTACCAGGTTAACCATGTTTTTCGATAATAACATAGCAGTGTGGTATATCTATCTAGTGGTGGATTTGCCCATTGGATAAGAAGTGTGTGTGTACACACACACACACACACACTCTCTCTCTCACACACACACACACACACACACACACACACAGACTGGGTGTTTGTGTATTTGAAATGGAACAAATTATAGGTATAATTGTGCAAGTTCAGTCAGTAATATTCCTTGTTGAGGAGGTCCCTCGCTTTTGATTTTGTGTTTAACAGAAATTAAAACTCTTTACATTAATGACAGTAACATGGGATACTAACACTCCTGTTTGATATGTGGTCTTTCCCTAAGATGCCGGAAGTGTTTTAAACACCTATGGGGAGAATGTTTGACCAAAGGTGTTCCTGTTCACATCATAAGTCACAGTTGTCAAACAGAGGTTGGGCCACCCATTTTCCTAAGCCCTTTCTATGCCACCGGTTATTTTGTGTTCCTGCATTAGGAAATTGGGGGGAAATTTACTATGTTAAAAAATAAACATTTCTATGAGTAAACTGTGGTTTCTGTAGTTCTGGAGGCCACACACACCTTGTTTTTGAGCACTGCTGGCAGTAAACGGGTATTTCTTTAAATTCTCAATATAACAGGTTTTGTGTTTTCATCCTCGGCATCTTGGTGTTTGATGTTTTAGTGATGAATATGTCTGTGATTAGCATGCTTGCAAAGCTACATACACAATGCTGGAGTAGACTTAATTGTGTTACATGGTCCTTCTTGTTATCATATAAACAATGAATGATTGATAATGTGCCTTCATTCACTGCACATGAAAAAGGCACAAACCAAAAATGGCAGGTATGTTTGACACCATGCGTATGACAGTAGGGAAAAATGGCATTTGTCATTACTAAGTAAGCCAAAAGCAAATTAGGTACAGCAACCCCTAGTACATCATGCATGCTACAATGCAGCATTCTTGAAATGTGATTTCTGTCCCTCAATTTTCAGAACAAATTTTTCCTGACATAAATTCTGAGGCCCATTATGTCTGAATCTGATGTTTCTGGCATCTATACATTTCTGTGGAGTGGACTGTGTTTCTTTTAAGCATAGTCCCAAAAGATGTACTAGTTATAGACATTAGCAGTTAGCATTAGCTAATAGCATCTTAGTTCAGTGCAAGTACAATATTTATTGATTTAGTTGCCTCATGTTAAATGATTTCTTTTGATTTGTAACACTCAGAATTGACCCATATCTTCAGAACTGGCCTTGACAGAGGAGGGAAAATGCAGAAATTATCTTTCCATGGAAATTGAGTTGCATCAGAAATTAGTTTGTTTTTAAATATGTAGTTTTGTATAAAATTTTTGAAATTCACGTTTAATGTTTCAGCAATGAAGTTCCAAAGAGGTATTGTTGGAATGGAGCAGTGTAATAGAAATGTGGATCTCCAAGATGCACCTGAAATCACCTGGCCCAGTGACAGTCTTCCCAGGTTAATACATGTTTCTCTTTCCTGCAAGCTGTTACTAGAATCATAGAATTAAGTTATAATGCTTATATAATCTCTTTAGTCTATACTTTAGTGTCCTGGACCCTGGATCTATGGAAGAAGACATCACTTCAGTTTAATAACCTCCTCTAAGTGTGAAAACTTTAAGTTTAAGTTAACTTTAAGTTTTCACACTCATTGGTTACTGATGAACTACACTAGCCACCTGATTTTTTTTCATCTAACCCCTAATCATGTATGCTCTTACACATCTAAACACATTTTTTTTTTTTTTTTAAACAAAACAAAAAAAAACTTACTATTTCAGGGTCATTTTCAATATTCTTTCCGTCTTGCACTCTGTTTTTGCAATACCATGAACGCAGGGTCTGTGTTGTTCCTGATTGTTACTAAATGTTCTCAATGATACAACAGGAAGCCTTGAGTGAATACACGCTGCTGGTGCCGTCACCCGATATCACAGCTCAATCAAACTGTGTGTCAAGGTATTACAGGAATTTCTCTTCTGGAAGTAAATTGCTATACCTCAGGAGGCTTAACCAGCTTTGTCACCAAAGGCCAGTTCGCCGCAAGATATGTTTCTCTTGTGGCTCTTGACTTTGTTTCTTTTTGAGGTGGTATTTATTTTACATTTTTCCTAAATAAACAATTGGGTGTGAACCCCCCCCAATCCTGCACTGCTTCAAGCACCTTGACCTCACCTGTGGTCCCAATAAAGTTTTCCTCTTTTTTTTTGTATTTGCCAATTGTCAGTTTTGTGCTTCAGATATTTTAATTATGTGAATACATAATTAAATCACAAGCCTGTTCATAGTAAGTTGTGTTTAATATTGACTATAAATTTTTCAATCAAACTATTTCTGTGTTGAGCTTTTTTTCTTTATAATTCTCCACTTCCTATAAAGCTAATTTTGTGATAAAATTTGGAGAAATATAATAGACTAATCAAGCTGGACAGGTTAACAGAGAATGTGCTTTGTTTTCCTCTGCATGGTTTGTGTGCCATACGTTATGAATGAACCTTTTTCTTACTATATGTGGCTCTGTAAAGTGGTGTAATTTTTCTGAAGAAATCTCCAATGCGCTGTAAAGCATCAAATTTTGTATCTTGACTGGCAAATTTCTGGTGCTTTAAACTATCAGATACCAGACTCAGTGGAACTTGAAGGGGGGGCATTTTTTCAGGGGCAGTTATTTTAATTCTCATAAATCCATGATTTAGTTCTGTGTCAGTCTGTGTGATGTTGCTTTGGTGTTGGAGTCTTCTAATCGTCTTAATTACCATGTTGAGTAAGGAACATACGCTCTATACTTATCTCTCTAAATTCTGTGTCATAAGACCAAGAAATGATTAGCTCTAAAATCTCCTTTTTGTATTTTAGCTTGTACATTTTCAGTGTGGTGTTCTGTACTATGATGATTTATACAGAAAGTATTTGGAACCTTTCACATTTTTCAAATTTTATGTTGCAGCCTTATGCTGAAATTGTTTAAAATCATTTTTGTCATCAATCGACACTCAATACTCCATAATAAAGCAAAAACAGTATTTTAGAAACTTGCAAATTTCTTAAAAATAAAAAAAAAACATTACAATGAATTAAGTATTCAGACCCTCTACTAAGTACTTAGTATTAGCATCTTTGGCGGCAATTACAGCCTTGAGTATTCTTGGGTATGATGCGACAAGCTTTGCACACTTAGATTTGAAGATTTTCTGCCATTTTCTGCTTCTCAAGCTCTGCTATTTTGGATGGAGACTCTCAATGGACAGCTAGTATCAAGTCTCTCCATTGATGTTCAGCGGAGTTCAAGTGCAGCCTCTGGCTGAACCACACTAGGACATTCAGCATTCTTGCATTGACTTTGCTATGTACTTAGGGTCATTGTCCTGGGGCCTGTACTACAAAGCAGGGTTACTGGCTTATTGAGGTAACTTGTTGGATTTAAGGTACTGAAATACACCTTGTGGTGCAACCTGGACACCTGTGATGTAACCGGGGTCATGGTTTCGGGTCTTACATCAGACACCCTCACCAGGGTGACCCAGCTGCGGGTAAACAGGCACTGACTTACACCACTGCTCCAGTAGCACCACTTGCTTGCTTGCCCTGGATATCAAGACTATGTCTGGTCAGAGTGTTGTTACTGCAATGATGTCCGGGAATCTCAACTGTCTCCCCAGGTCAACCAGTAGTTGCCAGTCCCTTGCAGTAGCAAGCAGGCCCCTCTGGGTCTTCTTTGGGGGCTGGGGCTTTCTCGCCTGTTGAACATAGGTGATGGTACACTTGAAGGGGTGTTGCCGCTTGCTGTTGTTGATGCAGGTGCAGATGGTGTCTGCTACTGCCCGCAGAACCTGGTCGTGGCGCCAACGATACCGACCATCTCCCAAGGCCTTTGTGCAGTGGCTGAGGATGTCAGAAAAAGATCCCTTTTTCTGGCAGGGTTGGCAAGCAGGTGAGTCCACCAGGCCCCAAGTAAACAGGTTGGCAGGGCTCGGGAGGACATCATACACTGACTGGACTAAGAACTTGAAGTGGTGTGGCTTCACCTTCCAGAGTTCTGCCCAGGTGATCTTACGACCAGCTGTATGCTCCCATCTGGTCCAGGCCCCCTGCTTGGACATGCCCACCATTCTGCTGGAGCGAGCTTCCTCCACCTCGGCACGTACCTCCTCCTGGATCAGCCTCTGCTTTTCCTTTCTGTGACTTTACTGTAGCTAGGTTTTGGATTGCTACCCAGCCCGGCCCGCCCAGTAGCCACTGTACCCACCAGGATGCTGTGTCGCAGCCTTGCCTCCGCCTGATCCACTGCATCCTGGGTGCGGCACTTCCGTCCTGTTATGACCTCTACACCTGTTGAGGAGACCTTGGTGTCAGTGGAATCTCTGTAGAGCAGGACTTCTGTGGCTCTGGTGACCTTGAACTCCTCTGCCAGACTGCTGAAAGGAAGCTAGAGCTTGGTGTTTTGCCTGAAGAGTGCAGTGCTGCTTAGGCTCCATGGCAGGCCCAGCCACCTGCGTAGGAACTGATTAATCTTCCTCTCAAAGCCCTCCACGATGGTGATCGGGACTTCATACCCTAGCAGCGGCCAGAGGAGATGAGGCAGGATGCCAAGTTGATAGATCCAGGCTTTAAACTTTCCAGGAAGCCCAGACTTGTCCACAGCCGAGAGCCACGTGTCAAGGTTATCGCTGGTACTCAGATTGCTAGCGAAGAGCATGCCCAGGCTCTTCACTGGCTTTCCCGACACTGATGGAATCTGAGTGTCTCCCAAGGTGAAGCGAAACTGGTCAGTCACTTTTCCTTTCCTCAAGACTAAGGACCTGGACTTTGCGGGCTTGAAACTCATTGTTGCCCATGTAATGAGCCATTCAAGACCTTGGAGAAGCCACCTGCATCCGGGCACTGACGTTGTAGTTACAGTGAGATCGTCTATATATTCTCCAATTGGCAGTTGTCGGGTGCCAGACCTCTACACTCAACTTCCGCTGGCTTCAAAAGCATATTCATAGCCAATGCAAACAGGGACACAGTGATTGTGCAGCAGGTGATGATGCCCTTCTCTAGACGATGCCACTCCGATGTTGAGGTCCCAGAGGACACCCTAAGACTAAAGTTGTTATAATAGTCAAGGATGAGATTCCGTATCTTCTCTGGGACGTGGTATCTGCTCAGGGCCAACTCAACCAACTTGTGTGGTATTGATCCATAAGCATTGGCAAGGTCAAGCCACAGCACTTCCAGGTCCCCCTTGCTCTCTCGTGCCTCTCGAATCAGTTGAGTGACTACCTCTGTGTGCTCAATACACCCTGGGATGCTTGGAACTCCTCCCTTCTGCACCAAGGTGTCGATGTAGGTGTTCTTCAGGAAAAATCCCATGAGGCGATTGGCAATGATCTTGAAGAAGGTCTTGCACTGAACACTAAGGAGAGAGATTGTCCTGAACTGCTCGATGTTGCTAGACTTCTCCTTGGGAATCCACACGCCCTCTGAGTATCTCCACTGCTGAGATACCTTCCCTTTCCTCCAGATAACTCTGTAGATCTTCCAAAGATGTTCTAAAAGCCTGGGGCAGTTCTTGAAGACCTTATATGGTACTCCCCTGGGGCCTGGTGCTGATGCTGTTCTGGCAGATTTAATGACCTCTCTGACTTCCTTGAGGGTGGGATCGTTGATGTTAAACAAGATGCTGGGTTCAGGTGGACATATGAGAGCTGCACAGTGACCGAAGTCTTGCTCTCGTCATTGCTGTAGGTGTTACGGAGGTATCGGTTGATGTCCTCTTCTGGACATGTGGAGTTGACCACTGCATTTCTCTCCCAGCAATTTCTTTGTTAACCTGAATGGATCGGCAATGAAGGCACTGCACTTGTGGGCCCTCTCCTTGCCCCTCTTCCTGTGCCACTCAGCACACCACAGTGGTTAGCCTTTCCTGCACCACACCTCTGAATTCTACCAGGGCTGCCTTTTCTTGCTCACTTGCTTTCTTGTACTGGTTCCTGAGTGTCCGTAGCTCTTGTCTGAGTCAGGCGATCTTTGCTTCACGTCGGTTTGGAATAGGTGCTGCAGTAGTAGTCTTGGTGGCATGTTGTTCCTTAATGCCAGACCTGTCTGATGCAATGCTCATTATGAAGCTGCTCATTGTCCTGAGCCTCTGGTCCACATCACCCTTGGCTGTTACTTCAAGGACTGTATCAACATCTACATCAAACTGGTGCCACTCTGACTCTTTGTTTGTCTGGTAGTCTGGGCAAAATGTAAGTGAATGAATATGAAGTCCATTTAAACTGTGGTACTTTAAATCCGACAACTTACCCTGATAAGCCAGTAACCCCGCTTCGTAGTACAGGCCACGGTTGAAAGGTAAACCTTTATTCCAGTCTGAGGACCAGAGCATGCTAGAGTAGGTATTCATTGATACTGTTGTACTTTGTTCTGTTCAACTTTCCCTCGACCCTGACTTGAGTGAGGGAAACATCCCCACAGCATGATCAACTCTGGGACCATTATAAAGACAGGTGTGTGTCCTTCCTAATCATGTCCAATCATTAAGTTAACCATTGATGGAAGAAAGAAATGATCAGTAGAAATGGAACTAAATTTCAAAGGTACTTATTTCAAGGTGATGATTTATTTTTTTATTTTCAATAAATTTGCAAAAATTTCTAAAATTGAGAAAAGAGTTGGATCATATGACCAATGTGTTTTTTGTTATGGGGGACAAAATATACTTTTTATAAATTAGTGTTTATTAGTGTGTAGTTCGGTTAACTGTGTGAAGTGTTTTGAAAAAAGGGGGCTCTTTTAAAAATTGTGCCTAAGCAATCGAAAAAAAATTGTAATAGCTGCATAGTTTTGTATCCAAACATCTGCCCAGGTCCACACAGCTCCGATAAGATAGCCCGTTTAATATCAGTTTCTGAGGAGTAGCCCAGTCTTTTCAGTCCTAATTCTCTAAGGCGTGTTTTCAGATTGCTTAAGGAAATGGTGTTATGGTAGGCTACGTAGCAAGCAAATCGATAATAACCTTGTATGAATGCCCTTGATCAAAATATAGTAAGACCTCGGACATTCGCGAGGTTATGTTCCAGAACCCGTCGTGAATGAGGAGGATTCACGGATGCTTGGTAGAGGCACTAGAAATAGTAATATGTGCTTATTTCTATAGTCTAAACCATAAATATGCTCGCAAAACTTCAATTACATTTAAAAGTTAGCTTAATACATTATCTTTTAAAAACGTTTGATGTAAAAAAATAGAGTACGGACAACGGATATTTGTCACACTAGCACAGTACAGTATACTAATATTACCCCTACTGATTGGCATTGACTGCTGTTTTCTTTTGCATTCACAGTAAGGTAAAATGAGTAAACTAACCCTTTCAGTGTTTATAATAAATGCGTCTTGAGAGGGAAACCTGGGATGCATTTGCTACAGTATGTACGTAAACATTACCATGCACTTTTCGAGAACTGTATAATTTTTGTGCGTTGAATTTTCGTTAACGTGTACTTACTATTACAAATTAGTAAATTACTTTTTAATATTTATGCAACCATTAGCGTTCCTGTCACATATTGCTGGGACATGGACCGGGGAAGCAAGGACAGGACACAAGGAATCGGGGAACACAGGGTTTAATCAAAAGGTCAGGACAACAAGCAGGAAAAGCAGGACAACGGAACAGGCAGCAAACTGAAAATTACGTTAATGATAGAACTCGTGAAACATACTTAAACGCAGACTTAAATACACAGGACTAACGACAGCAAGTCGTTAGCTGATCACACGTACGGGGATTCACGAGAAATACAGAGTGCTTTCGACTTCGTGCAGCCATTTACAGCGCTGGCTTAAAGCAATACATTCTGGTCCTGATGCAATGCATCATGGTTAGATTTTTTTTTGTCCAACTTATTGGTTGAAGATTTTAGTTACACGCATGACGTTTGTATGCCTGGAAGTTCTGATGCGCTATCTGATATTTCTCTTGAATATCTTACCTGGTAAAATAAAGTTTAAATAAATTACATAAATGCTGTAATAGTACACGTAAGTTAGTGGTTTATTTATTGTTAGTTAGTGTAATGTTGCGCTGTTTTATTTGTTTAATCGTCTAGTCTGTGAAAAAGATATTCAAGTAATAATTGCATTGTACTCTGTACATGACAATAAAAACTTTGAATCCTTTAAGTAAATGTATTTGATGTTTTTCCTGGCAGCTCTCTTTTTACACAGGGCCACAATACACAATAGTTTTTTTTTTCACTGCTAACAGTTTGTATCAGGTAAAAGCAGTAATGTGCATGCAGGTGATATTTGTATAGATTTATCTACACACTTCTGGCAGTGCTCCCATTGCAGTCAGGTCTCGCACACTACGAAGCCGAAGAAGCTGTCCGACTTGGCTGCAGTCAGTTTATAATCCACCCCTGCAGCCGCTAGCAGATCTTGCTCTAAGTCACGGCAGCTGCAGACAGATCTCCATCCAGTTTGTCCATAACGAACGCCATGTTCGAGCACGAGGATGTTCATATGTGTACCTGGCACCAGAGTGCCCAGGGCCGCAAATCCTACGTGATTCACAAGGAAATCATATGAGACGGAAACGGAAAATAAAAGGATTTCTGGTATTTACAATAGAAGGGACTGTACAACCAGAGAACAACGGATATAAAGAAAACCTGACCCAACCTGCAAATGTCCAACAAGGTGAGCATATACAGTTGAAGCCACAAGCCACACAAGATTTATATATACATTTATCACGTTTAAAAACCCCTCTCCAGCTACGCTCTTCTGCAGGCGCTGGCGGCGTCTCTTTAAAGGAGCTGGTGGGTGGAAGTTCCGGTAGCAATCTGCCACTGGGAGGCAACAATGACGATCGGGGCGGACCTGAGGATCGAAAGGGAGAGAGAGAGCAAGACCGAAAAAAAAGAATGGAACTGCGCGACTGCAGCAGAGAACGTAACAGATGATCAATTTTGTAATCATGTCATCGGGTCTGCGTCCATATGTTTTGAACACTCAGGTGAAAAGAGGAGTGGAGCTGTCAACTGATCACAAGCTGGTGGTGAGCTGGATCCAATGGTTGGAGAAGATGGCAGATAGACCTGGTAGACCGAGACACATAGTGAGGGTGTGTGGGAGCATCTGGCAGAGGCCCCTGTCCATAAGATCTTCAACTCACACCTCCAGTAAAACTTGTCTTCTCTCCCGAGAGAGTCAGGGGACATGGAGTCTGAATGGGTCATGTTCTAGGACTCCACTGCTGAGGCGGCAATGTGGAGCTGTGGCTGGAAGGTTGTTGGTGCCAGTCGTGGCAGTAATTCCCGAATCTGGTTGTGGACATCAGTGGTGAAGGGAGCTGTCAGGCTGAAGAAGGAGGCCTTCAGGGCTTGGTTTGATGGTGGGACTCTGGAAACAGCAGACAGGTACTGGCAGTCTAAGTGAGAAGCAGCTCTGGTGGTTGCTGAGGCAAAAATTCGGGTGTGGGAGGAGTTTGGTGATGCTATGGAACCTTGAAAAGGTTCTGGCATCCATCCATCCATTTTCTTCCACTTATTGTCAGGCAATTTAGGAGGGCGAAGCAGGGTTTCAGCATGGAGAACTGTTGACCTCAACTGGGGATATAGTTGGATATGAATATTTCGAGGATCTTCAAAATGCTTGTATTAAAATGGTGTGAGAGGGATATATATAGGGCTCTCGAAGGAACAAACAGGCATGCTTAGGTTCACTCAAAAACACTTTAATAAGTAATACAAAATAACCTCACATTAACATCAATACCAAGCTATCGTATCGAAAGCAATGCAAAATAACTTTGTACTGCAAGGGATATCAAATAGTATACAGTGGGGCAAAAAAGTATTTGGCAGCCACCAATTGTGCAGGTTGTCCCACTTAAAAAGATGAGAGGTCTGTAATTTTCATCATAGGTACACTTCAACTGTGAGACAGAATATAAAAAAAGAAAACCCAGGAAATCACATTGTATGATTTTTAAAGAATTTATTTGTATAATGGTGCAGAAAATAAGTATTTAGCATCTACAAACAGGCAAGAATTCTGGCCCTCAGAGGCCCTCAGTTACTTCTTCTTTAAGAAGCTCTTCTATCCTCCACTCATTACCTGTATTAATGGCACCAGTTTGAACTCGTTATCTGTATAAAAGACCTGTCTATACTTTCAAACAGTCAGACTCCAACCTCCACCATGGCCAAGACCAGAGAGCTGTCTAAGGACACCAGGAACAAGACTGGCTGATCCCAGTCTTATACAGGTGTACAGTCTACAATAGGCAAGTAGCTTGGTGAGAAGAGATCGACTGTTAGAGCAATTATTAGAAAATGGAATAAATACAAGATCACTGACAATCTGTATTTGTTGTGCATAACCTGCGGGCATAGGCTACGTTCACACTGCAGGACTTAATGCTCAATTCTGATTTTCTGCTCAGGTCAGGGCCAGTATGCATAAAACTTCCTAAGAATGGTCGTACATACGGAAGTCTGTAGAGGACATGCATGAACTTTTTTTTCTTTTGTTATCTCGAGATCACGACTTACTATTTCTTGTGATCTCTACATAACCAAAGTCGTTATTTCGAGATCACGACTTTATTTTTTTTCCCTTTTTTTTAAGCCGACATCTTTCAAACATAATCCGGTAACCATGGAGAGGTCCCGGACTCTCCAGTTGGTTGGTAATGAAACTGACTACTCGTTCAGGCTCACTATAATTTCTCCGACGGTATAGC
>JAODLC010000047.1:18810338-18822587 GCA_026781145.1 Hippopotamyrus pictus
ATATCCAGCATGATTTTTTTCCCATTGAGATCTGATGTTTTCAAAGTGTTCCTTTAATTTTTTTGAGCAGTGTATATTGTTAATGCATTGGATTGTTGCCAATGCATTGAGTGAATTTCATCTGCCTCAGTGATAGAGATGCACATGTGCATGTTACAAAGAACTTATCTAAGTTCCTGGCCTGAAGGTATTACTCCTCTGACTGGGCAGATGTTAATGATGCTGAAGTCTTGGTTCACCCAAAATCATAATCAGAGGTTTCACAGACATAATTTTTATACAAGAAACTACTGGAAAAGGGGTGTGGAATAAACCAAGATCACCAAAACAATAGCCAATATTATTTAATCACAGTCCCTGCCAGTAAAGAATCACTGTTGTACATAAGTTACAATGTTTCACAGGTTTTTTTTTCTTTTTGCAAACTTCCAGTTAATTTCCCCCATTACAGGAAACAAAAAGCAGATTTGTATAATACAAAATGCAAACCAATTTTCACACAGTGAATTCCTTTACAAAGAAAAAATAAAAGACATAACGGCTACATCCACATCGGAGAAAGAATTCTAAACATTCCTTAATGGAGTATAATATAAAAACGTCTTTTTCTTGAAGTTAAATCTGTACCTCAGTTTAAACATTCTTTTACAAGACAACTTGGAAGTAATCAAAAGCAATTACATTTCCCAAAGTGAGGACTTAAAAAAAATTAATAAAAAATAGAAAAATACCAACATCAGCCCAATCTTGTTTCTATGGATTTAGTTACTCTAGTTATTGAGAGCACTCAAAGTGACCAGGGAAAGTGACAGAAGGTAAGAGATATTTCCATTAGTGCACACATATTCACAGAACCAACACTCGTCAAAATCCTAAAGCTACAAGGTAAAACTACTGCTAGTGTGTGAAAGTTTCTTTTTCTTACTTTTTTGTATTTGCGTGCAAACAGCCAATCTGATATCTCCTTTGTAAACACTCCAAACTCACAGTGATCTCACCACAATTTTTTTCCAATAATTCACTAAAATTACAAACAAGCAACTGGTTGATCACAACGATTTTCACTGACAGACAGCATATGTTGTGTGATTTATTAGTTCAATGTGTGAATATAAGATGCTTTGCACCCAGGGCAATAACACTGCAATTATTGGTTCAGTTTTGCTTATACCTGCTAAGATTTTCAGGATATTGCCCATATAAAACTAGCAGTACTATCACTAAAAAGTAAAATTAATGTAGTTCTACTTAAGGTCAAATGATGTCATCTTTATTAGATTTCGACTGGAAAAGCAAAACCAGTTTGAAAGAAATGTTCAATTTAAGGATTGATTTGGGCCAGTGCATTTGTCAGTCAGACATTACTGCTGTGCTTACTAAATGCTTGCTTTTTTGCATTTTTAAGGGATGGCGGGAGGTTAAATGCTTGGGGGGTTAAAATTCTCTGACATTGGATAGTGACTTAAAATTTTTTACCTGTTTCATCTCTGCAAACAGTCACACTGTGAGAAATATTGAGACAAACTAATATCCTGTATGAAGAAGCATTTTTTTCTATGTGTTTGAAAACAGACATTTTATAATGGTTAGGTACACAAATGTTACACATTCTGGCACTGAACTCCTTTGTCTCAGAAAGGATAAGAGTTGCTCGGCTCTGCATGGGCAACCAGTTGAGAGATCTTGCATTACTGATTTGTAGAGACCATTTAATATAAATGCTGACTCAGAGCAAGTGGATTAGCAGTTGCACATTACAGTACTATATATACACAAGTGTATGCACCCAAACATTAAAAAAAGAGTTAAGAGCCTGCTGAAAGGCACATCAACAAATGGAATTTAATAGCAATGGATGAAGACCAGTGATTGAACTTCTGTAAATCCATAAAGGGAAAGAGGCAGTCCACCATAAAGCAATTAATTTGCACGCAGCTGTCTTTAAAAAAAGTGCGCATATATATATATATATATATATATATATATATATTTGTATTAATTTGTACATATAAACGTACAGATTTCTGCTGTCTTGCTATTATACTGGCTTCTTCAAAAAATGGACACAACCTAAAAGGTGGACTTCAAACATCATAGTCATCTCAAAAAGAACAGAAGCAGTTGCAATGTGAAGGACATTCAAAATGATTTTCTACAAAGCGAAACTCATACAGGCAGTTGCAGTTCTATTCTTTAGCTGCCAGCCAATTAATTTACTTGTAACTGACATCTACCAGTGATGTCAGCCAACAGTTCTTCCAACTAGGTTATTAAAAGCTAATTGTTTAATGTTAATGTCAAAAAATATATAATCGTAAAGATGCAACAGGTCTCTCATTCTCTACATCTGTGTCTCAGCAGGGCTCTTTAATATCCAATCTTAACGATTGCTTAAAATGTAAATAGCTCTTTCCCAAGCATTAACAACAATACCTGCAACAATGATAATAATAAATGCAATATTACACAGATTATACTTAGTGAAACTGCACCAAAATTGGTGCTTTAATACTGTAGACTGTCTCGAGAGACCAGAATGTTGGCCTATAAATGCAAACAAATATCAGAAAGAGTCACACCTGCAATACAATGTACCAAGAATGTACATTAGTTTCTGAATCCTCAGAGAAGAGTCATGCGAAAGCCATCTGAAGTAAAATGAGAGGGGAAGGAGTGTAGCACTCCTGCGAATGAGTCAGAAGGGAAGACAGCGTGTAGAACTTTCTAGTGCTTATCCCGATAACGCTACACAAAACTGTACTCTCTGTACCCCCAGGTTCATTTTTCTCCTCCTCCGTGCTCTTCTTCCTTGACTAGTCAATAACAAACACACCAACAAAAGCAATAATTCAGCAAGGCAAAGATAAATGTATCACGTGTTATAGCCACTTACAATAATGGAAAAATTAAGTCCATTTATCCAATTACACACATCAACACACCAGAGGCAAAACTAACCACAACATCCTTAGCTGCTGAACAGCTGGCATAACTTTCAGCAGAATAGAAATGCTGGTTTGTGGTTCAAGCAAATAAAATGAACAACTATCTCAAGGTATGAACTTTTCTTAAGCCATTTGTCTTACAGGAGTCAAAGCTAAAAGACAGAATTCAAAATATTTTGTCACAATAGATGAAAGCCACCCAAGGAAATGCCCCCTCAAAGCTATGCAGGCTAACTGTGAAAGACCAAAATGTTTCATTGCAGTCCTTATGATTATGGTCTTCTCTCCTAATGAAAATGTATAAGCATCACAAGCAAACACACCAGCTCCCACAACAAATATATACAAAAATCAGCTAGTTATGAAGTGTCAAGAACTTAAGCAATATTTCAGGAAAATCAAACTTTTTCCATTACATATGCCTTGGTAAATGGCCTATAGAACAGGATTCAGAAAGACCGAATCAGACATCCATTTTACACATTAATAGGAATCTGTACATCGCTACATACTGAGCTACCATGTTCTATGGAGAAGGTTGTCCTAGCCCTTGGCTTCCCAATTAAATATGGAACCATAAAGAAGATACTGTACAACAGTCAGTAATAACACATCCTCGGGGAGCTCCAAGCATTAACCTATTAACGTCCATTTAGAATGTGTGAATGGTTACCAAACACAACAGAAAGTATGGTGAGGATAAGAGTAAATTCCTACCCTACAATGGACTTGACAACATCAAAGAAACCTTTGCAGAGTATGGATTTTACTTTCTAGTCTGAAAGACAACTCAGTGGAACATATAGCCAAGGCTAACCACAGGATACGAGTTAGCAGTGGTTTTTAACAATTATGAAATCCATGTGTTAACTGTCTAAAGCAACACTGATTAGTACAATTAAAAAAACATTGTTTTAAAGTCTTTTTTTACCTTTTACATTTATAAGCTGTATATTTTGGTGATATAACTACTATACTATAGCTCTGTGAACCCTGGTTTAATGGTTCTCAGACCTGACGTCTGTAATGCCCAGTGATTCCATGCATTTTGTTCACTCAACCAAAACAAGAGTTTGGGGGTTAGTTGACCTGAAATATTATGGTGGAATTCAACATGTAGCTGTGGCTCCCTAGGAAGAACACGTAATCCCAGCTCCTCAATGTTATTTTTCCCCAATTCTAGTTTAATGGATTGCACATTTTCATTCTAGCACAGCAATAGCGTACTTGCTAGTGAATTAAATCTTAAGCTGGAATCAGTTACATGATTGAAGAAATAAAAAGGAAAACTTGTAGTAGGGTGTGTTAAAACACAAAGCCCAGGCCACCAGCCAAGTTCAATCTCTGACACTGTCTCCTCAGAGATCCCAGAAAGAAAGACTACATTCAAATACACAGAGGTTCAACTTCACAGAAGTTAGAGAAAGGGGGGGTTAACAAAATAAAACTGTCAATTGTACTTGACAAACTGACGAGAGCTCTCCAAGCGCACGCTAATCACCTGGCACAGAAGAGAAATTTCCATTTGCATTCACTCAGCTTACAAATCAGAACAAATTACAGATTATATAGGTATAATTTTAATACCACCACCACCAACAGACCCAGGTTTTCCATTTTAGGTGACAGTAACTGTCATAAGGTTGCTGGCCACATAGGACTCTGTGACCCTGGACTTCTTTGGGCCTGCACTGTGTTTTTTCCAGGGAGAAACCGTGAACTCACGGAACTCGACGAGGCTGGAAAAAGGCTATCAGACCAACCTATCAGCGACCTCATCTCAACAACTACTGAACAAAAAACAGCCCAGAGAACGCCAATCATAAACCCATCCTGCTGTCACTCCCCCCCCCCCCCTTACTGCTCCAAATGGTCACACAGTAAGCCAAAATGAGGAAAGCATTATCCGATGTTAATGTAATCAATGTAGATTCGCATGTTTGGTCTCTTTTTAATGGTCTCAATGTGACATATAATATCAGTTTTAAAGTAATATGTCATAACATTATGAAGACCTAGAGAATTAGAAAAACTTTGCCTTGTTGGAAGGCTTCCCCATCCAGTCAACAAAAGGCCCTAATGACCTCACCATTGACAATCCGATTGACCATTGGCTTGAGGACTTATCAGTATACCCTGAAGGGGATCGCAAAAATATAACAACCTTAAACCAATATAACGATAACCATAACATCTGGTTAGAGACTGGTGTATCACCATCTTCAAAGACAATCCATTGCTTGGTTTGGTATATAATTAAGGGTCCATGAGACGATCGGGGGGTCATTCTGTAGCCAGAACCTCCCACATGGTAAGTGTTCTTAGCATACTCATCATGAGTAGCCTTTATTTAGGAGACCCTCAGCAATCAAAGCTCCCACACACTGCTGCATGAGTTTGCATCTGTAGCCAGATCCTTTTTACAATTACTTTGCACCCACAGCTGAAGTATGTAACCTTTTTGACTTAATAACATTTGTGAGTCAAATAGATATAGGATAGGAGTTTTTGGCCACAAGTTATATTTAGCTTAGATGAATGCATGTCATCTTGTACTATGAATAATGGTTATTCCCCTGTTGCCTGACTTTGCTTCAGTACGTTCAGTAGATCTCAGTAGATCTCTTCTCTCCAGGACCTTGTGTGACTGCCCAAGCTGAGTTACTACAGGCTCTGAGGAGTTATGTGAATCGCCAGGACTGACTGGCCATCTAAGCTGACACCTCTGAACTGAGCTCTACGTAACAGGTCTGTGGATCACCTTATCAGCCAAGGCGAATCCAGTGTAACTCCACGACCCAGAACAGATGAAAGTTAAGCAATAGTAAGGAGAGCCCAGAAGTAATCTGAATAACATTAATGTCATGGCTAAAAGATTCTAAATATGGTTTTTTTAATACAATTGGAGTCAGATTTGGTTAGATTTTGCTTTAAAGGGTAACTTTCCAAGTGCACTCGGAAGGACTTTCACACGTATAGAGCCTTTGGTTGTCCAATTGGATTCTGTTGTTGGGCCACTGGGCAGCTCCTTACACTGTTTTGGCTGTATTGGGCATGGTGCTGTACTGTCAGAGAATAATTTATTCTCTAATAATTATTATCAGGGTCAAAAGACGAAAAGTAGATGCTCATTTTTGTAACTGTTAAATGTATGTATACACACATTATAAGCACATACAGACAGCTTGAATTCCAAAATAAAATGGAATACTGTCCCACCAAAGTAGTCAAGTGCAATATATGCTAGACTGAATTGTTCTTTTTTCAGACATACCAGTATATGTTTCTTACACACTGATAGGAGCAGGTAGTACTCTACACAATACACCAAAAACAATGTTAATTGGATAAGGCTGGGCAATATGAAGATATTATCAGTAATCAATGATATCAGACAAGTAGCCCGATGCAATATTTGATTGTGACTAACTGGAAATATATTTGCTGGGGAAGTAGGCTTAGGTTACACACAAAGAAAGACAAAAATGATCTAAGCTGGCTTTTAGTTCACCCTTTTAGTTTGTTTCCGACACAGTTATTCGTATTATTTCTTTTGTTAAAAAGGTAATTTTCAAACTCTTAAGTACCTTACAAGGTTTCAGTGTATGTAAATGTCGATTACAATGGTGGAAGGCAGCTAAGGCTTACTTTGTGAACTACTGCTTCAGATGATTTTATATGGTCCGCGACATGTTTTTAAATTATGATTAAATCAGGCCAACTGATCGATAGTTTTCCATAGAAACTAAAAAACGAGGTCTAGCACCACCACTAACCAGCACTGCCACACACACAGACACTCAACGGGTTTTGTTTTGTCAAGCATTCACATTTTTCCATTTGCCCCACTTGGTACCACGCACGCATATTATTTTTTAGATATTGCTGAGCTCTAATGTGTAATGCCTCAACTGACCTGTTAGTAAGCAGTAATCATGCACCTTTACCAAAACACAAAATTAACATTACAATGGATAACTCTCAGGTAAATGTCTGTACCAGTGAACAGAGGAACAGCTAGCCAACATACAAACAGTCCTCCCTCCACTTCAACAAAACCCTAAAATTCACCACTAATACAAACAACACAAACAACCCTTGCAAAGTCAAAATACCACAATCCATGCTAAAACATTGGAAGTATGCACAGATTAATAACGGCAAGCTTTGTCAAAACCTGTCAATTTGATAAGTAACCAACAACCAATTACGTCAGGGGAAAAGATACATTTCATTATGCTGATTAAGGTCAAGTTTAGGCATTGGGTATAAACTTCTCATTTCATGGAAAATAAACACTGGACATGCTCAGCTATTACAAGTACTGTAAACTGAGCCCTCCTCACAAGCTAATATAAACAGCAGGTCCCTTCTCCCCTATTTACCTAAAGGGTCAAGACGAACAGCATGCTAGACATACGATAATATGCTTGCATTATAAGTCCCCATCATTTCTTTTCAATATCAATAAGGTGTAAAACGAATCTGACCTATGCAGGCCAAAACCAGACTTATCATACTCCTGAGAAAATTTTAAAAAGGAAAATGAAAGTGTTCAAAACTTAAGCAGTCACCTCAGCAAAAGAAGTCTTGAAAGATGGAGAAAAAGTTCTAGTAAATAGGGGACATTAGTGATATTTCTTTATAATTATATCTTTAACTGATATATGTACTACAGATATGGCTTCATTGTTACACATCTTTGTAAATGTGTACATGCCTGTATAAACAAGTACACGTCTAAAAATCTTAAAACCCTAAAAATTCAACCAAAGCAAATTCAACTGATGGTCACATAGAACTTGAGAGCGCGATAGTAAAAGTTTAGTTTTTAATACTTTATATCAGGGTTCCCAAATTCCAGTACTGGAGGGCCAGAATCCAACAGTTTGCCAATTTCCCTGCTGAAACACATCTTAAATGGACTAATTGACAGGTTTACAAGGTTTCTATCTTACACCAAGACTCTCATTTAAGAACAGCAATGAATTTCCTTTGAAGTATAATTACTTGAGATTGTCTGTAACCTTCAGTTGAAACAGTCTAAGCTGGGAATGTAATGTATGCACACAGAACAAAGATACTGAATAATTTTGCATTTCTACCAAGTTCTCAGGCATAACAAGATCTTTCCACAGGAAAAGAAAAATGTACGGTCAACTGTCAAAGTCAGTAGAATTTCCTACTACTTCCTGAAGGCCTCCACAGTAAGACCGCAAGTGAGCAGACTCAATAATTGCAGACATCGTTTCATAACCATTTAAACTGAAATTATAAAATGTATCAAATAGTCAATCTTGAAAGCTGTTCTCATTTTAGCCATAGCCCTTATTATGACTAAATCATGACAACCTGGAAACCTAAAACGGTCTCATTCAGCTTGAAAAAGGGTAAGCATCCTGAAATATCCATGCTAAAACTTCAGTAAAGTTTGTAATGTTTTAGTACAACGGCTGATCCATAAGGGCACACAGATCCTGTGTGCTGCCATGGATACATATGACAGGAAGGATGGGCTTATAGTTCACACACCCTTGGTGCAGGTATATATAATGGTGGTAAATCTGATGAGCCATGTCTAGTGGACCACACCATTTTTCTGCATATCAGGGCCATTGGCACCCAAGTCTCCAGAAAGGCAGAGGGAAGAAGTCTTGCTGGACAGAGACAGCATACTGCTTCCCACACTGCTATCCTGTGCCATGCTGGAGTCATTAGAAGTCTCACTAGATATATTGAGAGAGAGAGAGAGAGAGAGAGAGAGAGAAACATAAACACATCATCACAGCTCATTATCTAAACCTTAATTATTTTACTGTAGTGGGGGAGATTTTTTATAACCATTGACTGATTCATTTTTTTGTCTGATTTATTATGTGTATTTTCTGGTTTTACCCATATAGATGACTTAAGGGGTTTAGCCTATGTTATGAATACCCCAGAGGAACACAAAGTCACATCTCATCACTTAAATGTTTTTAAACATTAAGGTGTGCTGGAGAAAGGTAAAATATGAATGTGATTGTTAGTCTTTGCTCATGAAGATTTTCAGGTGTGTTGATGATTCTGTAGGGCACTGGAACTACAAAACCTACTCTACTGCCATTCAGGTTAAGCATTGTCTTGGATCATAACTAGTACTCCACCTGCTCTGCTATAGTACTTCCTGTTTTTAAAATTTAAATGTTACAAATAACCTTAGGCAGGCAAATTAAGAAATACATTTCGCAATAAATAAACGTGGGAGAGGATTCTCACGCGAGAGCCAGAGAGAGGTCTTCCAGTTGGACTTTGTGGTCTGGAAGACCATTTTCTGTGGGCTTCAGCTTGTAGTGGACCTCACGTGGTGAATGATTCTCCTACAAAAAATAAAAAAAATATTTATGAGCCACACAATTAAAACATAAAAAAATTTTAAATAAAAAAAAAAGTTCTCACTCCAAATGACAAATCCATGAAATCCGAAGGTGATACAGTGGCTTGCAAAAGTATTCAACCCCCTTGAAAGTCATGGCAATTGTCTGGAGTACAAAATATATATGCACAATTTTCTCAAACAACATTTACGTTGAGAACTCTTTCGCGCCATTATATTTTCAAATGCCAAAATAGATCAGTTGTGTACTAACATTACAAATAAAAATGTGATACATGCTTAACTATTGAGAATCTGCACCACTATTTGAAATCTGCTGTTCAGGGGTGCTGTCCCAACATAGAGGAGCTGTATAATTTCTGCCAAAAAAAATGGGGAAGAATAATTTCTGAACAATATGCAAAACTGGTACATACTTACCCCAGAAGAACTAAGGCTGTTACTGCAGCAAAAGGGTTCTTAACATAACATTATTGTGTAGGACATTTATGCAAACAATAAATTCTGAATTTTTCTTCTTCAGTTAAATATCTACTGAAATTGGTTTACTTCAACTATGGAAATGTATTGTTGCAGCATATGAATAGTGAATGGACAAATATGTGTAAAATTTTTTTGTCATGCAGAAAATGATGATTTTCAAGGGGGTTGAATACCTTTGCAAGCTACAGTTCATTTTCATGAGTAGTTATATTTAATTCACATATTATAAAACAGCTAACTTTTCAGCGACTTTTTGCATCTTTGAAAAGTTCACATGTAGCCATCAAATGCCAATTTGTCTCTGATGTGGGGGTTTTATCAGTGATCTCCAAAACCGCCAATGATTGGAAAATCAGAGCTAAAATCGTGTAGTGTGAACTTACAGCATAACTCTACTCCTTCACCAATGTGATAAGTCAAATAGGGAGCATCAAAGGGATCAGTTCTTGATCCTTTATTGTTTTCTCACTACATGCTGCTATTAGGTAACATAATGAGAAATGTTAATCATCACTGCTATGCTGGGTTCAAACATCAATAAGTTGCACTAAAACATATAACTTGCGGTAAAACATTTTTACTTTTCATAGGAAACCAACACGTTTGTCAGAAATTTCAAAATGAGTGAAGAGGAAAAAAGCGGACAAGAACTTGGTCACGAAATGATATTTGTATTCCGCTATATGGAGATATTTTATACTCCATAGGGGCAATATTGGGAAAATATTGAGTGTTTTGTTGGCACTGCTTTTTGTCTGATGGCACTACTCAGGGCAACACCAGTAACTTGACAGGCTCTGTTGGCAGATACGTTCTATTTGGTTATATAGTTAATTTTGAATTCCTAAATATCGCAATGTGAACTTTTTCTAGTATCCTTCAGCCCTACTCAAAACTACCTCTCAGTCGGCTGCACAAACTGGAATCACCTCCGTGACGACACAACTTTGCCCTTATTGACTGAAGATTTTAATCACATGCATGACGTTTGTATCCCAGGCAGTTCCAATGCGTTGTCTGCTATTTCTCCCGAAAAGCAGGTAAAGCAGTGAGAACTGGTTTTCAGTTAATTTACCTGGTAAAATAAAGTTTAAATAAATTACATAAATGCTCTAATAATACACGGAAGTTAGTGGTTTATTTGTTGTTAGTTATTGTAATGTTGCGCTGCTTGATTTGTTTAATCGTTCAGTCTGAGGAGAAGGCATTTAAGTAAGAATTGTATTGTACTCTGTATATGACTAACACTTTGAATCCATGAAATACATGTATTTGATCTTTTTCCTGGGAGATATATCTTTTTACACAGGGTCACTATACACAATAGTTTGTTTGTTTTCACTGCTAACATTTTGGATCAGGAGTTGGTTATTGCAAAAGAAATAATGCGCATGCAGGTGATATTTGTATAGATTTATCTACACCCTAATGGCAGACCTGCCATTGCAGTCAGGTCTTGCACACTACGAGGAGTAGAAGTTGTCCGACTTGTCTGCAATCAGTTTATACTCCACCCTTGCAGCCGCCGGCAGATCTCGCTCCACGTCATGTCAGCTGCAGACAAGTAGAACGCACCCATTGACTTCTCATGTAGTCAAAAGATTGATGGAATGAGCGCTATCGACTTTATATTGACTATATTTTTCTATCAAGGAAAATTTATTTCGCGATCATTATCTTTATTGTTTTATCACCCAGCCCTACGATAAAGTAAAAAATTATTTATTGCGATCTGTTCGGAAGAACAAATACAACAATAAGATCAGAATTGTATTCCTCTCAGTGCTGGTACCAGTTTTTACGGCAGTGAAAAACCAACACCTTGAAGTACCTCTCAAAGTACCAAAAATATGGTACCTGGTGCGTTGGAAAAGCACCCTAAATGCACAAAAAAACAAGGTTCTCTTGCATGAAGGCATGTCTGCGGACAGGAATGCTGTAATCTCTGCACATCACTCTGAGCAGCTGACCTTTTTTTTTTTTTTTTTGAGGAGCTGCTCTGTTATCTGGGAGCACACGCCACACATTAAACACCTTGCAGCATGTTCAATACGTAGCAGCTCGAATTGTCACCAGGAGCAGGAAGATTGCTATTAGGTCCTTGCACTGGCTTCCTGTTAGCTACAGGACTGACTTCAAAGTTCTCCTACTTGCATATAAGGCAGTAAAAGGTCTAGCATCTGCCTATCAAAGAGAATTACTTCAGGTTTACAAGCCACATCACCCACTCGTCATATCGTCACAATAGATCCACTGACGACGCCATCTCACACACCATCCACACCACCCTGGCTCACCTGGACAATAAGAACTGCTATGCCAGACTGTTTGTGGATTTCAGCTCTGCATTCAACACAGTTATCCCCTCCAAGCTGATCCAGAAGCTGCGGGTGCTGGGACTCAGTGCTACTCTGTGCAACTGGGTTCTGGACTTTCTCACCAACA
>JAODLC010000047.1:18869197-18883412 GCA_026781145.1 Hippopotamyrus pictus
CATGATCCAGGTCTATAAGATTCTAACGGGTCTGGATGCTGTTCAGCCAAATGGCTATTTCAATATTAGTCTAAATATTAGAACTCGTGGCCATAAGTGGAAATTAGCGGGAGAACATTCTAAAACAAATTTGAGGAAGCACTTCTTCACACAGCATGTAGTCAGAGTATGCAATAGTCTTCCTGCTAGTGTAGCGGAAGCTAAAACCCTGGGTTCTTTTAAATCAGAGCTAGATAATATTTTAACAATTCTGAGCTATTAGTTAAGTTCTCCCCAAACTAGGTTGATGGGCCGAATGGCCTCCTCTCGTTTCTAAATTTCTTATGTTCTTATGTTCTATTTTACCTAGTCAATATAGTACAAGTACCTAGTAGAATAGACAAAAACAAAATTTTCTTTTAGTCAAATGCATTTCACAGTTAAAACAAGGTTCTTATTATATTATTGTTACCTTATAGACTCAAGAATACTCTACAATACTCCTTTCCAGACACGGAAGACACTCTGATTTGAATTTATAACATTTATTTTGCCAACCAAACTTGTTTGAACTTAGAAGTACACACACATTTAAATAAAATAAATAAATAAAACAATATCCATCTTCTTGCGTGGGACTTGCTTTACTGAAGCGGTTTCTAGAATCTAGCACAGGAATAGATACAATGTCAGGACAGATGCAGCCTCTGGAAAATCTAACTGTTGTAAATATTTAGTAGCATAAATCCTTGCTATTAGGCCTATTTTGCCCTCAATGACTGAAACCATTGGTTGTAATTTGGCTGTTTACTTTCAGCTACAATTGTTTAACAGAAAAAATAGGCCTCACAAGACCATAAGGGATGCCAATCAAAATGCATCATGCTCTGAATCATTCACAAACATCCTTTCCACAAGAACATTACAGCTGTAGCCAGAGCTTACCTCTACATGGATGGTAACTAGCCTGGCAAGCCAGACACACGCACGATTTTCCGAAAAACGTTTTTTCAGTGTTTCAAACACTACCCCTTTCGACATATATCTAGTCACGCAGTAATGAAAGCTTGAAAGTTTAGATCGCCAGGACTCAAGACAACTGAGCTGTCGTTTTCAGTTTGCTACTTAGCTTTAGCTTGTTAAAATACCTACATAGCTTCAAAATGTTCCCTTTACCCATGTATTCTTATCAAACATCTTATCAGAAAGGATGTTTTGTACAGATCGCCAAGTGTGCATGCTTATGAAATATAATTTTCTCCAAAACGTCTAAAGCTAGCAGGCTAACATCTATTGCTAACGATAACATGTTAACCACAGTTGGCACGTTAATGTCTTTACTTACCTCAGTGTCATTGTGGAATGCCTTGAGATGTCTTTTAAGGTTTTAAGGTTTGTGGTGTTTTTTCCCGATATTTTGTGGCCGCATTTCTCCGGCATCTGTGCACCCGATTGGGGGAGACAGGAAACAGAAATACTGCGTAATAATAATAACACGATTAAACGAGAGGAAATAACCTCTCGTCTCATTTTCGTCAACGAAAATGAAGAGACATTTTAGTATAGGTTTTATTTTGTAAACCAAATTTAGTCTCGTTTTTATTCGTCAACAATATTACAACGGTATATTTCGTTATAGTTATCGTCACGTAACCGGCATTTACGTTGCGTCTCGTCTCTGTCATGTCAAAAAGGTTCGTTGAAGATATTTCGTCAAAAATTTTGTTGACGAAAACAACACTAGTGTTAATACATAGTAAAGCTGTTACACATGTTTGGATGTTAAGGTATGTTTATAAGGTGCTTTTGGATGTTCTATGAATACATTATGAAGGTGCACTGAATGTTCCATGAATGCATAATGAGTACATCATGAAGGTGCAGATAATGTAAAGCTTTGCGAATTATTCTGATATGCACATTTTCAAATTCTTGTTGCAGCTGTGTCCAGTTTTAAATCTACAATATAATCTCTTACAGACTGACCCAATTGAATATGTGGAGGATATCTGTGAGAATATGCAGCTATTTCCCAAAGAGGACTTTCTCACTGGAGATCAGCTGTTATTTGAATACAATCCAGAGGTAATGCATCTGCAATAGCCAGTAGTGTTTCACTACTCAGTGGGTAGTATCACACCTTCAAGGTCAGGATTGTGAATCCAGCCTTCCTGCGGTTTGTGGAGTTTGCACATGCCAATTTACACTGGAGGTTCTGATTTTCTCCTGCATGCTTATACATGGTTCTTTGGCTGAAATGAAAAGTGTATTAAACTTTCTCTAATAGGTGATCTCAGCAGCTCTGAACCTTCTGACCCCAGACAAAGCTAATCTGCTGCTGCTGTCCCCGGAACATGAGGGTCACTGTTACCTCAAGGAGAAGTGGTTTGGCACTCAATACAATGCTGAAGGTAAGAGGCAAGATATGTGGTTAATGAAAAATAGTCAAACATAATTAGGAAACCGTTCTTATGAATTATATCTTTCCTAGCTTTTCATCTTGTTCTGTAATTTAGTAAGAAGTTTTGTTTGTCTCATTGATTTCCTGCATTTTAAATATTTAGATATCAGCCAGGAATGGCAGGACCAATGGGCAGGAGATTTCAGTCTAAATCCAGACCTTCACCTTCCAGCTGAAAACAAATTCATAGGTAAGCTTGTCTCTGTTAGATGTCTCTTTTCATTTGCCTTATGTTGTATGTATATGTTATATCTATTAACTTAGCGTTATGTTACTTGTGCCCCCCTCCCAGGAAATACATTGCATTTTCACCAAAATGTGAACATAATTACAGTTGGAAAGGTGTTTCTACTGTCCACTGTATGATTTAGTGCATGTTCTTTACATCACATGTTTTGCAAAAGTCACCAACACTGTGGTGTGGTTTGGGTAGAAGCCTCTGCACACTTTTTAAGAATTTATTTAATCTATTAGATGGCAACAAAATCCTGCCCCAAGCATTATTTATGCTTACCGTATGGTGTCTAATCACATTTGGATTGGATTGTCATTTTTAATGTATTTGTATACACAAATGAAATGCTGTTTCCCAAGACCAGACAAAGCTATAAAAGACAATACATAAAATAGTCAAATGTAAAAAAAGTAGATAAATGTAGGCTATAATATATAAGAAAATAAGTAGCTGAACAAATATATTGAAAAGGGATAGTCGGCAAAGTATCCACTGTTAAAGTTTTGAAGTGACTCGGAGTTCACTGTTTTTACATAAAATTGATCCTGAATCATGCTCAGGGTTAATGTCAAGGAGGTTAAAGAATCAACAAATTTCTAACACAAATATTCTCTCTAACCACTACAGCTACTGATTTTACTCTAAAAACATCAGACTCTCCTGACACTGAATTTCCCGTCCAGATTGTCAACAATGGCAAAGGATCCTTATGGTTCAAGAAGGACACAAAGTTTAAGATACCCAAAGGTATTTATGCATGCTTCTAAAAGTATCAGAAATCATGCCTTGAGTCTGATCTCCAAGCAGGATGCCTCAGATTAAATAGTTTAATTTGCTTTCTTTTTCCAGCCTATGCACGATTCAGTTTAATTTCTCCCTTGGTTCAAAAATCTCCTGCAAAGTAAGTAGATCTAACTTAAAAATTATGAACAGTTGAAATCAATACAACAATCAAATAACCTCCTGCAACAAACAGGTGACACTGAGCTTCTCACCCAGTTCACTTCTGCTTTCTTCCAGCCTGGTCCTCTTTGACCTCTTTGTGAACATCCTGGTCCACAACCTGGCAGAGCCGGCATATGAAGCTGACGTGGCCCAGCTGGAATACAAGTTGGTGGCTGGGGAGCACAGTCTAGTCATCAAGGTCAAAGGTTTCAACCATAAACTTCCAGTGAGTGACCTGAAATGGCATGATGTTACAGTAACATGATTCTATTCAGATATATATATAATTTGAGACCAACAGACAGTCCCTGGAGTAACTGAGGTTAAGGGCCTTGCTGAGGGACCCAACAGTGACATCACTCTAACGACCATAGAGTTTCAACCGGTGACTTTCCAATCACCTAACCCACAGAGCCACAGACTATCCCAAGATGAGGGAAAATGAAACGTAGCTGCTCTTCTGGCACGCTCAGGTCACTGCTGCTCCTTATTGTTGAACCTAGCTCCTGCTGAACCTGATCGTTGACTACTTAGCCGACTTCACCGCAGCACCAGATGTGTTCACCATGTTCTATGAGCAACTGAAGAAGACCTATTTCAACATTCTCATTAAGCCTGAAAAGCTGGGAAAGTGAGTTACAAAAACTGCTTGTTTCTGTTGGAATTTATTTTGTTGGATGCATGGGCAGTTGAAACAGTGGAATTTCTATGTACATTTATGAACAGCAGTAAGGCATTGAACATACTTTAGGCTAGTGTTTTGAGGAAGTAATTATGTAGTGGATTATAACTTTTATGTTATTTTAATGTGACAGCCCTCTCCATGGCCCTTCTCTCCCTTTTCCCTGTTCCATCAGGGATCTGCGGCTCCTCATTCTCGAGCACTCACGCTGGTCTATAATTCAGAAGTACCAGGCCATCATGAAGGGGCTCAGCATGGCAGACCTCATGGACTTTGTGTGCTGCTTTAAGTCTGAGCTCTACACAGAGGGATTGGTGCAAGGCAATTTCACCAGCAGTGTGAGTTTATGCTGCACACAAGTACCTTCATACTTTTTCAATAATTCTGTGGCAAGATTCAGTGCACTGCTGTGCTTCTTCAGATTGGTTCACCTTTAAACTCTTTTATTTTCATAGGAATCCAAGGAGTTTTTCCAGTACATTATAGAGTAAGTTTGGACATCTCTTCCTATTGATCGTGTTATTCAACATTGTGTTTCTGCAATATTTAGACTTATTTAGCAGATGTTCTTATAGGAGCTTGACAGATTTTCACATATATGTGCATTAAATTAATGTGCCAAAGGATATGTGGAAAACTACCCAGTTACTCCATAGGGTGAAGTATCACTGTTCTGTGGTATTATATTCTGTTTAATACAGTGGCAAAATATTAGGCATCTATTTAAATGACAGAATTGGGTTGGAGGTGCCTGGCAAGGTGTACCTTGCTTTACTTTATACTACTACAATTCTGCCTGCATGGAAGCTGAGTGAAAGCTGATTGGGGCAAAATCGGCAAGAATAAACTCCCCATGCATCACATATTTATGTAAATGCATTGATAATTTGTTCTGTTGATTGAATTGGCCAAAATCAGCGCCACGTCTTTCTCTCAGGCTTTCTCATTTGCCTTTACTTCTGTCTCAGCAAGCTGCAGTTCGCCCCCTTGTCAGCAGAAGTCCCAGTTCTCTTCCAGGTCGTAGAGTTACCTCAGAAGCCCCATCTCTGCAAAGTGAAGTCTCTTAACAAAGGAGACGCTAACTCGGAAGTCACAGTGTATTACCAGGTAGCTTAACATTTACAAGTTGTTCAGCACAATAACACTTCTGGTAGTGGCATTGCTGTGTGTGGAGTCTAATGTAACTTGGTTAAATGCTGAGATTGTCGATCTGGCCATGGCTTTACCAGACAATTTAAACAGACTTGCACTATCAGTAATGATATGCACTGTGGGGTAGATTCTCCCATCAAGCACTGAAGCACTTAAAAAGCACTTAAAAAGTTACACACTTCTGAGTTGCACACATTTTCTCATCAGCATGGACACCCCACTGCACTTAACCTGAAAAGGAAGGCAACTAGAAAAATGTGGAACATGGACTATTTCATTTACATTGTGAATCTAATTGAAATCCACAGAAACCCTTTCACTTTTAAAATGAAAGCATGGTGGTAGCCTACAATGCTTATATTTGGTCATTCTGGTGAACATGAAAGTCCTTTGGCAAAAACAAAATGTCACTGTTTGAATTTTGTGCAGAGCAATTGACATATATAGTTCTGATTTAGTGATGCTGTAACAGTTTTCCCTAAATAAACAGTACTGTTTTAAAATCAAATAATGCAAAACAAAATGAAATATTTTTAAGTCTTTCAACTTTGTTGCAAGTAGCCCACAATAGACAGTCAATTTGTATAAAAAGATGCATGTTATTTTCTTTAGTTGTTTTGTATTTTCAATTGGTTTACTCCCCCCCCCCCAACTGATTAAATACCCCACTTAAATACCCCAATTTAAACTGACAATTTTAGACAATAAGTGCATATTGAGTCTGAGTGCACTTAAACCCCAGACTTAAGTCAAATGGAAGAATACGTTTAAGTGAAAAAACATGTGTTTTGACTGAAGTGCATGGCAGAATAGACCCCAAAGTAATTAACTGAGCAACTTTAATATCCTTAGCCTTGTTCTCTGTCATACATCCTTATGGGCTTCTTCCTCTTTCTCCTCTGTAGTCTGGACCCAAAAGCCTGCGTGATCATGCACTTATGGAACTTTTGGTGGTGAGTAAGTGTAGCAAACACAGATTGGTAACCTGTCCCGACATGGGCAAATATGTCCCTACATGTGGCGAAATGATTTGATAGGAAAAAGAATTAGATTACATTTTTAAATGGCACGTTTTTGGTAAAACAATTTTTGATCAAAATGTCTATCAGAATTTACCAAGAGGTTGGACCTTAATAGCAAATTTTCATAAAATCCTAAAATTCTACTTGAATGTTTAAATCAGTGCGGTATTGGGAGAACAAAAAAACGAACTGAAACTTCCTGTAATAAGGCTTCTGTAATAAGGATCACATGTGAGAATAGTATTACAAAGGGTTTTATTATATATGCGAAATATAGTGGCAATATATTAAAATGGTGATGCATCACATTTATGATTGCAAGATACTACTTATAACTGTGCTCTGATTTTCTGATGAGGTTGAAGTTTATAATTTTAAACTAACTTTATAAATACCTGGAGTGTGACCATGTCGGCCTAGCAAGCAGCCTCCACATGTATAAAGAAGTATTAATGTAAGTGGTGAACTGGGTAAGTGGTTAGAAGATGGATGGATGGATGTCACAAAGTCCTTAGCTATGTAAAAGAATTATGCTTGGATTATGCTTTACATTAACCGCACCTTCATAATGCCTTTATAATGCATTCATAGAACATGAAATTCACATTCATAATGCAAAGAACATTCATAAGCAGCATTTAAGTATACCTTAACATCCTAACATACCTTAACAGATGTAATATACATTAATAAGAAACATGACATAATTATATAAACATATTTACATGATGTATTAATAACTAGGGATGCACAACATTTAAGTATACATATTGGATGGATCGGGTATTGGTATTATGTGACCGATCCATGTCTGATACTTATTTAGTTCTGAGCAGTCTGTAAAAAGATAGCTCCTATTAATTTATTAAATTTAAATTATTAAATCTAATCATTGATTTGTACAATCACTCACACATCAGCTCTTTCCCATTTTAGATGTGTTTTTGTAGCGTTCAAGTTAAATGCTGATGCTCCCACTCAGTCTATTTGCCACTCAGCAGGTGTGACCGCAATGACTTCCACCTGGGGTGATGCATACCCTTTGCAATACAAGGAACATAAGAACATCAGATAAAAGGGTGACTATCTGGAAGTATTTTACGCTTTAACAACAACTAGTAGCACTAGTAGTAATGATTTGCAATCTTTGTAAAAAGTTTTGAGAGGTGAAAGCAGTGTTTAGTGGAATATCCCACTAAACAAAGCTCTCACAAGTGTGTGACAACTCCAGTAATATGGAAAAAAAAAAAGCAATGGATGGTTTGGGAGTCCCTAACTTGGGCTGTTTTCCGCACTTGCTGTAGTTCTTGATACTTAAAAGGGCTGTTATTGCAACAAAGTGTAAGCTATACTGTTGACAGTGGGAGAAAAATTGTAGGGCATTATATGCATTCACCATTTGCATATATTCTCTTGGAAGATGTTCAAACTGAACTGCAAATGCCTCAAAAAACGATTAAAACTAGATGTGCAAATGAGGTTTCTAGTAGCCAGATTAAAGATTTTTTTTTTTCGTTCCAGGAAAATAGTCATGAACCAATTTTTACGCGCCAAGGCAATTTTCCCCATAAAGCATTGAAATTCGATTAATTCGTTCACAAACCTATCAATAATTTTTGTTAATAAATTTTTTGGGTTTTTATCGTAAAAACTTTAAAGAAAAACACAATATAGTGTGGTGACGGGCGGACCAATGGGTTGTGGGAGCAGAGAGAGACAGTGAAGACTTGCTTGCCAGGGAAATCATGCTCATTATTAACAGCCTTTAACCCTTGTAGTGTTGTTGTTAATGGTTGCGTCTCCCTATTGTCGCGCGCGTCTTTGCCTGTGTCTTTGCCAATCCAATCCTCGCGTGCATTTAGTGTATGTAAATATTCTAGATATTCTAGAATGCGTTGCTTTAAGCCAGCGCTGTAAGCAAGTCGAACGCACCCAATGACCGGACTGGGGAAACAAACCCAACCACGGACTTAATACAGAGGACTAATGACGACAACCAGAAACAGCTGATGACATGGGGATCCCACACGAGGTTAATGAGGGGGTGTGGCACACGGAAAGAGCGGACGATCGGGGCAGGAATAATGTTGGGATAAGATCTTTATCGTTTTGGAAGCCATTAAGAAAAAAAATGCTCTTGTTTTATCCTGTTCATTTTGTATTTAAATGATAAAAAAAACAAATTTAGGTGTAATTTTGGGGGGCTGAGAACCAATTAATTGGATTTCCATTACTTTTTAAGGGAAAAATTCGATCAGAACTCGAACTTAGAGTCCGGAACGGATTAAGTTCGAGAACCGAGGTACCACTGTATAAAATTTTACTAATCACCTACAAAGCTCTCCATGGACTTGCCCCTCACTATCTCTCTGACCCCCTCCTTCCATACACCCCTGCTCACACACTAAGATCATCGGGCTCCAACCTTCTTACCGTACCTAAATTCAGATTATCCTCTGTGGGTGGTAGGGCGTTCTGTGTGACAGCACCTGCACTATGGAATGCAGTTCCTCACAGTCTGCGAGAGATACAGTCACTTACCATTTTCAAGCTTCAATTGAAAACTCATTTATTCCATGAATGCTATAATGTAACTGCTACTACGTAACACTCCTGTTGTTGTTCTGTTGTTATTGTTGCTGTTGCATGTGCATTGTTTTCTGTATCATTGTTTGCATTGTAAAGTGTCCCTGAGTGTGAGAAAGACGCTATATAAATAAAACATTATTATTATTAGTTAAAAAACGAACAGTATTAATACATAAAGTATAAATATTTATATTAAATATATACACTGCTCACAAAAATTAAAGGAACACTTTGAAAACACATCAGATCTCAATGGGGGGAAAAAAAATCATGCTGGATGTCTATACTGATATGGACTGGGTAATGTGTTAGGAACATCAGGGGCATGCTCCTAATGAGACGACAGATGGTGTCCTGGGGGATCTCCTTCTAGATCTGGACCAGGGCATCACTGAGCTCCTGGACAGTCTGAGGTGCAGCCTGGCGGTGTTGGATGGACCAAAACATAGTGTCCCAGGGGTGTTCTATTGGATTTAGGTAAGGCAAGTGTGGGGGCCAGTCAGTGATATCAATTACTTCATCCTCCAGGAACTGCCCATATACTCTTGTCACATGAGCCCGGGCATTGTCGTGCACCAGGAGGAACCCAGGACCCACTGCACCAGCGTATGGTCTGACATTGGGTGCAAGGATTTCATTCCAATACCTAATGGCAGACAAGGTGCCGATGCGTAGCCTGTAGAGATCTGTGCTTCCCTCCATGGATATGCCTCCCCAGACCATCACTGACCCAAACCAGTCATGCTGAACAGTGTTAGAGGCAGCATAATGTTCTCCACGGCTTCTCCAGACCCTTTCACGTCTGTCACATGAACTCAGGGTGAACTTGCTTTCATCTGTAAAATGCACAGGGCACCAGTGGCGGACCTGACAATTCTGGTATTCTATGGCAAATGCCAGTCAAGCTCCACGGTGCTGAGCAGTGAACACAAGGCCTACTAGAGGACATTGGGCCCTCAGGCCACCCTCATGAAGTCTGTGTCTGATTGTTTGGTCAGAGACATTCACACCAGTGGCCTGCTGGAGGTCATTTTATAGGGCTCTGGCAGTGCTCATCTTGTTCTTCCTTGCACAAGTAGCTTGCCAGTCCTGCTGATGGGTTAAGGACCTTCCTCCTAGAGTAACTGTCTGTTTCCTGGAATCTCCTCCATGTCCTTGAGACTGCACTGAGAGACACAGCAAACCTTCTGGCAGTGGCATGTATTGATGTAGTGTCACTGACCGTAGCCAAATGCAAAACTAGTGAAAAAACTGTCAGAGAAGATGAGGAGGGAAAAATGTCAGTGGCCTAAACCTGTTAAACCATTCCTGTTTTGGGGGTCGTCTCATTGTTGCCCCTAGTGCACTTGTTAATTGTATTGTAAAACATTACCAGATTGTGTAACAGCTAAACATGGCCTATACCTTGTTTTAGATGCACATGGAGGAACCTTGCTTTGACTTTTTGAGAACCAAGGAGACATTAGGGTAAGTCAGGCATTCCATTTGCTGGATTTTGCAGTTTAAAAAATAATGAATTGTTTCTTCTTTTGAGCTAAGTTTGTTTTCAACATTCTGCCCTAATCATGGTTTTTGTCTGCTCTCAGGTATCATGTATACCCCACCTGCAGGAATACCTCTGGTATTTTGGGGTTTTCTGTCACGGTGGAGACCCAGGCCACAAAGTTCAAGTGAGAATTTATTAATTGTCAGTTACAGGATATGTGCCCTTGTATAACTCTGTGTAACTTTAATATACACAGCAACATATTATACACTCCTGAGATGGAGTGAATCTCTCACTGCTGCAGATGACCTGATTAGTCTTCAGTTGATCAGGAGCTTTGCAATTACATTTATTAAATGGGCATTAATGTTGAGGAAACTGCAAGATTAATGGTGTGTACTGTTGTGTTTGATTTTTTTTTTTTAAAACCACATCCATGTTTATGATAGTGCTGCCTTGTAGTAGCTTGTTACTTTTCACCTCATAGCACAGAACTTGTGGAGATGAAAATTGAAGACTTCCTGGCAAACTTTGGAGAAAAGATGGCGAGTTTGACCGACGAAGCTTTCAAAACTCAGGTGACGGCTCTGATTAAGCTCAAGGAGTGTGAGGACACGCATCTTGGGGAGGAGGTGGACAGAAACTGGTTTGAGGTGCTCACCCAGCAATACGTATTTGACAGGCTCAGTAAAGAGGTGAGATTGAAACTCAGATGTTGAATACATTTCACATGTATGTATTAATGGACATTAGAGTAATTTTCCTTTTTTCTCCACCATAGATCGAAGCACTTAAGCTGATTACCAAGTCAGAGCTGGTCTCCTCCTTTATGCAGTTCAGAGGTCAAAGCAACAAGAAGCTTAGTATTCATGTAAAGTCACAAACTTCCTTTCTCTTCTTATCTCTAAGAATGAATTTTAAGAGATCAGGAACATAATAATGTATGTGTTGGTGATTCTGGTTCTCAGGTGACTTAAGGATGCTATAACACCGGTTACCGATTCTGTTATCCTTTAAAAGGTGGTTGGTTTCGGAGAAGCAGAGCATGACCCCCCTGCGGAGGATGACGGTGGTGAAGCTCAACCGGCCCAGGCTGACAGTGATGGGGAGCACCGGAGCTCCCTGTACAGCGAGGTGTCGAAGCTCACGTTCCTGCCGGCATCAGCCCTACTGGCCTCTGCTACGGCCATCACAGATATCCGTGCTTTCAGATCCTCGCTGAAACTGTACCCTTACCACAAGATCCTCAAATAACATGATCAGCAGATTGACAGCTTATTGAGAGAATTAATTGACCTGTTGCACAAAATCTCCTCCTCACTGTCTCTATAAAATAAATTATCAGTGCAAAGTTCATATTCATTCAGTGCATCTTCAGTCATTTGAGTTGAACCCACGCCCAGTCTCAACTAAAATTACTGAGCCTGCAGTGATTTTTATATTGATAAGACAACTGTAGGATTCTAGTTGCTGTATTCCAGAGAAAACAACTGTCTAAGCTTTCTTACTAACCAAGTTCATGTTTTAAAACAATAGTTTTCACTGTTGCTTCTTGTCAAATTTTAACTTTGAATTTGTCATGGACAGTCAAATAAGCCAACTCTGCTAATTTCTGAATGACTGCAGTAAAGTAACTTTGGTGGAGTATATAATGCTTTCAGTGTTACTGAATTACATATACTATTTTATGTTTGAGAACTTGAAATGCTTAATTAAAGGTGCTCTTCATTTAGCTTTGTTTTTTTTTATCCTACTTATATGTAATTATATATATGACTAACTAGTACTAGGTGCATAGTTTGCGTGGTTATGTTGGACGGAGAGCTGGGCGATATGTCCTAAAAATAAAATCTTTTTTTTTTTTTTCACAATAAATCCGATTTTCGATTTTAATCCATTTCCCCTCCCCTACTCAAAATCAAACTACAGATGACAAATAAATGGTTCAAAACAAGTTTTAACTTTTTTTTTTTTTTTTACTTTAAAGTGCAATCTGACAACCCAAAAAAGATGCTTATAACTGAGATGGCAGACCACGCCATTGTAAACACTTTTAGAAACTTGGAAAAACTTTTAGCATGTTAATGAATCCCGGCTTTTCCACAGTATGTATGGGCACCATGTCTTTTGCAATATACGTCGTGACAGCGTTTATCATCACCTTCCACCATGCCCCATTCTTATCATATTACACACAGTTCGAAAACGTGTCAGGGACGGTTGCTTGCTTAACTTTGCATGTGCTGGTGCTGCACTTCTCCCACTCCGCTGTGTGCCTCTGCTTTAGGTGCTGGAATAAATTTGTTGTGCTGCTTCCTTTGGTTGCAACAGTTTTTAAACAGAGTTTGTAACGTGGACTTGTTTTGTCTGTGTCCGACGGCGCAAAATGTACCATTGCCGTGTTGTTTCTGAATCCGCTAGAGTGTTTGGGTGCGCCGTGCTAATTTGCCCGTGAAGAACGGTGCGTCGCATTAGTTCTTTTGGCGCTTGCGTGTAAAATAAGTATTAAAATCAGCTTTCATAAAAACACATCGTCCTGAACTGTAAATTCGAATTAATCGATAAAATCGGTTTATCGCCCACCTCTAGTTGGACGTCACCAGATAATGACAGTTTTAGATAAGTTTTGCAGAAGTTCTATTCCAAGTTAGAAACAGCACAACTTAATACTAGGTTTGTTTTTGAGATGAATTGTCTCAAACATTTGTAAGTTACAATTTTGTGGTTAACTTAGGACTATTACAATAACTTGATATCAATGTTTAACAACACACATTGATTCATTCACTCAATGTAAGGAATGGATGCATGTAAGAACAAAAGGAATGTGGCAAATGACTCATTTATGCAGAGGGGTGTCTGAATTAGTTTAAAGAAAGTACTGTTCTGTAACAGGTCTTATAATAGGCAGGGTGATAACTAAGACGTTTACATTTCTTTAAATGTTTCCTAATTTCTCTAAAGTAGATATGACTTAGTGGACATCTGCTCGTATATGACTATACACACACTCATACAATATATATTACACATGTGTGTGTGTAAATATATACAGTACTGTGCAAAAGTCTTAGGCAGCCAAAGAAAATGTTTAGATTATCCTCGTGTTGGTGTAAAACTATGATATTATGCTTGTCAAAGGGTGTCAGCTTAGCCATTTCAGAACCTCTGCTAAAATCATCCGAGTATTTGCAGCGACCGTCCAGTGCAGCCATGTATCTTTTGACTTGGCCACTAGCACAGCCCATACAGCTAGTCAATCTGTCACTGACTCTTTAAACCAATTTATTTAATTGAGCTGTTGTTGAAATTTAACAAAATCATGGAATGACTGAGGTGCCTCTGAGGAGAAGTTTGGGAACTGAAGCGGTGTTCATCTAGCCATCCAACTAGATATCAGTAACTTTCTAGAAAACAGAAGAAATTATTACTAGTTTTTATTGTGTTACTCTTAATTTTCCACATGTTCTAATGTTAAATTGTGCTTTTTGTTCTAAACCAAAGTAAATGGACTGCATTTATATAGCACTTTTTACCAAAGCGCTTTACAATTATGCCTCACATTCACCCATTCACACGCCGGTGGTGGAGGCTACCATGCAAGGTGCCAACCAGCTCACCGGGAGCAATTTGGGGTTCAGTGTCTTGCTCAAGGACACTTCGA
>JAODLC010000047.1:18891913-18903759 GCA_026781145.1 Hippopotamyrus pictus
AAGCCAGTCATCATCATGGGCCAGGAAATCAGTATATGATCCCTGAATACACGCTCTCTTCTAATTCTTCCATAAGCAATGTCTTCCAATAACGCAAGAGCTGCCATGGTAGTTGTAATAGTTAGGTCATTTTCTGCACCGTTTTATTGTTACAAAATGATTAAAAATCAGGTTCCGTACATTTGTAAACAACATACAATTAATGTTGGTGTATTTTATAAAGTCAGCGTCATGATTGTGAGTTTAAAACGGGAACCCACAGTAGCAATGACTTGCCACTGAGTGCTGTCCGTTTACAAAACCAAGCAAAAATGTGCATACGCCATGTCTGGAGCTGCCGTGAGAATGTGCACAGCGGTACACCAAGTTTCGTTTTTATACATCTCGACGTGAGCGTGGAAAAGGCAACACGCAACGTTTTCGTGCGTACGCACCGTTTATACATGAGGTCCCAGGTCACCAAAATGTCCTGAATATTTAATTTAAAATTTCAGGTTGAAAAAGATGGGACATTTTTTTTTTGTTGTGTGATTTCTCACACAGCCCCCTTTGGGGAACACAACATAGCCAGTGGCCCCAGCTAATTTGAGTTTGAGACCCCTGATCTAGTACCTAGCCACCAGCACCATCAACATTTCAAATGAATAGCTTCAAAACCTTCAACCACAATAAGGATAAAACATGGCAATATCAGACATGTATATGGATATCTATACAAATCTACAAACACCTTTGCTAATTTGTTAGGTAACAATTTCTGAGTCATCTTTAGGATAGATATGCTCTGTCAAATCAGTGGCAAAACTATGATTTTCAGGAAGTACCTACCTTTTGTTTTGCACTTCTGGACTTCTGTAATTTTCTGACCCGTTTCCTGTTCTCATCAAATTCTAACATTGTGAATGCCTTTTTCCCCCCATATTCAGGCCCATACCCATAATTTTACTAGCCGTCTATGTGCCTCTGCAGACAGTAAACAGATATAAACCCTCGGTACCTGTATCCAGTGGCAGTGTTCACACCACCCAAACATCACTCTTGTGTGGGGCCCTGGAGGTATGAGCCCCAAAATTTCCGAGTGGGATCCCAGAAACAAGAAACCTGCCCTTGATTGTATCCCGTCTGATTTGCTAACATCCAGACAAAATTACCATTCATTCATATGGAATGTAAGCAATGTAAAATTTTGACTACTTTCATGAAAAGTAGAAAATTCATTAGTTATCCAGGAAAATGTACTTAACACAAAAAAATTCACAAAAAAAAAAAAAAATCAGGTACAAGTTTTTATTGATGTCAACAGAACTCTGTATCAATACAACTGATCATTTAAAAATTTTCAATTAAAAACCAACCACTGCATTACCTGGAAAGTGTAAACCTGGAGAATGCCTACTAACTTTCCAGAACGAGCTCTGAGGGCATAAGTGGGGATGAGGTTCAACACGCACAAGGGGTACCACCTTCCAGTTCAACAGTTAGCCCTTTGCTTAACAGGAAGGCTTCTTGCTTTGGCTCACGGCCTAGAAAGTTCTTCAACATTTCCTCAGCATCCAGTGAACCGCCGGGCTTCAGGATGCAGTTTCTGTAATCTAAGCCCACCTGAACAGAGAGAGAGAGAGAAACATGTTACAAGAGAACGAATGTGCCTGGTTTGTACAAGGACATGCAGCACACGTCAAATAGTAAGGTCAAGGCAAGATTTTTGTGTTAGTGTGCAAGATATTTGTTCAGGGATGTTAAAGGAGGGAGGCAGTATGTGGCTCAGCAGGTTAGGCCTCCGTGACCATGATCAAAAAGTTGCTTTTGACATTAGTAGAATAATCACATCTCTGTTGAGCCCTTGAGCAAGACCTTTAACCTCTGAAAAGCTCAAGGGGGTCTGGATAAACTACCTGATCCATGCTTGGACCCCCAAGCTTTGCTCATGACTGTATATACACACCACTGAGGCAAAGCATTATGACCACCGCCATACGAATCAAATAACGTTGACTAGAGCTGTGTGATATGACAATATATATTAGATGATGAAATAAAAACGTCTATCGTTTCATATTATGCTCTATGATTTACTTCATGGTGCAGCAAAATATACTTTATGGCAAGATTTGGATGACAATTCAGCAAGGTTACTGCAACCACATGAGATGTGGCACTTGTATGGAAGTTTTTATTGGACGTTATTTGTAACTCACAGAAGACAATCCACAAATATGCGCCATGATCCACAAATATTTAATTATCCACAAATATGCATTTTTTAAATTTGTGTTGTCAAAAGAGAACGCGAGTGTGTTTTGCACATTTGTGGATTACGTCCTGTATTTCTTAATCGCGTTATATTTGTTATATTACTTCCCTCCTATTGATTTGTGGATTTTGGCAGTTCGAATTCCTAAGAAGTCTGGGTGTGAAGATATTTTTTGAAACAGCTTTTGCAATAGTTTTGCGATCCCACTACACTTGCCCACTTGCTGTAACATCAAGGCATGAATAATACAGATTGAGTCCTGTAAAGTGGGCTTTAACTATTGAATGTGAAGTGCATACATGCAAACATAAATATATCAAACACTGAAAGATATTACAGCCGTAAAGCTGCATATAAAGCTAAGTGAAATTAAGGTTTAAACTTGAACCCACGTCCTGGACACTGAAGTAAAGTTTTCATGAATAAAACAGTAACCAGTTATGGTAAAATATCACCATATTGCCCACCATTACTCAAAATGCAAGCAACACCCCTTGGTTTTCCAGATTTCTTTATGGGCAAATTTTAATTAATATTTCAATGTTTGTATGTGCCCTTCAAAAGCTCACTTCCACTGAGTAGCAAAAAACTGAGTGGCAGCGTTCGCATTCAGCTTTGAATGCTGAAAAAAAACATCTAAAATGGGAAAGACCTGTGCTGGAACTAATGGTACAAACAGATTTAACACAAAATAAGAGCTACCTATTTAGAGACTGCCAAAACCTAAATGAGTATGTATTGGACATGGATTAGTCACATATGGCCGATTCCGATCCGAATATCGCATCTCTAGTTATTAGTAAAAGAAAAGTACTGCGAGGGAATGCAAAATTACTTAAAAAAATATTTCCCCACCCAGACTAAGACGTGGAAGGTGCTCCATATACTGCAGCTGACCTGCAGAAATTTAATTAATTTATTTATTACAAATATATCATTGTGTATTTTTATTCGTGTTGTGTAAAACCATATTCACAAACATATGGAGCAATTTGCTGACCTTGCTCCTTTTTATTTTTTTTTGTCTCATAAAAACAAGCGTCAAGGTTTGGGATATATTACAAGGTAAGCTAACATTCAGCACTCATAGTTGACATAGTTGAATGCAGAACAAAACAGGTAGGGATAAAGATCCCAGTTAATAATTTGGCCCTTGTGAAAGTCACACTTTACGACTTTATCAGGGTCATTATTTCCAAAACAGCAAGGCTTGTGGGGTGCTCACAGTTAGCCATAGAGAGGACCTACTGAGAGGGGACTGAGGAGAGAAAAACCACAACCTGCCGACAGGGTGTAGGCCAGCCAGGACTTGCTGATGCAGGATAAGAACGAATGATGATCACAAAAGTAATATGTCACGACACAGGGCCTGTAGCTGCAGGCCAGTCAGAGTGCCCATGTTGTCCCCAATCTAGACATATATACACACACATTTTTATATACACATTACGTCTTTGTAATGTAATATGCTATTTGCCTTACTTGGATGTTGCTTTGAACAAAACCATCTGCTAGGTCTATCATTCTATCATGAATACTACAGTAACCAGTTACGATAAAATATCACCATATTGCCCACCATTACTCCGATCTATATCTCTGGATATTTCTTCTGCACTGAACATGCTGTCCTTCTGTCTATACCTTTCACTCTCTCTCAAAAGGAGAGCAAATGGCAAATAAAGCACGTAACTGCTCCTCTAGCTCAACAACTACAACATTGTGGTAACAAGGTCATGGGCTCAAATCCCAATCCCATAAATGGTATGCTGCTCCCTCTGTTGTAAGTAACTTTGGATAAAAGTATAAGATGAATGAAATGTCAGTAAAAATGGGAAACGATTTAAAAAAAAAAAAAAAAAAAACCTTTGAGTCCATGATTCCTTCTTTCTTGAAACGGGCATAGAACATGTCCATAGAGAAGACCTCACTCCACAAGTAACCATAATATTGCGCATCATAACCACCTGCAAGGTGTCCAAATGTTGCCGGCATATTGGTGCCTATAGGAAAAACCCAAATAAATAATTAAACACTGGGTGTCTGACATTTCATGCAAGATTTGTATACCACAACAAGATAGGCAAAAAATCACAACTACAACCTTCAGATGCAGGAACTCCCAGGATCTCCAGGCAAAGTCTGGCATACTCTTCTGCTGGGTCTACACCAATTCTGGTATGCAACACCTGATCCACCCTAGCCAATACAATCTGCCTTAGGTTGAAAAGGCCTGGGAAGAAAGAGAAAGGAAAGAGTCTGTATACAATGAATGAATGAATGAATGAATGAATGAATGAATGAATGAATGATTGGCACTCTGCTTATAATGAGTAAAGGTTTCACAATAAAGCAATAATTGAAGGATACCTGTATTAGCCAGACGAGACTTAATGAGCTTGTCCAGAAGTTCCTCTGGAATGGGATTACCAGTCTTGTAGTGCTTCGACATGCGGAGCAGTGGCTCTTTCTCCCATACCCAATTCTCAAGCATTTGGGAGGGAGCCTCCACAAAGTCTCTTTCAACATGGGTCCCACTAAACATAGCAAAATTTGCCTAACAAAATGAAACACATAATGGAATTAATTGCAAACCTTTTAAGTTTTTATTCTCACACAGAAGTTCTATAATATCATGAAAAATGAGCAATATGTATTTTAGAATATACAGTGGGGCAATTTGACACCATAGTCAGGAAACACAAATATTTCAATACTTTTGATCCTTTATTCCATACTTATCCTGATTTGGAAAACACCATCAAATTCCATACTCTTCCATAAGGGATAGGAACCCAGGAAATATTAAATGTGCAACAAAATGAGAGCTTTTTTTGCTCAAACGTAGTCCCAATGCTCAGAAGAACCATGGCTCAGAACATAATGAAATTAGGGAAAAACACTTAAGATTAAATAAATAGGCTATGAATTGACTACGAAAATTAAATTGCAGTTTTCTGTGATTAATCATATTAAAACGAATATTTATACAGTATAATAAGAAAATAAGAAATAATGGAAAACCAATTAATTGGTTCTCGGCCCCAAAAAATGACACCTAATTTTTATTTTTTTATTTTTTTTTTTTTTAAGCATTGAAACACAAAATGAACATGATAAAACAAGAGCATATACTGTACTAAACACATCTAAGCACATTTATCAAAACAGTAATTTGTAAAGTAAGAAAATAAATGTATCCAAACAATGTGTAAAGTTTAAAAAAAAAAGTGTCCTGCCCCGATTGTACACTCCTGCCGTGTGCCACGCCCCCTCATTAAACCCATGTGGAATCCCCGAATGATCAGCCGTTTCTGGTGGTTGTCATTAGCCCTCAGTATTTAGTCCGCGTTTCATGCCTTGTCCACACATACATGGGTATATTTTAAAATATATTTCTATATGTCTTGGGCTTTTGTCCACACATAAACGGCATCTCAGGTCACTGAAAACGGAGCTTTTGCAAAACTCCATCCAGGGTGAAGATTTTAAGAAACTCCATTTTCAGCGTCGACATGTAGACAGGGAAAACTGAGTTTTTGGTTCGAAATGTCAGATTGTGCGCTGTTGTCCACTTTGTTTAACGTCAGAGCATGCGCCGTTTGCTTTATACATTAGGCGAGTTTGAGCAATGGCGGACTTAGCCGAAATAGTGCATGTCCTAACCTTGCTGACAGGGCTTCTTACATGTGTACAGATAAATGTTGTCACTCTCGCATTATATTGATCCAACACAAGCGTCGGAATGTGCGCCATGGTTTTCAATGTAACAGGACTGGCAATTAGACTTCTGATTGGCTAACATGGCAGTACAGTTAGTTATAATGCTGCCTGTTTTGGCATACTTTTGACAGCGCATTTTAGCGGTTTCATGTGGACGGAAATTTTTAGAAGACAATGTTCGTGTGGACGGGGATTTTTTTTTTTATTTATTTTTTTTTTTTAAAACGGAGGAGGAAAAACACCATTTTAAAATATACCCGTGTACGTGTGGACAAGGCATCAGTTTGTTTCCCCAGTCCAGTCAATGTATTGTCAAGTCTGCGTTTTGCCTGCCTTACCTATATTTAAACCCCGTATTCCCCGATAGCCTGTCTCCGTTCCATCCCCGCTGGGCACAACAATATAATTAAATATATTAATGATATTAAAATTTACAAGAAATCTTTATTTTTAAATGTATTTTATTATACAATTACTGTTACTGTCCGTCATTGTCTAAATGTATTTTTACTGTGTAAATATATGTATTCAACTAACGTAAACATGTACGATGCTATCACAGCGAATGCGAGGCTGAGACTGAAGTGTTTCCCTTCGTTTCCGCTGAGAGACGTGCCGCGTGACTCATTTCCCTGCGCATATACTAATTCTCTTAGGTCATTCACGCTTCGACTTATGATATTCAGATCGAGTTCTAGGTAATTTTTTTTCGAACTGGTTGGTTCAACTTAAGAAATTCGAGTTCTGAGTTTGAATACTGAGGTACCACTGTACACTGAATTTCCAAATGAATCTAAAACAAAAATGAGAATATGGCTCATTGTTATGAACTTAACAAAACATTAATTTGCTATTTTTTTTAATTAGTGTGACACCATATTTCACCACATTTTTTTTTAATTCTCAAATTCATGAGAATGACCCGTCTTAATATTTGTTTGACAGTTTAACTTAAACCTGTGATACACAGACTCTTCATTTCCAACAAAAACACAACTTTCAAAGTGCAAGCTGAATATCAGTGCTTTCAAAAGGCTCGAACAGATGACAATAAGAAAAGCGAAGGTATTATAAGCAGGGATGTTAAAATGACCAGATCCTCAACATTACAAGTCTGAAAAGGTTAAAAAAGATCTGTTAAATATTTGAGTTATTGTGCCAACAGGATCAAATGTCAAACTACTTTCTTAGATCTCACCATGTAGTGCTGCTTCAGTTTTGGGAAGATACGTCTCAAAATTATAAATTGAATCAGTTCCAGTTCCTCATCCATACAATGCTGGTGCAAATTTTGATTGTGTCAAATGTTTGAGTTTTTGGCTTACATACCAAAACAGTACCGTAGGCTGTGGACCAGTGTTAAAACCATATGTATTGCTCGAAGACTGGGGAATACAATTGTAGTTGTCTTGTAGACAAGCAATTTGCAAGAAAACATCTGAATCAAAAAAAGTCCATATCAGCCTTTAATACACTCAGGAGAAAATGATCAGAAAGAAATGAAGGAAAGCATTCACACCATCATGAAATACATGTGCTCTCACCTGAGCACAGAGCTGGTGCATGACGTGGCCAAACTCATGGAAGTATGTTTCCACCTCGTCGTGCTGCAGCAGCGAGGGTGCGTCTGCTGTAGGTTTGCTGAAGTTGGCGACCATGGCGGCCACGGCGATCTGCCGCGTTCCATCAGGCAGCAAGCAGCCAGGCTGCAGACCAAAGCATGCAGCATGGCCGTACTTTCCCTCCCTGCAGAAACACGGTGTTCAATGCTGATACTTCACAGCAGCAATGAAAAAATATTGCTGATATCACTGATATTGCTGATATTGTGTGTGAGCTATTTCATGTTGGTGTAGAACTTATTGCAGTTCTTTTAGAAAGTACTCAGAACCTTGAAAATATTCAGTTTTTTATTTTTAATAAACTTGCAAAAATTTTAAAAATACCATTTTCGCTTGGTCAATATGGAGTTTTGAGTGTAGACAGTTTTTTTTGCATAAGGCAACATCATAAAACATCTAACAATGAAAGGGGTATGCATAGTTTCTGAATACTTATAAATATCAAAATTAAGTAAGAAAAGCACATATATATAAAACCATTTTATACAGCTTACCTTGGAAAGAGGTCAAGGTAAAACTGCCCAATTTCATGAGCTGTTGAGCGATCTTTGACGCTGTACAGTACAACATCCTCATGCCAGACTGGGGCATCCTCCACCAACTCAAACGAAAGGCCTAGTAGCTCCTGGTAGATATCTAGGAGCCCATGTGTTACCACCTCCATTGGGAAGTACTCCTTCAGTTGATTCTGGTCCACAGCATATTGCGTTTCCTCCACCTGTGTCATAAAATACCTAGTATCCCAAGCATGAATCTGCCCATCAAAGGGGAAACCCCTCTTCTGACATTCCTTCTCTTTTAACTTGAGAATCACAGCACGCTCCTCTTCACCCAGTGTCTTCAGTCTGCGTGCCAGTTCCTCTGGTTTGAAGGAAGAAAGAACAGACTAGAGGCCCAGTTCTATAAGGAAAGAAGTTAATATTTAAAGCTATAGTTCTAAGTGTTCAAGCTGCATATGAAGACTAACATACCGAGGAAGGCGGACACCTTCTTGCTGGATTTGGCCATGTTCATCTCTAGCACAAAGTCACCATGGGTGTTAAAGCCAAGCAGAGCACTCTTCTTGGCTCGAAGTTCTATTAACTCCTTTAGGATACTTGAGTTCTCCTACAGGTGAAAGAACGAAAAGGGAAGCTAACTCAGTTGCTGTGCAAAGCATTTATTAGCACAAAAATGTTTAATCTGACCCATACAGTAAATAAGCAGAATTACTGTAGCCTGCAGATGTACATGGCAGTTCTTAATGGAGGGGAATTTAAAAAAATCAGAATTCAGTATTTCAAAACATTACTGCCAAATTTCTGGCTTTATCAGCTGACACTGAAAAAACTACATTGTATCCTTGAAAAATACAGTGGCTTGCCAAAATTATTCAACCCCCTTGAAAGTCACGACAGTAGTCTAGAGTATAATATATATGCACAATTTTCTCAAACATTTGTCTTGAAAGTTCTTTTGCTCCAAAATATTTTCAAATGCAAAAATAGGTAAGTTGTCTAACAGTAAAAAGATAAAAATAAGAACCTGATGTGTGATGTCTGCATAAGTATTCAACCCCCCAGTGCTTTGGAAGCTTCAGGTTTGCACAGATGACAAAGTAATCACAAAGGGCACAGATTTGGCAGTTATCAGACCATAATTAGGTACTACTTAGTTCTGATGTATCTCCCAGGATGTAAAAAGTACCCTTTGGAAGGGCCATGGTCTTTACTGGACATTCACTACAAAAATGAAGATAAACATTCTGCTGATTTGAGGAACAATGTCATTGAAATGCAAAAGGCAGGAGAAATACTGAAGAGTTTGAATGCCCCATTAAGCACTGTTGGATCCATTATCTGGGAGGGTAGCAAGAAGTCATTCCTTAAGATGATCCACATAAAAGCATGTATGGCATTTGCTACAAAGCAGGACAAACACCCAGTTAAGATGTGGAAGGTGGTCAGATGAGACCAAAATAGAACTTTTTGTATGTGTGGTGTAAGACTAACACTGACCATGCCTCAAAAAACATCATACCTATGGTGAAATACGGTGGTGGCAGCATCTTGCTATGGTGATGCTTTTCATGTGCTGGGACAGGGAATCTTTCCAGAGTTGAAGGAACAATGGATGGGCACAAATACCACAAAATATTGCAGGAGAACATGTTCCAGAATGCTATGAACCTATGACTGGAGAGAAGATCCTTCTTTCAACCTGACAATGACCCTAAGCACAAGGCCAAAGAGACTGGAATGGCTCAATAATGGAAAGATGAATGTTCTGGAATGGCTGAGTCACAGCCCTGATCTTTATCCTATTGAGAAACTGTGGTACTATTTGAAAGCTGCCGTCTAAAGGTGTTGTCCCAGCAACCTACAGGATTTCCATAAATACTGCCAAGAACAGAGAATAATCAGTCTTGCAGTGTGCAAAACTGGTACATACTTACCCCAAAAGAATTAAGGCTGTTCAGTTTCTTCAGTTAAATATCTACAGAAAAATTGTTTATTTTGACTTTGGTATTGTTACAGGATTTGAGTTCACATAAAAAATTGAATGGATAAATGTGTGTATAAATCTTTTGTCATCCAGAAAATGACTTTCAAGGGGGCTGAATATTTTTGCAAGCCACTGTATGCTGGAATACACAACCAAAAATGTATGTATAATAAAGAACAAGCCTTGGGGAGTGTTCATCATACGGCATGAGTGTTCATGAACACAATCTGCTGTATACCTCCTTGCAGCGGGAATTAAAGGCTACTTCCAACTTTCTGCGTGTCTCAGGGATGTAACACTTCTTCATGGTGGGGAAGTAATGTGGATACTTCAGGGTAATCTTTAATTTTCCATCCTCATCCTTCTCAAGAGAGTTCAGAAAATCATCAGGAAGACCACCTGAAAAATACCAAAAAAAATGCACAATACCTCCGAGATAATGGGGCAATAATGGTACACAATCATTTTGTATGATTCAGTACATAATTTTCGATTTGTTATACACATAACAGAACATTCAATGACATGGGCGGAACCTAAAATTTAGCAGTAGATTTTCAATATGAAAAACATTTGCTAATTGATGTGAATTGGTTACGAATAATGCTGGTTATCGTCAGTCATAACTGGTGGCCTGCAAACATTTTAGCTTCCCTATAAATTACACGAACATGAAAAGTTGTTGATAAGACCAAGAGTATCTGTTGGTTCTATTATACGAAACTCACATATAAAATATTGGTTTTCGGCCTTGCATCTTGCATGCAGAGATTTCTCTGGATTCTCTTAATGTGTTAATATCATGTACAGATGAAATTCTCAAATTATCTGCAATATTAATTTAAGAATAATGTTCCTCAATGTGTTGCACTAATTGCTTAAGCAGTCTTTCACAAGGTGGTGAACCACTCCCTACCTCTCTGGTCAGCTCTTTTGATACCAAATCGTCTTACAAAATTGTTGCCAATTAACCTAATTGTGAAATATTCAATCAGGTGTTTTGTTTTAGTATTATGCAACTTTTCCACTAGTTTGTTGCCCCTGTCCCAACTTTTTTGAAACATGTTGCTGGCATCAAATTCAAATCGAGCATATGTCATAAAACAAAAACATTTTAACATGTCCTATTTTCAAGTAAATATGGGTTTATGTTTGATTTGCAAACCAATGCATTGCGTTTTCATTTACATTTTAGTGTCCCAACTTTACAAAAAAAAATCCATGTTCTCACCAAGCTGGTCTCTGCTAAAGGACAAAGTTGTTGTGTCTTCATTCAGGTGTTTATTGAAATCAATGCACAAGTTGCTTAGTTTTTTCTTGATATTTTTGATTTCCTACATAGGGGAAAAATCTTCATGATCATTGTATAACATTTATAAAAACATGATAAAAGTTGATCCATTTTGAATACTGGTCTCTTACATCCTGAGCTTCCTTCGGGAGGTGCAAACCATTCCTCTTGCCAAGCTTTATCAGTCTTTCCATGTACCTCTTACTCTCGGAACTTAAATTTTGTGCTTCCTGCTTTTCCTGTAAGTATAAAAAATGCAGTATGTACCCCTTAATTTATTGCTGCATACAAGCTCACTCTAACAGGTTGCAACAGAAGTGATACTTCTGAGCTATAGAAATGACAGGGTTCATACACATTTTTACCATTACATTTCCATGACTTTTCCATGACTATTCCATGACTTAAAGGTAAATATTCATGACTTAATAAACAGTAGTTCTGAGGCACTCACAAGGAATATAAGTTTTAA
>JAODLC010000047.1:18975302-18992410 GCA_026781145.1 Hippopotamyrus pictus
AGACGATTACCCACAATCCCGCAGCGAGAGAGAGAGATGAACCATCGGCTCAGTTGTGATCACGTGACGCTCGGCAGGCAAAGCGTATACATAATACTTGTATTGCAAGACCTCGCTCGTTTATCAAGTTAAAATTTATTTAAAAATTTTCCTCGTCTTGCAAAACACTCGCAAACCAAGTTACTCGCAATCCGAGGTTTGACTCTGTTTAACTACAAAAATAGGCTACCGGCAGTACGGGAGCCTCTTGGAGGTGTCAGTATCACAGACTTAGTTATTTGCTACCCTCCTGCTAATCTGAATAAGATTTACCTTCTTAGCCTACTAGTAATAAATAACCTTACATCAATGGCTTTCAGTATATATCTTTTTTCTTTGCCAGGTGTACTTGTGAAATCTTATGCATACCCTTGATAGAGAAAGTATATGTTGCAGGCTGTGCAGGGCGATTGGGCTTGAAATTGGGCCTGTGTATATTAAGTTTGGGGACATAGTTAAGACTTATGTAGCATTCTGTGATTTTTGGAAAAAGCCTGCTTTGTCACCTTCTTTTACATATGCAGGATTTGTGCAACTATGCTCAGGTAGTCAGATTTTCATTTGTGCGCCTTTGGTGGTAGATTTCTTTGCATACATTTTGCTCCTAGAACCAAAAGTAGGATGTGAGGAAGTACACTCAGTGACAAAAAAAAGCACCCAGACGGAGTGGTGGAAATGAATCTGCACATGATGAAAGGTCATGTGACTCTCGCAGTCATTATAATATCAGATCAAATGGAGAGAGTTGGCAGTATGGGTACATTGCTGGTCCCACGTCAGTAGGGTGTGGCACCCCCTGGGCCTGGATACATGCGCCGATACCGTGCGGAAGTGAGTTGTACAGCCATCGTATTCTCTCCTGCGGCAAGTCGGCCCACAGCCATTGTAACTGATCCTCCAGATTGGCACTGGGTCTGAGTTGATGCCGGAGCTGATCTCACACATGTTTGATTGGGGAAAGATCAGGGGACCTGGCTAACCACAGAAGGACCTGAACATGACATAGGCAGTCCATAGACTGTGGACGGGCATTGTCTTGTTGAAAGACTAGCAGGGTACTGTCTCAGGAGGGGTAAGGCATGCTGACACAGGATGTCACTGACATAGTGCTGTGCTGAACCCCCAAATCTCTACCACAGATGACCCAAATACACACACATAACTGTCATCTGTGCAATGCACAACCAAGATTCGTTACTGAACTTGGTCTGACACCACTCGTCATCAGTCCATGCCTCTTGGTTACGGCACCACTCCAAACACAGCCATCTCTGCGAAGGTGTTAACAGCAGCCTACGCATAGGATGGTGATCCCGTCTAGACGGTGTGAGATGACACAGGATGTTGTAGAGAGTTCAATTCCTGTGTCCGGATGGCGGGCGCAGATGTAATGGGGTTCTGTGATGCTTGCCGCACAATACAACAATCCTCCCTTAGTATGGTCTGTGTTGGGCAACTGCAACCTTCACAACGTGTGTGGGTGCCCTCATATGCCCATTCATTCTAACATCGAAACCCACATGCTGGGCAATTCCACGATATGACCACCCGGCCTCCTGCAACCCCCCAATGTGACCCCTGTCAAACTCTGAAGTGCTGGTAATGCTGTAAAATGCTTCTCCAAGGCTTCCTCTGAACTGGTGACTAGATTTGCCAACTCCTTGCAAATCTAATCATTTACATACCCATTGCTAGTCTGCATGTGTACCAATTGCTTCTGGGTGCTTAAGTTTTTTGTCATGGAGTATATATTAGATTGGTCTGAGCATATACCGATAGTGACCAAGTTGTATACTTGGTGATTTTTGGAAGTGATGCTATGAGAAGGAGTCCTGGTAATTCCATTGCACAGTTTTGTTGAGAAAGTTCTACACCGCCTTAGTGTGAGAAGCATAGAACCTGCTTGTTTGGTCTTGATCTTAATTACATCAAGTTGGTTGTTATGACGGCATCTAGTCTCAGTGTAACTGCAGTTAACTCCGCATCCATTGGGAGTACATATACACTTGTATTTCTGAAGTGCGTTACTTTTGGTAACTGATTGCTACATTGTTACCCGTCCAGCTGAGTAATATACTACGTCTCTTGTGCATAGGTAATGGAAAGTGAGGAGTTCATGCTCCTTCCAGCTAACCAACTGATCGATATCATCTCAAGCGATGAGCTGAATGTACGGAGCGAAGAGCAGGTGTTTAATGCTGTTATGGCCTGGGTTAAGTACAGTATCCAGGAACGCCGACCACAGTTGCCCCAGGTAAGATGCTTAGCCCACTGGAATACAAGCAGGCTCCTAGAAACTTCTATGTCAGGAAAATGAAGCGAGCTAATAGGATGCTTGATTGAAATGAAGCAGTGAAATAGAAAAGAGTAAAAAAACAGTATCATTGCAATATTCAGAGGTGAAGTGGAAGGACATTTTTTTTGTGAGGGGTGGGGTGGATGTTTAAGTGTGTAGTGACCTATTTTGTTGAGTTGATTATTGTAGACACTGGATGGAGAATACTTATGGTTTTGCAGCTAGTCAGCCGCTGCCACAGACACTTGCTAGCGTGATGACTCAAGATCGCTTAGCATCAAAGTAAAGGGTGATTGCAGAAGACACCTGACCCTCTGAATATTATCAGTCAATGTATTAGATCTTATAACCACTTCGCAGAAATGTTATCTGGATGAAGATCTATTCTATTTTATTTCAAAACAATTTGCGGCAAAATTAAAGCTGCAAGTGCTTGATGGCAGCAAAGGAAGGAACTGGCAGCTACAGAAGTCGCTTGTGAACACAATAACTAAAATAAGATCTTTTTCATACTTCATAGGTACATTGTATAGATCATGATCTGGGGTCTATTATGTTTTGAGACAAATCACATTAAAATTTAAACCGTATCACTTAGTGGTGGCACCTCATAGGACAGCCGCAGATGCAAATCTGGTCAACCTGATTACACTGAGACAAGTCGCACAAAGTTGAGCTTTTAGTAAAGATCTACTGGAGAGGTGTGGGGGGGTCTATACCAGTCACTGAAAGGGCCATATTAAAAATCCGCTAATGACTTTGCGGGTCAGCTGAGGCTTTTTTATTCAGTTAACAAACATTGCAGTTATTTGTTTAAAATACATGTAAATAAAATACATGTAAATAATATTTACAGATATGAACTAGAGGCAGTATAGAAGCCTCTTGTCAGTGTCATTATCACAGACTTCGTAATGTTGTCTACCACTGCCCTGCTAACCTGAATAGGACCTACTAGTAATAAATAACCTTGCTGTCAGTATTTGTTTTTTTCCTTGCCAGATGCAGTTTTGGAAACTGCATGCTTGCTCCTTGAGAGAGAGAATATGTCACATGTTGTGCAGGTCCATTGGGCTTGAGAGTGGGCTGGTTTGGGGGCATAGTTAAGACTACATACACTTATCTCATCTTATCCATTAGCCAGTTATCCATTTCCAGCAACATATCCATGGTCAATATAACAGAACCGACAGCCAGTCCAGGTCTTATCAGCTACTCTCTCTCCAGTGTTGTGATTTTTTTGGGAAAGTGAAATGTTCCCAAACTGCTGATTATGATTGACTGTAACCTAACCAACTGACAGCCACAATTAGCATAATAGAATAGTAATACTTTATTAATCCCCATGGGTAAATTCTCTTTACCCTTTCTTGCTCTCCAACAGACATGCATACAAGTGAGAGCAAGTTCCAGGGAATACATTTTTGTTCTGGAAGCATCTATTTCTTGGGTGGTTCATCCATCTATGTTCCTTTGACTTTCTAAGAGAAGCTCTAAATGTGCTCATTTTGAATCTCAATTTAAAAAAGCATGTATGTAGTCAAAGAAGAGAATGAGTAACTCCCATGCCTTATCCAGGTTCTCCAGCATGTCCGCCTGCCATTGCTGAGCCCCAAGTTCCTAGTTGGGACCGTGGGGTCAGATCCCCTTATCAAAAGTGATGAGGAATGCCGGTGAGTCAAGTAGAGAAAATTAGAACTGACGTCTGTCAAGTATCATTCTGAAGACTTGTGTTGCATATGAAAAATGAGAAAAATATGAAAATGGTAGCTTGGTCAAAAAAGTCCCCCCCTTGTGTGGCCAGGATGGAAGCTAATTCACTACATGTCTGTTAAACACACAGCATTTTATATTGCATGTTTAAAAGCACTTGGTAAATGATTTCATTGAGCTACTTTTATTGTAGTTCAGGACTATACAAATGCAGTTTCTGGCCTTTTTTTTAAGGCAGTTTATGCTCAATTTACAGATATGATAAAGCACATAGTTCCCAACAAAAGACTGTATATGTAGGGAAGACCTACACTACCAGTCAAAAGTTTTTGCACACCGCAGTTTACCACTTTTCCCTTTTTTTCATAAACTGCAGATTTTGTGTTCTTGTTAAGCATTGGAAACAAACAATTTTCCTTAATGGCATAGAAAAAGTATGTAAGTGTATATTTGACATTCTATTAACTGATTGTATGGTGATGTAAAATTCTAGGTTATCCTTTAACTTTAAATGCCCTAGTCAACTGTTTCATGCCACAAACCAGAGCAGTATTTAATGTCCTTTGCTGTTCTCACTGCTAAGGGAGGTTACTTTGATGAATCAAAGATATGACATTTTCTTGCTAATAAAGGTACTCAGGTGGTGAAATACTGTAAATTTATATGTTAACAATGAATACTGAGTGTATTTTTTAGTAAATATTAAGTTAGTAACAAGTAAATGTAGAAAATCTCAGTGTGTGCAAACACTTTTGACTGGTAGTGTACATGAAAGAGCCCCCTCTCGGCATATGACCTAAACTGATTTTTATGTTTAATTCTTAAACATTAAACCTATTGTTTCTTCAAAAGTAAATTTACCAAATTTATCTTCTAAGAAATTTGAGGTCCAAATTTCTGATAGACAATTAGATTAACCTTCATGAAGAATCAGTCTTCTACAAATTAACGTGGAATCTTCATGTTTGAATCTCCTTACTGTAATTGTCCTTTTTCCCCCAAATACAGAGACCTTGTTGATGAAGCAAAGAACTATCTGCTGTTACCTCAGGAGCGACCCTTAATGCAGGGCCCGCGAACACGGCCTCGGAAACCGATTCGATGTGGGGAAGTCCTGTTTGCAGGTGGGAGGGAGGATGGTTAGAGCCATAGCCTAACCTTGTGTGTTAGATGAAAATCTGAAACATTTTCATGTGATGTGAAGCAACACACAATCATACGGAGTATGTCTTGTGTGTGTCTGTGAGACAGTGGGGGGCTGGTGCAGCGGTGATGCCATTTCCAGTGTGGAGCGCTATGACCCCCAGACCAACGAGTGGCGCATGGTGGCCTCTATGAGCAAACGCCGCTGTGGAGTGGGTGTGAGCGTCCTGGATGATCTGCTCTATGCAGTTGGTGGTCATGATGGCTCCTCTTATCTAAACAGTGTGGAGAGGTAATTTAGTTTGTTTTTAAATGCTCATTGTTATAAAAAAATTCCTTCTCATTTCTTTTTAGTTGTTCTTAGCATAGCGTGGCTTATCAAAACATAGCTTGAAGTTCTACATTTTGTTGAGACTTTTTCACTTCCATCAGACCATCCACTATGTAACCTGGAAAAATATTTTATATTCTTTTGAGTATAATATTCCATTTTAATATTAGAATTCTTAAATTGGCATATTAAACAGTAAGAAGGGTAAGTTGTCAATTTAGTAAATAAGTTATAACACAAGATTTATTTCCTTCACATCTCTCTAGATATTGAGTTCTTACATTCATTGAAAGTCATATAAGCATGTCTGTGTGCAGCATGATTTTGATTTCCCACTTAAATTCCACTGTTGTAAAAATGCCATCCATCCATCCATCCATCCATCCATTATCTGCTGCTTGTCTGGGGTTCGGGTCGCGGGGGTAGCAGCTTCAGGAGAGATACCCAGACCTCCCTCTTCCCAGCTACCTCTACCAGCTCCTCGGGGAGAACGCCGAGGTGTTCCCAGGCCAGCTGAGAGATATAATCCTGGGTCTGCCCCGGGGCCTCCTCCCTGTTGGACATGCATGGAAAACCTCTCTGGGTAGCCGCCCAGGAGGCATCCGCACCAGGTGTCCAAACCACCTCAGCTGGCTCCTTTCGACGTGAAGAAGCAGTGGTTCTACTCTGAGGCCCTCCCAGATATCCGAACTTCTCACCCTATCCCTAAGGGATCCCCTGCGGAGAAACCTCATTTCGGCCGCCTGTATTCGCAATCTAATTCTTTCGGTCACTACCCATACCTCATGACCACAGGTGAGGGTAGGGACGAAGATGGACCAATAGATCAAGAGCTTTGATTTTTGGCTCAGTTCATTCTTAGCCACAACGAACCGGTTAAGCACCTGCAAAACTGTAGACGCCACTCCGATTCGTCTATCCAGCTCCCGATCTCGCCTACCCTTACTCGTGAACAAGACCCCGAGATACTTGAAACTCCTCCACTTGAGGCAGTACGTCTTTCCTTACCTGAAGAGGGCAATCCACCCGTTTCCAGCTGAGAACCATGGTCTCGGACTTGGAGGTGCTAATCTTCATCCCCACCGTTTTGCACTAGGCTGCGAACCGCCCCAGAGCACGCTGGAGATCCTCAGCAGATGAAGCCAACAAGACAACATCGTCTGCAAAAAGCAGCGAGGCAATCCTGAGGCCACTAAACTGGACACCCTCAACACCATGGCTGTGCCTAGAAGTCCTGTCCATAAATATTATAAGCAGGACCAATGACAAAGGGCAGCCCTGGCGGAGCCCATCCCGTACTGGGAACATGTCCGACTTATTACCAGCAATGCGGACCAAGCTCCTGCTTCATTCATACAGGGACCAAATCGCCCACAACAGTGGACCCCGGACCCCATACTCTCAAAGCACCCCCCACAGAGCACCTCGGGGAACCCGGTCGTAAGCCTTTTCCAAATCCACAAAACACATGTAGACTAAATAGGCAAACTCCCAGGCCCTCTCCAGTACCCTTGCAAGGATATAAAGCTGGTCAAGTGTTCCACGGCCAGGACAAAAACCGCATTGTTCCTCCTGAATCCGAGATTCAACTATCGATCTCACCCTTCTCTCCAGTACCCCGGAATAGACTTTCCCAGGAAGGCTGAGAAGTGTGATCCCCCTGTAGTTGGAACATACCCTCCGGTCCCCCCTCTTAAATAAGGGAACCACCACCCCGGTCTGCCAATCCAGCGGCACTGTCCCTGACCGCCACACACTGCTGAGAAGGCGTGTCAGCCACGACAACCCCACAACATCCAGAGCCTTCAGGTACTCCGGGTGGATATTGTCCACCCCCGTGGCCCGGTCACCACGTAGCTATTTAATCACCCTGGCCACCTCAGCTCCAGTGATGGGCAAGCCCCCCTCAGCACCCTCGGGCTCTCTGCCCGCAGATGTCTCAAAGACAGTGTGCGTAGATGTATCTGAGGCACGGTTGAGGAGATCCTCAAAGTATTCCTTCCACCTCTGGGTAATGTCCCCAAGTGAGGTCAACAGCACCCCCTCCCCACTATAAATGGTAAGAACCCGGAGCTGCTCCCCCCTCCTGATATTCCGGATGGTTTGCCAGAACCTTTTTGAGGCCGACTGAAAGTCACTTTCCATGGCCTCACCGAACTCCTCCCACGCCCGGGTTCTTGCTTCTGCGACGGCCCGAGCCACGTTCCGCCTGGCCTGCCGGTACCCGTCAGCTGCCTCCGGAGACCCCCGGGCTAATAATTCCCGGTAAGCCTCCTCCTTCAACGTGACAGCCCCCCTTACCTCTGGTGTCCACCATCAGGTACGGGGGTTACCGCCACGACCACCCTGCAGCCATAGCTCCGTACGGCCGCTTCCACAATGGAGGTCCGGAAGAGTGTCCATTCGGACTCAATGTCCCCAACCTCCCCTGGTATGCAGTTGGAATTTTGCCGGAGGTGCAAGTTAAAGCTCTGGTGAACAGGAGCCTCTGCCAGACGTTCCCAGCAGACCCTCCCTATGCGCTTGGGCCTACCAGGTCTGAACGGCTTCCTCCCCCGCCACCTGAGCCAACTCACCAACAGGTGGTGATCAGTTGACAGCTCTGCCCCTCTCTTTACCCGCGTGTCCAAGACGGAAGGCCACAGATCAGATGATACGATTATGAAATCGATCAGCGACCTGTAGCCCCGGGCATGTTTGTACCATGTCCACTTGTGCACACCCTTATGCTTGAACATGGTGTTTGTTGTGGACAAACCATGCATTGCACAGAAGTCCAATGATAGAACACCACTCGGGTTCAGATCAGGGAGGCCGTTCCTCCCAATCTCCCCCCTCCAGGTCACACTGTCATTGCCCACGTGAGTGTTGAAGTCCTCCAGCAAAACGATGGAATCCCCTCGTGGCACGCTAACAAGCATACCATTAAGGAAATCCAAGAAGGCCGGGTACTCTGAACAGTCAGAGACCTATCCCCGACCCGAAGGTGCAGGGAGACAGCCTTCTCGTTCACCGGGTAAACTCCGTTGTTAATGCACCGAGCTGTGGGGCCACTAGTAGCCCCACCCCAGCCCGGCGTCGCTCACCTGCCGCAACTCCGTTGTAAAAATGCCTTTATGTAAATTCTGTTTGTTATAGTTATGTAGGATTTGCTGCTAATTCGAACACAGCTTTGAATTATTTTTAACAGTTAAAATCTTTTGACACAGTTTCCAACCAAGATTCTGTAAAGATCTGCCATAATTTCCTTTTACAGTGGTACCTCAGTTCTCGAACTCGTTAGAACTTGAATTTCTTAGAAGTCGAACCAATCAGTTAAAAAAAATTACCTAGAGCTCGATCTGAATCTCAGAAGTCAAACCGTGAACGCCGACGTAAGAACTTGTACGCGCAGGGAAATGAGTCACGCGGCACATCTCTCAGCGTAAACAAAGGGTAAAGCTTCAGTCTCAGCCTCGCATTAGCTGTGGTAGCACCGTGCATGTTTACTGAATACCGAATATATATACAGTGGTACCTCCGAACTCGAATTTAATCCATTCAGAACTCCAGATCGAATCCTAAAAAGTTCAAGTTGTGATAGAATTTTCCCCATAAGAAATAATGACCAATTAGAACACACCAATTCTTGTTTTATCCGGTTCATTTTGTGTTTAAATGCTTTAAAAAAAAAAAAAAAAACATTTAGACAATGATGAACAGTAACAGTAATTATTATATATAATAAAATACATTTAAAAATAAAGATTTCTTATTCAATATTTTAATCTTAATAAACCATTAATACGTTTAATTATAATAATATTGTTGTGCTGAGCGGGGATGGAACGGAGACAAAGGCGCAGACTTCAGGGTATTGGGGAATACGGGGTTTTAAATTCAGGTAAGGCAGGCAAAATGCAGTCGGACAATACAATGACCGGACTGGGGAAACCAACTGAAACGCGGACGAAATACAGAGGACTAATGACAACCAGAAACAGCTGATCACACAGGGATTCCACACGGGGTTAACGAGGGGGGGTGTGGCACACGGAAGGAGCGGACGATTGGGGCAGGACACATTGTTTGGATACATTTATTTTCTTACTTTACAAATTGCTGTTTTGATAAATGTGCTTAGATGTGTTTAGTACAGTATATGCTCTTCTTGTTTTATCCAGTTCATTTTGTGTTTAAATGCTAAAAAAAACATATTTAGGTGTAATTTTTTTGGGGCCGGGAACCAATTAATTGGTTTTCCTTTATTTCTTATGGGGAAAATTCGATCACAACTTGAACTTTTTAGGATTCGATCTGGAGTTCTAAACGGATTAAATTTGAGTTCTGAGGTACCACTGAAGTTTAAACAAGAACAAAAAAAAAGAACAGTTGTGGCGAATAAAAGAAAATATTGTGCTATGTTCTTTTGTGCTCTTATTTCATCAGATATGACCCCAAGACGAATCAGTGGAGCAGTGATGTGGCCCCTACAAGTACCTGTAGAACCAGTGTGGGGGTAGCTGTATTAGGGGGCTATTTGTATGCAGTTGGTGGCCAAGATGGAGTGTCCTGCCTCAACATCGTAGAAAGGTCATGAGACTTGAATCAATACTCAGTTGTGCCTGCTAACAGCAAATATGTGAATATTCTAGATTCCAGTTTATTTTTTGTGTTCATTCCCCACAGGAACAACAATGCTGAAACTTAATCTTCTCTTTACCAACAACATCGAGGATATTCATTTTTATGTTCTGTACCATCTTCCAGATATGATCCAAAAGAGAACAAGTGGACACGAGTTGCTTCCATGAGCACCAGGAGGCTGGGTGTTGCTGTGGCAGTTCTGGGTGGGTTTCTCTATGCTGTGGGAGGGTCGGATGGAACATCCCCTCTCAACACAGGTACGGTGAATGTTTAATGATCAGTATTAAATATAAAATTAATTTGAGACCCTCTACTATTTCTGTTTTAACTTTAAATATGATTTAGTTGAAATTATAGCACTGAAAATATATTTAGAATGTAAGCAAAAGTGCTGTTTTAAATCTAAATGCTTAGATGTTTAAAAAATTATACAGTGGTACCTCAGAACTCGAATTTAATCCGTTCAGAACTCCGGATCGAATCCTAAAAAGTTTGAGTTCTGATCAAATTTCCCCCGTAATAAATAATGGAAAACCAATTCCCGGTCCTGGTTCCCGGCCCCAAAAAATTACAGGTAAATGTTTTTTTTTTTTAGTATTTAAACACAAAATAAACCGGATAAAAGAAGAGCATATACTGTACTAAACACATATAAGCACATTTATCAAAACAGTGATTTTTAAAGTAAGAAAATAAATGTATCCAAACAATGTGTCCTGCCCCGATTGTCCGCTCCTTCCATGTGCCACATCCCCTCGTTAATCCCGTGTGGAATCCCTGTGTGATCAGATGCTTCTGGTTGTTGTCATTAGTCCTCTGTATTTAGTCCACGTTTCAGTTTGTTTCCCCAGTTCGGTCATTGTATTGTCCGTCTGGGTTTTGCCTGCCTTACCTGTAATTAAACCCCATATTCCCCGATAACCTGACGTCTGTGCCTTTAATTAATGGTTTATTAATATTAAAATTACTGTTACTGTCTATCATTGTCTAAATGTATTTTTACTGTCTAAATATATATATATTCAACTTAGTGTAAACATGCACGATGCTATCACAGCGAATGCGAGGCTAAGACTGAAGCGTTACCCTTTGTTTCCGCTGAGAGATGTGCTGTGTGACTCATTTCCCCGCGCGTACAAGTTCTTAGGTCGGCGTTCACGGTTCAACTTCTGAGATTCAGGTCGAGTTATAAGTAATTTTTTTTTCGAACTGGTTGGTTCGACTTTTAAGAAATTCGAGTTCTAATGAGTTCGAGAACTGACGTACCACTGTATTTCCAAGTTCCTGTATACCAGAGTATTCAAGCAAGCAGTATTTCTGTTGCATTTTTTCTATATTGTTTCTAGATTTTGTTGTTTGAAAAAGAGAACAATGAGTTTTGAAACCCACGTCATCCAAACTAAGATCAACAAAGCATAGTCACCAAAAAGAATAATCAGCATCTGCTGGTGTCAAAAACTCATACAGCTGCATTTTGTCTCATCGTCCTGTCCACTAGGCCTTCGTTTGTCATGCAGTGATAGAAATGTAATGTTTTAAAACAGTTATGCTAGGAAATGGTGTGTGAAAGTTATTCAACAGTGAGTCGGAATTAGGCTTACATTTATTAAAAATCTGTTTTTGTTTAACCTAGTATGTTTTTATGTTTCATCCAGTGGAGAGGTATAATCCACAAGAAAATCGATGGCACACAGTGGCTCCCATGGGGACGCGCAGAAAGCACCTAGGCTGTGCTGTCTACCAGGATATGATCTATTCTGTTGGTGGTCGAGATGACACCACTGAGCTTAGCAGCGCTGAACGCTACAACCCTAGGACAAACCAGTGGTCTCCTGTGGTTGCCATGACATCTCGGCGAAGTGGTGTAAGCTCTGCCTTTTTTCCCTCTACTGATTTATCTGTGGGGTTCAAATTGGAGTCCAAGATGGTGTGACTTAAACAATGTTTTAATACAAAATTTGCTGTGATGAAAAGCTGTGGGGGACAAAAAGGTCTTTGGTTGTGGGTTCCATTTCCACTCTTGGCTGCAATGTTCATGTGGAGCTGGCATGATCTCACCAGGGTAATTGCATTATTTTCTAGAAATCCTGCTTGGGATCAATAGAACATCTTTAATCTTATCTATCTAAATTGACTGGGAACTGAGAAATTGTACGTAAATTATATTCAGCATTGAAATGTGCTGTTGCATGCAGACTATGCTTTATGCCTGAGATGATAATTGACCATTTTTTAACTGTCAATGCAGGCAGAGATGGCATAGTAAGGGTGGGAATGTTCATTTAAAAAAATATGGCTACAATCTTCTTGGAAAATCCTCTGAAAAAAGTCCCTGTTTAAATACCATTTTGCTGCTCCTACACGCCTACTTGTGTCGGGATATGATTGAAGTAGGATATGTTGAACCATGTCACTTGTCCTGGACAGAATCACAAGGTTTTGGAGCCTCTCCCAGACAGCAGAGCAAACTAGCACCCTGAATGGGTTATTGCATACATACATTCAACATTAATTAATCGCCTGCGGACAAGCACATTGTGAGAGATGTAGTAAAAGTTTCCAATCTATTTCTTTTTATAATTTACCAGATCTTTTTGTAGAATCTCAAAAAAAAAAAATCCGTAATCAGTTTTTTCAAAATGTTTTTAAAAAATTTTAAAATTAAAAAAAAAATTAAAAAAAAAAAGTTTTTAAAATTTTAAATCGGCAAAAATGTGAACCATGTCTCCATTTTACCCTTATTTGGGGGCATGAAGTACTATGCTTACCTTCAGGATCTCTGTTCACATTGTAAACAACCACATTGCCATGTATTTACAGTGTATTTTCAATAGTAGATCTATGGTAATGCATGGTAATTACCCTTGTTTCTTTGGGGGTGACGCAATCCGGATTTATCTCCATGATCTCACCACAGTAAAAGGTGTTGTAGGTCGAAACAAAATTTATTGAGAACACCTTTCACTCTGCTAAAATGGCAAGCCTCATGAATTGACAGGAAGCACCTCAAGCTTTTTGGAAAATGGTGGAGGAAAGTGACAATGAAGATTAATTTCTAGCGGAAGATTGCAACACTGATAAAGAATTGTTTCATTTTGAAAACTGGCTTGATCCAGTTGTTGATGACCTCTCCAAGTAAGTGCATTTTTATTACCATACTTATTGATACATGCATAAAGTTATAAAAACAAATTTAGTGTACATGTGCTTATAACTTACATTTGGCTCTTTCTCAAGTTGGTTAGTCATTACTATTTTAAATTCACTAATGTAGTCATGATTGAAAATCAAACACTAAAATCATACAGGCACGTAAAGTTTTGTTATTTTTGAGTTAGCATTGTGCAATGTATTGGCATAACTGTTTTGTATACGTGTCTGCTAATGGCTGGAATGCAGTTTGGTGTTGTGCTGTTATCACATATTTTTTGCAACATTTACAGAGACGAAGACTGATCTGTAGGGCACCTTGGAATATTGGTCAGACAGGATCACGCTATTCCAAGGTGCGTAAAAGCAACTAATTCTGAAATGTAACACTTTGAAAAGCAGTACAGTTTCTTCATCCACATTCATTTTTAGTATGTTGAAAGGTATCTGTGGCTTTATGTGAGATGGTACTGTTGTGTTCACTTTTGGATACAAGAACCTCTACGTTGTAACCATAGCATGTTTTTTTAATACATATTTATTTCTGTTTATTATACAGTTTACCTCTTCGAAAACTGCAAGTTCCCTGCTGGCTGATGAAAAAGTGATCAATATGTACAAAACGCTCTTCCATGTATATAGGTTGTTTGGTGTGTATATGCCATTTACTACATTGTAAACCAGTTTCTATTTTTTGCAATAAATGTTTCTAAACAAGAAAATTTCCTCTTGCTTCTCTTACTGAATTCTTTTCTGTGTTTCTTGGAGGTGGGGAGAGCTGTGACTAGTTGGTGGGACACTTCGGCCACCTAGGCCAGGTGTGAATAGCTCATGCATACACGTGAAAACCCCTACATACACATGTCCACAGTGTTCTCTAAGTGTTCCAAACTGTTTTTGCAATGTGTATATTTTGACTTCAAATTCCAAATTGAACATTAATCAGACATATTTACAAGATACATTTAATTTAAGATAAGCTTACGGCCAAAACAAATATATAAGAAATTTACCATGGTGTAAGTTCATGAAATTGAAACAAATGTGTGATCATGGCCCCAGTCAGTTGAAGTGTGTCCCTAGTCTCCAGAGGGTTAAGGCAAGTTAGAGATACCAGTTAGGCTTCATGCATGAACTTGGTCTATGGGAGGAAACCCACTCAGCCTGAAGAGATCTTGCAACCCCACACAGAGTGGAGTTGGAAAAGAACCCTCATCTCCGGAGGTGTTATAGATAGTATAGACTAAACATTTGTTGTTCTCAGTTATTTTAAATCTGAAAAGAATTGTTTAATGCTTGCAGACAGTAGTACATGTGATGAGAATGGTCAATATCATTCAATCACATATTTTCATAAGTCATTTGTTGCAAAGTGTGATTTACTCATTTGAACATGCAGGAAAAAAACCTTTGACCTATTTTGTATCTTATGTCCAGATATTGGGTTGCTCTGCATATTTTAAATGGTGCATATCCTTTTTCTGCGTTCGACCCTTAGGGATTATTTTTTCCTATTTACAAATATATAATACCTAGCTGAGTTTTATAAATGCAACATGTTCATCATTTGCTTGATATCTTTTTTTCAGGTGGGCTTAGCAGTTGTAAATGGACAATTAATGGCTGTTGGAGGCTTTGATGGCACAACATATCTAAAAACAATTGAAGTCTATGATCCAGATGCTAATACATGGCGGTAAGTAGGCTGCTCAAAGGGACCAAACATTTTTGAGAACTATGAGGACAAACTGAGTTACTGTACACAAGAATTATTGGGATCAGAAAGTTCACATTTTTACAAGTTGTAGATAAATGGTGCTGTAATACATTCTTGATTTCCCAGTTTTCATAAGCATTTGAATAAAAATTAAAGAGAAACAATAGAGATCTCCCCATCCCTAAAACTAACCTTATTCCTTATTTCCTTCTTTTTTTGTTTCAGACTCTATGGTGGAATGAACTATCGGCGACTAGGTGGGGGGGTGGGCGTAATCAAGATGACACACTGTGAATCACATATATGGTGACTGCCCACCACCACAGCTTGTGCTCCCTCTAAAGACGCTAAATAAGTAACTTTGTATATACTGCAAAAAATATGCAGTTGCTAAACTGCAAGACTAATTTTATTCTCACAGCTGAAGCAATGCATCATACCTGAATGGGACTTAATTTGGAACATTGTCATACATCTTCAACAGCATTCCTCCTCAGTCACATTCTTCTGGTAATTATAAACTGAACTGTAATGCATTTTTAGATGATATTTAGTATGCCAGAAAATGACATGATACAAGTAATTTCCCCATGCTGAAATAGAATTAAACTTCACTTTGTTGTAATCTAGTATTAATTGGGTGTACTTGGGGTTGTCTCAGATTTCCTTTTTTGTTTTGGCCAGTCCTGGAAAGGACAGGATAAACCTTAGGAGTAACTGCCTTTAGCTGAGGTTGCACTCCCCTTTTGCAATTGGAAGGCCAAGCCAAAGTGGCTAAAATGTTTTTACCTATGGTTTATGGAAGGCACAGAACATAATTACGGTCCTTGAGGAAGGAGAAAAAGCTACTTGTAATACATGTGAACTAAATGAGCTGAACACTGAAAATTAGGGCATAATGTCCTTACAAAGTACAGTGTTTGGCTTTTTAAGGGAAAAAAGATGAAATTTCTTCCATGTCACGGACAGGTAAAAAAGGCATCATTCTTTGAATATGGAGTCACCTTTCAGAAAGAATATTAATTGGAACAATGTGCACTGTCACTTGTAATTATGGGAACAATGTGTACAGAAGATTTTGCATAGAATTGTAACATGCAATACTTATGCAATATTCAATCACAGCACCTGTTGTTGGATATGCTGTTTATCAGTTGTTACAAAATACGTTTTGGTTTGCAGTTCAGTCACCAGTCACTTGTAAATTTATTGCTGGTAAAGCATTTTAAGCATTAAAACTTTGAACCAAACCGTGTGCCAAACATGAGTGTAAAGGAAGAACCTAAGATGTATTTTGTCAACCTCTCAGCTCAATTTATTAAAAATTTTAGTAAAATAGGATAAGAAACTTCTAAAATATTCAGTACAAGCAGAAACAGAAACCTGCTAATTATTCTGCCAGTATCACCTTGTTCTTCTGAACGTTATGCATTTTACAGTACATTGAGAAATACTTTCCCATGTACCGTAGCTGTCATCCATGCAAAGTTTACCAAAAGTGGTTCAGATGCTTTAAATTGCATCTTTTAATTGTCTTAAGATAAATGACCTTCTGTAATAAGGGGTAAGTTAGAGGTAAATAAACTCAAAAAAAAAAAAAGTTAAGCACCTAGATGGAGTGGTGGAAATTAAATTAATCTGCATGTGATGAAAGGTCATGTGACTATCACAATGATTAAAATATCAGTTGGATAATAGTTGGCAGTATGGGCACACTGCTGGTCCCATGTCAATCGCATGTGGCACCGCCCCCGACCTGGATACATGTGGCAATACGGTGCGGAAGGGAGTTGTGCGGCTGTTGTATCCTCTCCTGCAGCAAGTCGGCCCACAGCTGTTGTAACTGGCCCTCGACATCCTGCAGATTGGGACTGGGTCTGAGTTAACATCCAAGCTGATCCCAAACGTGTAGAAATTATTAGCTCGAATAAATTTATATTCTCCACCATTATGTTTTAAATTAATTAAAGTTAATTAATTATTATTTTATGACGATTATTAACCAATTGTTATGCTGAATGGTCGGCTCCTCCAAACTCAATTGAGGTATCCCCGTAAGTCTGTTAATGTGAGACTTAAATGGGATTCACTAA
>JAODLC010000047.1:19020853-19031848 GCA_026781145.1 Hippopotamyrus pictus
AAAAAAACATATTTAGGTGTAATTTTTTGGGGCTGGGAACCAATTAATTGGTTTTCCATTATTTATTATGGGGAAAAGTCGATCAGAACTTGAACTTTTTAGGATTCAATCCGGAGTTCTGAATGGATTAAATTCGAGTTCTGAGGTACCTGTGTGTGTGTGTGTATGTGTATGTGTATATAGTAGCAAACTAAAAAGTGCTAAATCAGCACATATATGCACCGCTGCCTTAATGCAAGGTAAATGGTAAATGGCAGAAATACTCAATTAACATCAGACCCGCCTGTTTCCTATACTAATGAATGTCAAATTCCCTCCAACTCCTCCAACCAAGATGTATTTTGGTGTATGTAGCCTTTTTTTAAATTAATTTGCATTTAGTGCTATTAACAGCAGCAAATATAACACCCTCAACCAAAAAGCTGTAATGTTCATAATCAAGTGGCTGCGAAGTCTTTAAATCATACAGCTGAAAAGTTTTCAAACACAGTATTTTATTTGAAATGAACTGCAGAATGCAATATTTTCGGCTAAAACAGCTTGTCATTCTGTTTCCATTGTTACTCTGACAATTATAAAACAAATATGAAAAAACATTACCTATGACACTTTTAATATCTTTTTGAAACAAGGCCAACCATAACCTCCTGTAATAGCAATTGAAGTGTATTTATTATATTATAAAATATATTATAGAATATTTTTTTAATTTACATAAATGGAAAGGACTTGTTACTACTAAAACCTAAGTAAATGTCACTGTCCAAAAAGTGAAAAATAACATTTTAATCATTTTAAATCGTAATGCCTACCTCTACTCAATACCATGGTAAAAATATATGTATGTGTATTATAGGGCTGGATGATTTGGGGAAAATATCTAATCACGATTTTTCTGACATTGCAATTATGATCTGATTTGTGATATGTGTTTTATATGTCAAGCTTCAGTTCAATATTAAGTGTAATAAATTTAAAACATGACACAGCATTACTACATGAGATACCATCAAAATATGAACAGGTCTATATTTTAATGCAAGGATGAGAATTTAAAGATGTGGTGTGTTAGGTTAAATAAAGTAATAATGAATACAATTTCATCAAAAAGAAGAACAATAGCGATCTTGCAGCAAACAGCTTGGTCCCCTAATAACACTAGAACCAATGAACAAGCAAGAACTACTTTGGTGTATGCAGCTATTTTGTTTGCGCTAATGTGTTATATCTTTTTAACAGCAGCGAATCTAACACTCTCAAGCAAAAAGCCGCAATGTTCATAACAGAGTGGCTATTCTGAAATCGTAAAGCTGGAAAAATTTCGACCGTACTATGCATTTTATAAAATGTCGAATAAATATACGTAGTTTATTGGTGATTTCATGTTGGTCAAAGTTTCCGATTTTTGACAACTGTAGCCTATATGGTTATTCTCTATACAAATATGTGTTCAGGGTTGCAGACTCTCACAGGTTTGGGTAACACACTTTCAGACTCGCACAAGAAATCTTACGGCAAATCTAAATTATTCTATTATAAACTTAGAATTAGCTGCATCAAAAACGTTAGGCCAGTTTGCAAACCCTACAGATTATTTACATGGTAATAAAACTTACACGTACATGTATGTGCAGACTCGTCTCAAACAGAAAGCCTCACTCCGGACAGCTGACCAAAGTTGGCAACCCTGCATTTTATTTGAAATGAGCTCGTAAAATGCAGTTTTCAACTGAAGCAGCCTTATCATTCCTTTGCTTTGTTGCTCTGACAAATACAAAATGAATGAGAACATTTTATGCATCACTTTTTAATGTCTTTTCTAAATGATAATACCGTATCGCAGCCATCTTGAATTCTGTGGTTGGGGTTGTATAGATTCTTTCGACTTGCTGAGTAGGAATTCTGACTTTTGGGGACGTTCCAGTCGAAATCTCTGACTAGGAACTCCCATTTCAGAATTTCCATGTGTAGTTTTCCCTGTGCTTGTGGGTGTCCTCCTTCAGAACGTAAAGATAAACTAGAACACTAGAAAACTCGTAAGCATATATGCTGCCCCTCGGTACATACACTGCCTATGATACGTATGATACCCCAAAAAAATGAGTACTGTTGCGTTTTCAGAATTTTGATTTTGAAAGGCATCGTAAATATCAGTTCTGGTGACATTCCTATTTTATATAAATTCCTTATTTAATCCATGGTTTCCAAACTGACAAGTGGAGACCTAACATTTGACTTTCTGTTACTGTTTTATTGGTTATAATTTTAAACATTTACAAACTCCCATTTCATCTGCAGAAGGCTGAGTCCCTTCGCATGCAGTACCGATACCTAGATCTCAGGTCTTCCCAAATGCAGTACAACTTAAGACTGCGCTCTCAAATAGTAATGAAAATAAGGGAATATCTTACCAATATACACGGTATGTTTCTTTTTTTCAGTTTGACTGTATAGTTTCTCCCTTTTTCTCCTCCATGACGCATGATTGATTATTTGTATTTGAATTTTAGGATTTGTTGACGTTGAAACACCCACTTTATTCAAACGGACGCCAGGGGTAGGTGATACCCATTTCAATTACAGACAAAAAGCTACTGTGGCTTGGTTTTTATGATTGTTGTGTGAATATTTTGTGCATAAATTTTGCACTGTTTTATGAAGTTCTGTATTTTGTTTTCTTCTTTCTTTTTTTCCATTGTCTGTGATGAGTCTTTGTCTGTTTTACTGTACTTTTCAGGGTGCAAAGGAGTTTCTGGTCCCTTCAAGAGAACCTGGCCGATTCTATTGCCTGCCTCAGAGCCCTCAACAATTCAAACAACTCCTTATGGTGGCTGGCATTGATAGGTAACAAAATAAAAAACCACAAAGAACCATCTTTTCTTCGTTTCATTTTGTACACTTTATTTTTGTTTAAATAATCATTCATTTTGACTGGATACCATCGTTAGTTTGAGTCATGTAAAACATGATGAATATAATTGACAGCCGTTTTAGCTATTGGGTTTTTTTAGTGTGGTGTTGCTTTTGCATTGTCAGGAATCTGATTTGTAGTATTTCATATCTATCAGTAGGATCAACCTGATCCTCTCTACATACCGGTATAATTGGGATTTTTTTGGCTTCTTTATGTAGGGCCTGTGATTTCTGTGATGTGGAATCACGAGACTGAAGCATGAAGAGAGCATTTATTTTTAAACTCAGAATTGTGTGGAATTTTCAGATATTGTGTTGTCATTTTAATGGGAATCTACTATGCTTTTCTGTTTATCCCCCTTTAGTGTGTTGATTATATATGCATGTAAACAGACTGAAAAGTCTTAAGGACCACAGAAACCACTGTTCTCTTATCTGCCTGAAGTACCTTGTTGGAATTCCAGCTCTTACTTCCATGACAGGGTACCATCACCTTGGAACAGAATCCTTATTGACCGCCTACCTGTAAGGATCTGTTTGCAGACTGCAAGACAAGGGTGGAACTTGTAGGGAAAACTGACTAATCAGAGGTTACTGCACTCATAGGGCGTGGGGCTTAAAGCTCTAACAATGTTTCAGACTGTGAATAGAGATGCACAGTATGAGAAAAATAATTTGTTTTTGGAAAATTCCATCCATCCATCCATTTTCCAACCCGCTTATTCTACTGGGTCGCAGGGGGTCCAGAGCTTGTCCCGGAAGCAATGGGCATGAGGCAGGGAACAACCCTGGACGGGGGGCCAGCCCATCACAGGGCACACTCACACACCAGACACTCACACATATGGGCAATTTAGTAACTCCAATCAGCCTCAGCATGTCTTCGAACTGTGGGGGGAAACCGGAGTACCCGGAGGAAACCCCACGATGACATGGGGAGAACATGCAATCTCCACACACATGTAACCCAGACAGAGACTCGAACCCAGGTCCCAGAGGTGTGAGGCAACAGTGCTAGCCACTGCACCACCATGCCGCACCTTTTTGGAAAATTGATGCTTGTAAATCAATTCTAATAAATAAAATCATGAACAGTGAAAATGAGCATAATAGATCTCCTTTAAACCTATGAATGTTTTTACATTTTGAGATTGTTCCAATAGCATAAAATACCCTTGCAGTTGTCATAGCCAGAGATTATTTAAGAAAAAGGACTCTGCCATAGCCTAATCTGGCCAAATGACCGCAAGGATGTTGCCTAGTAACAATAAGGCTTGTTTCCACCTTAGGAATTTGGCAATTTCTAGTTTGCTTGAGTATTTACAGGAAGACCCCCCCTAATCAGTGTGATGTACTTTCACTTCTGTAAGCTAAGGGTATCTGAATGATTTTTGGCTTTAAGTTAGAATTATTTTTGTTCGTACACACACCAGGATGTGCTGGAATGTATTCAGCTCCCAAGATATAATCTTATTGACCCCTCGAATGAACCCCACCCTTGATCTGTACAAACTGCTCAGCAGATGCCTCGACCTTGATGAAAGAACTAACTTGATGCGAAGCAAAGCAACAGGCATGTAGCAACCAATAATATAATAACTGCCAATAATGTAATAACTGGCCAGTTATTTAATCATTTTCTGACTGAATAACAATATTTTTTGCTGATAATGTAACAAGGTATTGTATTATTGGTCAGTTAATGTTATTTACTTTCATTACATTAAGATCTAAGAAATTTATTAATTTATTAGAAATTTACTTGCATGTTATTACATTATTGGTAATTATTACATTATTGGCTGCTACAAGGTAGAAAAACGCAAGATTTAACGTTCTATAAAGTTTAGATAATAATGTACCAAGCCTGAGCTGCTGTCTGACTCCACTTGAAAGGTCATAATTGTCCTGAGGAATTGTTCATCTATGCTCACTGCCTCAGCACTTGTGTGCGTGTGTGTGTGTGTGTGTGTGTGTGTGTGTGTTTGTGTGTGTGTGCGTGCATGCGTGCGTGCATGCCCTGCTTGGATAGACAGTGTTTCCCCTACCATTATATTAGGGGGGTGCCCCCCCCCCACAACGGCACCTCTTGCCCCCCCTTGAAAGTCATGTTAATTTTATTTTCTATATAGCGCCAGATCACAACAGAAGTCATTTAAGGTTGCCTTTCCTCTATTGTCCTTTAATTAAACAAACTAAATAGCCTTATGTTATTTATCCTATTTACACAACAGCTTGTCATTTTTGTCTCTATATGGTTGCGCGTTTACAGTTCTCATCTGCTCTCTGTATCGGCACGGACACGTGCATGCACACACAGGTGAGCATGCTCCCACCAGCGGACAAAGAGCTTGCGTCGGAAAAAATGTCGCGTCAACCACTTGAAATGCAGACAAAAATATCTGCATTTTTTTTTTTTTTTTTTTTACTGCTATCATTAAAAGAAACAAATGCACACCATGAATCCTGTTGGTGTTCATCTGCCCCACCCCCCAGTTTCTTAAACTGAAATAAGCAGCATAAACTTGTGGACTTCTAAAATAAAATAAATTACTTTGTCGTTAAGTACTTGTGTGGCAGAATGCAATATTTCCTTGTTGATCTGGGGTGGTTAGGAAAAATAAAACTATTTGAATCAGAATAGCAGTTTCCATTTTTTGGTTGTAATTTTTTTTTCCCTTGAAGCAGACATCTGTTTACCTAATTTTCCTGTTTGTCAAAGAAAATATTTGGTCCAATTGTTTAATATTTTCTGAATTTTTCAGGTACTTTCAGGTGGCTCGCTGCTACAGAGATGAAGGTTCCAAACCAGACCGGCAACCTGAATTCACACAGGTAGGAAAATTGCTTTGTAAAGGAAGGATGCAGTGAACTGACAGCTGTAAGGTATTGCCATCTTGCCAACCTAACTGCCTAGTCTGACTGTCACAAACTTTAAATTCTCTTCGTGGGTTTCTGTCCTTTCTGTAGGTTGACATTGAGATGTCCTTTGTGAACCAAGCTGGCATTCAAGCCCTAATTGAAGGTCTGATCCAGCACTTCTGGCCAAAAGAATTGAGGTCAATTTCCACTCCATTTCCTATTATGACTTACGAGGAAGCTATGAGAGTCTTTGGGGTGGACAAACCAGACGTCCGATTTGGAATGCAGGTTAATTTAAAAAATTACTTATTAATGATGCGTGCAAGCAATTGGTGAATAAAATTTGTATCAGGGCTAGGAAAATTGTAAGGTGTTAACAAATAATATAAAATTTAAGATAACTAATTATTGCTTTGATCACATTATACTAGGTGCTTTTAATCAGAAAATTGTTTTTTTATATATAAAGTTGAGTCACAACCCTAGTAATTAATCATCATTCATTTGAAAATTCCAGTCTAAAAACATCTAGGATATCAGTATTGTATATGTTTCTTGTTCCTTTTTAAAAATAGTTGGTGAATATCAGTGAGGTGTTTTCCAGCATAGAAGTGGAGTTTCTGAGAGACATTGTCCACCGGCCAGGGGGGTGTGTCCAGGCCATCCGTGTCCCAGGTGGAACAGTATGTACAGGAAGGAACAGGGTCTAAGTAAAGTGGTGAAGTATGTCTGTGAGAAGCTTATTTGTGCAAGCTAACATATTTCTATTTTCAGAGACATTTGAAGAACAAGGATTTGGAATCCCTAAAACATCTGGCCAAAATCCACTTCAACCAGGTTTGTGTTTGTAAAATACAGTTTTGGGATTACTTGTGTTTTTTTCCCCATCTTCTTGGTTTAATTGTTGCATATGCTACGTATCTAATGCAGGAGTGGAGTAGCACTGAGCAAGTAGAGCTACACAGCAAGTGGGAGGATATATATTTGAAGGGTTTAACCATCACAAAACATCTTAACTGATCATTTAGAGAATAAAGCATTTTGAATAATTAATACAACCAAAAATTCAGCACAGCAATGCCATAAAGGTGTTAATTTTTCCCCCCACAGACGGTGAATGTGGTGGTGCTGAAGGAGGATGGCACATGGAGATCTTCCATAGCAAACCTCTTATCTGATTCTGCCAAGCAACATCTCCTCCAGTTGACTGCAGCAAAACCTGGAGACGTGTTAATATTAGCTTCTGGATTGTTGCAAGATGTGGTGAGTAACATTTGATCGAGCCTTTATTGCAGGAAAGATTTGCAAGATTGACTGCATGGTGGTGCAGTGGCTAGCACTGTTTGCCTCACACCATATGTGGATTTTGTGTGTCTTCCCTGTGTTGGGGAGTCCAAAAACATGCTGTGTGTGTGTGTGTGTGTGTGTTAGGAGTGTAACGGTACACGGTATATTATCAAAGTGTTTGGTACTCCCCCAATAGTTCAATATGCACACGTGAACTGTAGTATTATGATATGCCTGTAATTTTCCTATATAAGGAAATTAGGGCTGCATGATATCACATTGCAATGTACATGCGATTATATGGCGCATTCACAATAATCACCAGGGCTTTAGATGATGGGCAAAATATTTGGCCGGTCGCCAACTTTCTGGTACAATACGGATGTGGGTTCAGGTTTAAACCTTAACTATGACACCGCAGTAAAGTTAACTTTATATTCAGTGTCTGGCTGTAGTATCTTTCAACAAAAGCAAGCAACACCCCTTGTTTTTCCAGATTTCTTTTTGGGCAAATTTTAATTATTTCAGTGTTGGTGTGTGCACTTCACCTTCAGTAGCTCAGCTGTCTTGTTTACAATCACTGATGGTGAATAGATACAGTGAAATTATTAATAAATACATTTAAAAACACATGACAATGTGCTTTGTCCCATGTAGTGTAATGCTTAAAGCACACTTAACTGGACACATCTGTATTGTTTAGGTTTATACTTATTTGTCCATTAACTATATTTAAATGGACACAGTACAGTAACAGAATTAGTAACGGAATAGTATTATGAGTGTAGGAGCCAAATGTCTCCTAGCAGTTTGTGGGCAGTGGTAGCTTGATGGTTAGGGAAGCTCACTTGTAATTGAAAGATTGCAGGTTTGAATCCCCGACCAGCAAGGCACCACTGAGGTACCCTGAGCAAGGTACCGCCCCCAAACACTGCTCCCCGGGTGCTGAATTAGCTGCCCCCTGCTATGTCATGAAAGTCACATATGGGTCAAATGCAGAGGTCACATTTCATTGTTGCGCACTGTTTGCTGTGGTGTGTTGACAATGATCACTAAATTCTAATTCTGTTCTGTTATATAGTTAGGTATAATATTTAGTTATGTTTTATTTTGTTATTAATGTCTCAGTACTTTCTTTTTTTGTTTAATAATGTGTCTAAAGGATGTCTGCCACTTTAAGAACATGATATAGTCGATACATTATAGGGCATAAGGGATGGGAGTTTGGGACATTGTTTTGGAATGAACAGTGGAAGCTCACGATTTTTCTGACCATGATTAGCCAGTGGAAGTTTAGTAATATAGTTAAATTTTGGACGTTATTTTCGATTTATGTTTATAGTTTAATAATGTTTAAAAACATTACATTTATTTATTTTATTTTATTTTTATTTTTGTGTGGAACATAAGCCAAACATGAGTCAGCCACAAGTCCCTGGTCAGGAAGCCCTCACAGCAAGGTTAAACAGACAAAAAAATTATTTTGTGAGGGAATGCAAAACTATTGTAAGAGAACTCAGGCCTCTTAGGGACTTCATATACCACAGCTGATCTGTAGAAAGCAATCACAGGTACATCACTATCCACAAATATATATTTTTATTTGTGTAGTGTAAAATCATATCCACAAAAATATGAAGCAATTTGTACCCATGAAAAGGGTTTTGCATATTTGTGGGTCACTTCCCGTCTTTGTGGATCATGTTATATTTGTGATCTCACTCCTTTTAATTCAATTCCTACTGTAGCTGATCTGTAGAAAAAAAATCCATAAATATGAGGTGCAGCTGTGATATTTTCGGGATACGAGAAGACTTATATCGGGATAATAGATTTTGGTTATATCGCACAGCCCTACTTTATTAAAATGATTCAGCAACTCATCACAATACGTCAGGCTTTGGAAAAGTCAGACCCATGGCAGCTATGTTGGTGGAAGCATGTAATCTATTGTAATGTTGCAGAATGGGACATTGAATGTCTTAAACCAAGTCAGTTGTTTCTTGAAGTTTCATGGTAAGAGGATTTCTCATAATTATGTCATCCTTACCTTAATTGTTACTTTGTAAAAGTTTTATTTATTGTTCAAACATCAGTTGTTGAACCTTTTTTTAATGCAACTTTGAATGAACTGTAGTGTGAATGTATTCTGGTAAAGCATATTTCCACTTAGTTTTGTCTAGGGCTCATTACCAAACTACTTTCGTGGTACCAACCGAAAAGCTCTGATCCTATTGAGGATTGAAAAATTAATGATCTTTTGGTGCCAAATTCCAATATCCAAACAGTAAATCTTTGTGTCTATGAGCTAATAAGCATGCAATATACTAGTGTAAACATTTATAGTTCTTGGTGATTGGCTGTCTAACATAACGTTACATGAACATGTCATAGAGGCCCGAAGGAAAAACATATGCATAGAGACAAACTTGTTTGTTTTGTTTTTGTGTAGTGTAAAAAGTACCTAAGCAATAAAAATTGTGGCTCTGCAGGGTTCCAGACTGTGACCATTTCTGAAGATGATAATAATAATCGATACTTTGTTAATTCCTGTGGGGAAATTGTCTTTACGTCTCCCTTGACTTGCTCTTTGTAGAGTAAGCTGGCTGTGAAGGGCAGCCACCTGTTGGGGTGCTAAGGGCCTTGCTCAAGGACCCACAGACATACTGAAGATGGGTTTGAACCAACAACCTTGTGATTACAGGCACACAGGCTTAGCCCAGTGAGCCACATGCTACCCCCAGACAGTGTGATTAATTTTATAAGTAGGCACACCAGTGCAACTTGCAAATGTGCCCCCCACATAGTGGCTGACCACATCATCATAAATCACGTGAAACTTGGAGAGAGTGAGAATTGGTGTTTATGAGTATGCATATGTGTGTGTGAGCAAGATCATTGGAACTCAGTCTGATTGCAGTTCCTTGGAGGCAGTACTGCAGTATGGGAGGTAGTTTCTGCAATAAATAAAATGAAAATAATAAAAAGAAAATACAATATCCACTTTGCCATTTAGTTTCCAAAGTCTGTGCACAAAAATCCTGCAAAAATCAAAATTAAAATGAAATAGCACCATTTGCATTTTAAGTCAGATGTGATATTTAATAAAATTAAAAACCCTTTTTGACTTTTCGTTTTCTACTTTGACTTTTTTCCAATTTGACTTTTTATTTCCTGCTTTGCCTTTTCGTTTTCAAGTTCACTACATGCAAATATATGTTAATCGGAGAGGGGCGGTGGGTGGAGCTATGGATCACTGCTGCGCTTTCTCAGTGCGTTTGCCAGTTCTGTTGTTTTCATGTTTCTTGGCCATGGTCAACCTTGTCACCCAAACGAATGGCAAAGTTACACGCAGCTTAAGTTAGCTACTTATGTGCAGCTTCCGATTCGTTTAGCTTCTTATTCATAGCATCTTATTTCGCTCTTAAGTTACGTCCAGCTTCCTTATAGACGAGTGTTCGCAGCTGCACATGCTGACATTTTGAAAGACTAAGACTACATTCAGACTGCAGGAGAAATGTGGCCCAAATCCGATTTTTTGCTCATATGTGACTCAGATCGCATTTTTTCATGAATACGATTGGAATCCGATTTTTTTCAATTCCGATTTGGGCCACTTCAGTATGTGGTCATAAATCAGATACAGGTCTGATTTTTTTGCAATGCGACCTCAGTCTGAACATTGAAATTGGAATTCATGCGACTTTTACATCACTCTCGATCAATGCTCGTCACAATTCTGCACAGGCAGAAGTCACCATATGTCTCTGTCAGAGTGCCAAACATAGAAGAGAGCACAGAAGTTGGCCAGTGGAGGGACAGTGAGGTGTTGGATTTAATAAGTATTTGGTTGGCAGAGGGTGGTTAGCGCCATGCCCTTCCCCTGTTTTAAAGCACTTTAGAACAACACGCGCCAACACCACATCTGAGCGG
>JAODLC010000047.1:19037427-19048287 GCA_026781145.1 Hippopotamyrus pictus
TTGGGGGGCCGGGAACCAATTCATTGGTTTTCCATTATTTCTTATGGGAAAAATTCGATCAGAACTCGAACTTTTTAATGGAAATGGTAGGGTACTTGTGCATTTTTGTCGTTTTCTTTCTACATTTTTCAGCATAGAGTTTCCGATGGCCTGTGGCAACAGGTTGATTTTGCCCAAACTGCACGCTGGACAGGAGCTGGATGCAAATCTAATACATAACATACATAAATTGAAAGCCCTATACCTAAGACCATTAAAGCCAATTTTGGTAAGTTATGTCACATTTCAATTGATCATCTGAGCCACTGTAAAACTTAAATATTGTAGCTATAAATATATTGATCTATGTAGCTTTTTCTTACTAATAGGCACTTTATAGGTGACTTTTAAAAAGGGCGGGGTGTAATTGAATACATTTAAAGGTGATACCTATTCAGAATACAAAAATGAATTGCATTACTGAATATTTTTATGACAATGTATTCAGCCATCACTACTTTTTAAAGTATTCTGCCCAACCCTGCTTTTAAAGGACTGACATCAAAATTTATTGTCATGAATATGATCGTGAATAATGTTGTTTACGGGTACTCTTCAGTTTACAAGTGATTTTTTTTCTTTACAAGGATTATGATACAGGAAACAGCAGTTGCGGACAACTGAGAGAACACTGGTTCACTAAGGTAGTAGCGTTCCTCATCTGCAACACAAGAAGCTGATTTCTCAAGTCCAACAACTGAAGTTCAGCCATGTGCCTCATCACGTGGGTGTGGAGCATTATACACTCAAACTCCTACATTGACCTCTCAAAGCAGTTTCTCCCCCAACCACAGCACCATGGTATTTAAATAATATGTAAAATATATGCATTCTGATGTTTTCTTCTCCTCTGCATGCACTGCCTTTATTCTACTTTTATGCAATCTAATTTTATTGATGCTAGTTGTTATTCTGTTTAATCTAATAGATCAAATGTTAAAATAAAAAAATAGTTGAACTTGTTAACCTTTCATGAACCACAAGCTTTAACCACTATTTTCTTGTAACAGTTTGTTTGAAAATTAACATAATAGATGTGGAAATCACAAACTTACACTCATGTCTTAATAATCCCATATTCAGCAAATATTTATGAAATTGAATTCCATTTGTGAACATAGACCAACATTTTAGTGTTATGCTGCTACCACAATAATTGTGGACTACAATCTAAATATTTTGGGTAGACATTTTTATTGTGAAATTGCTCTTAGTGTTTGACAGTCAGCTGTTTTCAGGTTTTGTACTTTTATTGTCACTGAAGGTAATGTTAACTGATGGGGCAACAACGTTTGTTCCTGAGAGCAGTGGGTCATCATTAACAGTAACATCACTGTCTATATTACAAATACCATTCATGCTTGGGTTATGCATTCCTGCATTGCTGACTATGCCCCTTTGCCACAGGTGAAGAGGAGTTTGACCCCCTTATGTTGAAAGGCCATGGTTATTCCACTGATTCTGAGATTCAGTGGCCGCTGCCCTGATTCAAGGCAAATAAATATAATGAAGACAAAATAAATGAAGCTCATTAAGAGAATCTAAAATACCATGCTGCTCCATAAAGTTGAAAAGATTAACAAAATGAAAAATGTGAATGCAGAACTTTTAATCAATTGTTTTGACATTTATTAAAAAGATGAATTTTTATCAAGTTTTTTTAAAAGAAACTGACTACTGACTTAAGATACTAGGATGCTTTGTAGAGAATTGTCTCACCATAATTGATTAGGGGATGAAACACTGTAAATTCAATGATGTATTGTATGCCGTCTTCTGAAGGACCAACCAACAGGGTCGATTTCTTGCAGACTAACACGCCACCTTTGAATGCGGAACCCATGTGACCTCAAGCTTCCATGTATATATCGTTCACCTGCATTTGTGGTACACAGAAGAATCTCTCCAACAACTCTGTTTAGGTTGTCACTTGATATTGATGAATATGTCATTTTCTTGTCTGAGAGTGACTTCCTGCTTATGGAATAACTTCCTGTGTCAAAATACACCAATTGAGGCAAAATATGCAATAGAATATGCAATTATGTATGAATATGAGATTGAATAATATAACTGTGTGTGTGTAAATGTATGTATATGGGTGTAAAAATGTATGTGAAAGGAGGATGCAGGAAAAGAATGTATGTGTGAGAACATATATATGTAAAAGGAGAATGTATGTATGTGTAAAGAGAATGTATTTATATGAAAGTCAAAGTGTGTGTAAAGACAATGTATATATAAAAAGAGAATGTATGTATATGAAAATGAAAGTATAAACGTATGCAAGGATAATGCATGTATGTGAAAGAAGTATGTATGCATGTGAGAGGCCCAGAATGAATTATGGCTTGTATGGCCCCTCATAGAAAACACAACATTCTACTGCAACACAGGACTAATTGTTGCAGATAATGAGCCTCTGCACACCTATATAGATTTTTCCATTAAAAATAGCTGTTTCCAGCTATGATTGTCATTTACAACATGAACAATGTCTACACAGTATTTATGATCAATCTGATGTTATTTTAATAGACAAAAACTTGCTTTATGTGACTTTCAAACGGTAGTATACATACTATACAAATGTGTTGTTTGTAGAGCTAGTTACATGGGAAACAAAATTTTGTACCTAACAATTTGAAATGGATAAGAATCTCAGATTTTGGGATACTAACAAAAAGTAAATATGCATAATGGATATTTTTGCAAAGAATATTTCCAAGTTTTATTAAATTATACGTGTTTTTAATTGTATATGGAACATTTAGCCTGCATGGAAGGCCAAGTCTGAAACTATGATAATATGTAAATATTTATAAAGTAAATAAAGCCATGTGAACAGAATATTCAGAATCAAGCTGATAAAACAAAACAGGCTGACACTTGCAAATACAGCACAAACACAGTGTGGCCATGAACAAATTCCAACACAAATTCACTTTCTAGGTAACTTGTACAAATTTCCCCCAAAAAATTTAACTGACAGCACAACAAAGAGTTTTACACAGAGGCAAAGAAATTCCACATTTGTAAAGTAAAAAAAAACGGAACATTGCCTGATTGTGACAAATGTGAGATGTTACGCTTCTGCTTCCTTTGTGAGAAAAGACAAATCCCCCAATAAACACGTGTATATGAAAATGAAAAGGTGTTTTTCTCCCAAGTTGTATAAAAACAAAAATCCTTTAAAAATAGTTAAATTGTTTTTAACTACCTTAACATATGTTTGTATAATTTATCAGCAACTAACAGAGGAGAAGGAAAGCTTTGTACTTGTGAAACTTCCTTAAATTGTTCACCTCCTCTTCATCGGCCATAGCCACGGCCCCCACTTCCACCATAGCCACTGCCACCTCTGAATCCTCCCCAGGACCCTCTGTATGCTCCTCTACCTCCACCCTGTCTGTACCCACCACCTCCATAGCCTCTCTGGTACCTGGGGGCATAGCCAGCTTGGAATCCTCCCTGGTATCCACCCTGATAACCTCCCTGACAGCCCCGCTGGTATCCTGCTTGGTATCCTCCATGAAATCCTCGACCACCCCTGTCAAAACGGGGCATCTTAGAAGGCCGAGGACCATCTCCAAATCTGATTATATATATATACAAAAAAGAAAAGCAATTGATTAATTCAAGTTAAGTGGTTCTTTGATTAATTAAACAGGCAAAGTCACAGTGCAGGAGCAGTGACATCTACTGTACAGTGATCATTTAACTTTACTAACCACAGAGAAGGAAAACAGTGATCAAATTGATCTTTGGCATTGAGTGGGACTGGAAAAATCAGCAGTTTCAGTACTGCCTTTGTACATGCAACAATGGAACATCTAAAACAAAATGACATTTTTTTTATTGGAAATACAAGTCTAGTAAGAAACCCACATATAGGTTAATATCACAAGCTTTTTTACTATACTTTCAACAATATTTTTAGAAAAGTGCCACAATCCTAGGTTTGTGTATATCATCTAACCATTTTCCATAATCACACTGACCCAGAAGTCGATACCATAAAGTACAGTTAAAAGTAAAAAAAAAAAAAAAAAACTATGTAATCACTTACCGTGAGCTGGAAACCATAAGGTTCAGTCCAGCTGCTGAAGGTTTAGAAATCAGCCGTATTAGATTCAGCATTTTCTGGCTGACAGGGTTCATCTGCCGGATATACTCTGGATCTTTCGTGACATCTACAAGAAGGGCTTCCATGCCTGCTCTAATAGCTGCTATGCAGCCAGCTGTAGTATGGGGTATGTTAAGCTTGATCCTATAAAAGAAAATACTTAGTATAAAATATCTGTACAGATTCAGTACAGATGTGGCACATGAAAACATAGCAATCAATGAATAAGATGATAAATTAACTGCAAAATATTACAAATAGGGTCCACACTACGGGGGTTGGGAACCCCTACTCAAAGATTGTGGACATCAAAAGTCTGGTAATATTTTCAGGAAAAAACAAATGTATCATGACAATGAATGTACATACCAGTCATCAAGTACAACAATGTCACCTTGGGACAAAATTTTTTTTGATGCAAATAAAATTAGCTGTATTGGGCTGACCAGAGTCATTCCTTTGGCAGAAATGGCACGTGTCCGAATCTGTTCAGAATTTTGACAAAAGCACAAAAAAATTGTCATAACTAAATGAAACCCATTATTAGACCCTTTTTTTCGCAATGAAAGTGACAGCTATAAATTTAAATACAGCTTCCCAGTATCTGCTTTGAACTCACTTTTTCTCCAAAAACAAAAAATGGTCCAGGGTACTTCATGTCTTGATTGCTGAAGGGGCAGTTTACTGAAGACTTGTGGATGAGGGCATTTCGTCCCTCAGTGGTGAGGATCTTCCTTTTCTCTTTGTGGTAGCAGACATTGGGGTACAAGCCAAAGCTCAGAAGGGAAACCACCACATCCAGATTGTTGTCTGGGTCAACATTGCTGAACACCTGCACCATCAAGCATTCTGTGTTGAAAAAGAAGTATTTTTACAGACCAAATGATCATAACTCTTGGTTCCTTGATTCACTCATTTGACAAATGGCTGCTTATGGATGCATCACTACATTCATAAAAGTGATAAAAAGTGTTAAATTTGGTTAATCACATTGTTTTTCTGTCTCACACACACACACACGTCACTGAACAAGAATACCTATGTTACACTCTACCCACCTTTCCAAAAAAGAGATGACTACATTCTCCCACAATAAATTTGCAAAAGCTTAAAAAGGTATATCAAATGGTTTTGAGTTATCTTAAGCAAAATGTCTGCAGTGGCCGGCCAGCGCTAAAACCAAATGTATTTCCTGTAGTCCGGGCACAATAAATGCTGTAGTTTAATCAATTACTTTTTTCTCTTTTGATGTAGCAGAGGGATTAACCATTTAGAATGTGAGCTCTTGGGTTAAAATACCAGAGAGCACACAAATTATAGTCCTTCCCACTACTTTAAGTAATTTAGAATAAAAGCATAAGTTAAGTGCAAATGAGTTAAGGTACAAGTTAAGAGTTTCAACCAATTCTAAGGTGGAAATTAGGGGTTATGGTCATCTAATTCTTAATACTGAGCATGGTAATAAACAATATATGAATACATGTCTTTATAATAATGCATATCTCCTATTCCAAATTTATTCTCCTGTCCTTTTTTATGGACAAAGAATACATTTTCATTAGGAAAGAACAGAACCAAAACCTGACTATGACTTGACTGCACTCAAAGTGAGAGCATTATGCACACATTTTAGAGTGTTATGCACACATTGTAAGCAAGTTAAATTGTGCACAAGATTAAATACATCGTATCTATGGAGTGTTCAGCCACTATATATTACGCTGAATGAAAATGTCGAAATGCCAATTACCATAATACTACCCAAACTTACACTACACATTTTCAAAAAAAAAAAAAACAAACAATCAAAGCCTAACTTCAATTAAATCCCCCCATGATGAATTTCACAAAATTTCATTGACCAGCTACCAGACTGATCAATAAAATTTGCAGAGCAGGTGAGCCGATGAATTTTTTTTTTAATAATTTCAAAATATTCAGAAAACGATCTCGTGCCTCACAGCTTGAGAATCACTGACCTATACAATGTATAAAGACATTTTCAGATAAGTGTTCACAAACAACCCTTTCTGCCTTCTGCTGCCATCCATCAGAACTGTTTCAAATTTTGGGAAATTTGTCTCGGGGATTCCATGTGTAGATTTGCAGGAATAGATCTTCATCCACATAATTTGGTAATAAGATCCATCATACATCAAATAGAGTAAATAGAAGATTAATATGAAATACAAGGGGTGATGAGAGGCTTGGCAGGTTAAGTCCCTTCAGGCTGGACTCCAGGAGCACCACACGCTGGCTAACCTTGTGTTGTCACCACCAAACAGGTTCAGATCTTCACCCATACTGTACACTGTACCTGCACACAACTCATGACAAATAAGCTACCCTGCTGACAAGATCAATTGTCTGAGGTTTCCCTTCTCTTTGCCCTCATTATGTGGTACTGGTTCAATTTTGGTGCAATTTGTCAGTCTTAAAATTTGGCCACTTTGTTTCTCACCCCTACAATATGTCTGCAAAGTTTAACAAAGATTGATAAAATACTTTTAGAGTTACTTACCGTTTTGTGAAGCAGCAATAAGATCGATCAAATACTTTTTGAATTATCACATTCACAAGGTCAAATGTCTGTTTTGACCATTTCCTTTGCTGCCACTAAACACTAAAACTTCAGTTTTGGGGGGGGGGGGGGGGGGGTTGTCTCAAAATGGAATTAGTTCCTCACATATATAAACAGTTTCTGAATTAACATTTTAACAAGAAAAGCTTTTGTGGCAGCAGACTGGTGCTAAAACCAAATGTATTGCAATACAGTATTATCAGAAAAACATTTCCATTATAAATATCAAAATTTAAAGAGACAAAAATAATGAACCACCTTACCTTCAGGAAACCCAGAATTGATCAGAATATCCTTCAGCTGAACTTTGGCTTCCCATGTCATCCTCAGAGTGGACATGTTCAGCCGTTTGTGTTCACAGAACCTGATTTCTGCATCTTCCCCACCCATTCTAAAACCATGGACATAAAAAAACCATGGCTTGATTTTTAAAATTATAAGATTGCACATTTTTTTTAAGATATTGCCTGGCTCTATAGTGATTTATCTTAACATAACTAACCTAGCATCATCCCAGGCCTGAAAGGCTGAAAGAAGAGCCACGTGGTCTGAGAAGCGATTGCCGGCAAAATTCCTGTGAACAAAACCCAGCCGCTTGCCCTCACTGATGAATGGCTCTGGGAAGCAGGTGGCTGCTGAGATGGTGCACATTGCATCACCAACACTGAAGAGAAGAAATGGAAAGCAACAATTGTGATGGCAAAGTAAACTATTAGCATGACTAATTATTAAGATTTTATTCCTCATAAGCATTTCTCTTTGTTACTTAGTGTCCCAAAGAAAATGGTGGGCATAAAGAATACTTACAAACACACAATTTGTCAAAAGCTATTAGGAATTATACAAATAAATTATAATTCTATTTGAAAGCCCATTTCCTTTGTATTTATGCACAAGAAAATCTCAAAATTCCTCAGCTATAGAAAATATACTAGATAAAAACCTTGCTAAGCTTACACCTTTATTCTGTATGGTCTAGGTAATAACAGCCCATGATCCATGTGGTTTTTTTATGACCATTATAATCTGAAAAACTACAGCATGATTGTTTATTATTTCTGGCACAATTCTACTATCAGATGTCTCCGCTGTACCACTGAATAAGAGGTTATAAGACTATTTCAAGACAGGGTGCAAGAATTTTAACAGCAGCTCATCTGATCCATTCAATTACACTGGTTTTTGTTTCCTTTATAATTTATGGTGTACCAGATAGATTTTGTAATGCTGATCACAGAAATAACTCTGAGAACCAGAAAATTTTATATACTTATTGCAAAATGTGTAAAACGTGGGAATTTGATGTTGCAGACAGGAAACAAGAGCCCAACGAACACAATTTGGACTTGCAGTCCTCTTCGTTCGTATGTCTGAAAGTTCATAAGTTGAAAGTTCGTAAATAGAGGAGCGTCTGTATTGGCATATTTCAGTTTAATTTAGTAGAAATCATTTGAATTTTATTTATGGACATTTTAGGACTTTATAAAAGGGTGCATAGTACTATAATTGTGTTTTGCCGGAGTTTACAGGCTGTACCATATTTGAACATGTAGAGACAAGGTCCTGTTCTCTGTCTGATATGGGAAAAATGCTATCAATGCAAGTGTAATCCCAGTATGCTGGCTGACCTCTGCTGGACACTTAAGGATGTTTCTGAGGCCAAATACAGCAAAAAAAAAATCATACACTACTACCTTTTACGAGTCACTTGCAACATGCACATATACTGCAAATATATGTGTACCATTTAATTGTGTCACTCAAAATCCTTGCATTATAGGCTAATTGTTTAGACATCTGAATTCAGCACAATGCACCTATTTTGATTTGTGAAACATTTTTGTGAAAAATAATTTATCTACTAATAATAAACAAGAACAGAGCTCATTAAATTTATTTTTAATGGAGAAAATAGAAGTTGATTTAAACAGACTAAACCAATTAGCTGTAGCACTATGACTATTTCAAGAACCATATTAACAGCAGTTCATCTCATTTAGAACTCACTGGAACAGGCATCCCATAATCATCATCTTTCCCAGTCGGGGTTCAATAGGCAGCTTTGCTAGGATTCGGCCCAGAGGGGTCAATTCATCATTTAGATCCAACGCATCCAGCTCTGCATAGAATAAAGCATAAAACACAAAATCTTCAACAGAAAAATTATTAAAAACCGTACTCTGTCTCTGCAGTATCTATAATTAAGAAATATATCAGCAGCTAAAATCTGATTGCTAGTTCCCTTATGGTGTGCATGTATAATACATAATAGATACAAATATGCTGAGCAAAGGGTTTCACCTACAAACTGTGCCTCAGAGTGCTAAGCCACAACAGCAGCATAAAATGATGGAAGGTTAACGTCTGGGCTCACCCTGATCCAACAAGAAATTTTACCTCTCAAAGTGTGCTCAGCCTCAATAACCGCATCCAGAGGAGGTGGCTCAATGGCCTTTGAGAGAAACTGTCCAATACCGCCTAGTTTCAGCAGCTTGATACTTAGGGCTACTTCATGGAGAGGTGTCCGAAAGATCTCAGCTGTCATGTGGGTTTCCAGTCTATGACAGGGAAACAGCAGGAGGTGATTCAGCATAACTATATGAGGAAGCATTTTCAAATTAGCTGCAACTAGGGAGTGCGATATGGCATAAAATTCATATTGCAGTATAATTTGAACCATAGACGGTATATATTGCGGTATATAATTTAATCTGTAAATTTCATTACAACTGTTTTTGAAAGGGTAACATATGTCCATAGCAAAGGCATTGCAGCAGGAAGTTGTATAATAAACTTAACACATTTCAAAAGTAGTCGTGAACGTAGAATATTTATTGTGCAAATCTGCAATTATAGAAAAAATATGAAAACATTATCAGTATTTATTTATAGCGTGTGCGAAATTTTACTTAATTTCTGTCGGATAATGGTCCGGATACGGGTTTAAGTATGACAGTTATGGGCGGGCGCCATTTGTCAAAATCAGACCCGTGCGGCACTCTGCTACCAGGTGCAGCAATAATCATATAAATAATTTTCATATAAATCATATAAATGATAAATTATTTATTATTGGACGCGACTTGATTACGTCATTTTTGCAGGCGAGGAGCGGAAATTTCTGCAGTAGGGCGGTATAATCAAAATCTCTTCCGTTGGCCAAATTTATATCGTATACCGTTTATACCATACAGTACTAGTTGAAAAAATACAATGCTTTTGAAGTGGCTTTCATTGCATTAGTAATCTCTAGAGTTTTGGTAAAAAATCTCAACTAAATTGCCCGTAGGTGTGCATGTGTGAGTGACTGGTGTGTGAGTGTGCCCTGCGATGGGCTGGTCCCCCATCCAGGGTTGTTCCCTGCCTCGTGCCCATTGCTTCCGGGATAGGTTCCGGACCCCCCGCGACCCAGTAGGATAAGCGGATTGGACAATGGATGGATGGATCTCAACCATGGTAATCTAACATGATCAAAGACAAAATAATGATTTTCAGCACTTTATGACTTGGAGCCGGCACCTTATCGTGGTGGAGGGGTTCGCGTGTTCCAGTGATCCCAGGAGCTAAATTGCCTGGGGCTTTATGCCCCTGGTAGGGTCACCCAAGGCAAACAGGTCCTGGGTGAGGAACCAGACGAAGTGCGGCTCAAAAGACCCCTTATGAAGAGCAACATAATGGAAACACATTTTCCCTTGCCCGAACGTGGGTCACCGGGGCCCCCACCCTGGAGCCAGGCCTGGGGGTGGGGCTCGATGGCGAGCGCCTGGTGGCCAGGCCTATACCCATGGGGCCTGGTATGGGCACAGCCCGAACAAGGCACGTGGGTCCCCCATCCAATGGACTCACCACCTATAGGAGGGGCCATAGGAGTCGGGTGCGTTGTGAGCTGGGCAGTGGCCTAGGGACGGGGACCCTGGTGGTCCGATCACAAGGGCTCACCTCGACGCATCGCCTGGGCTCTGGAACTAGCCTCCATGAGGGGGGTTGGACCCTCTTCCACTCTGGAGTTGCCTGCGGGGAGAGGTGCTAAGCGGGGCCTTATTGCCCCCTGGCTGGGCGCCTGTACATTGGGGTTTACCGCAGTGGACGAGAGGGTAGCCTCCCTTCGCCTTCG
>JAODLC010000047.1:19059936-19085509 GCA_026781145.1 Hippopotamyrus pictus
ATGTAGAATTAAGGCAGTTCTGAAGGCGAAAGGGGGTCAAACACCGTATTAGTATGGTGTTCCTAATAATTCTTTAGGTGAGTGTATGGTGCACAGTAGCGGTACCTGGTGGTCAAAGTGAAGCAACTGTTAACTTGGTAGGCGCTGAATTTGACGTCATCGAATCAGTCGACTTGTGTCTTGTGAAATCACTTGCTGTCTTATGAATAAAGGACATTATGAATGCTGATATTAGCCATAACTATAGCCCCGCGTATTTTAAGCCTAGTCCCGAGTGTTTTAGCCGCGATGTCAATCTTCCTTAAAAAAATAAAAAGTCAAGCCCCAAGTAAAGTTGACTTAGCCCCTGAATTTTCCAGTCCCTAGAGACGTCCCTGTTTTATTCCATCAGTACTTTCTTTTCATTATCGATTTGCAACGCAGACACTCGACCGATACGACAACAGTCGGGCCGGAATTCATGCTTCCTTATGACTCCGAAGCCAAAGCAGTCACTTGGTTGTGGTCCGAACGTAGCTTCGGACGTCATTAATCACGTGTTCGAACCGCGCTTCAAACCATGATGTGTGGTTCATTTTTTTCTAACAGTTACCTAACTTCAGTATCAAACCTAACATAACTGCATATATGTTTAAGTAGTGGACTGCTGGTTCTGTGGATCCCATTCCTACCTCAGACCTCTATAGAGTTTATAGGGAGTTCATATCTAGGCCCATGTATGTTCTTTGTATGTTGTCAAATTTTCCTCTGGATATTGATTTCAACATGCAGGTGAATTTGTGGATGTAAACTGCCTATAGTGTGTCTGCCCTACAATGAACTGGCATCCCACCCAGGCAGTGCCCCGGCTTTGTGGCCTATATGATGCCAGCAACTGGCTCCAGGTCCCCTAGGATCCCATACTCAGGATTCCTATGCCATGTGAAAAAGTACAGAATTTGACTTTGGTATTTCCAAGTCTATATGAGATGTATGGAAAAAGGAAAGAAATTATGGAAATATTTGGTATTTCCAGACTATTGCACCAAACTGACCCACTATGTATTCTATAAAAATCAGAACTTATTTATTAATGCCTTTTGATTAAATCACCATATGTGATAGTCGTCAGCACCAGAATGTGCACAGAACATACACTGCATAGCAACCTCCCGAACTAAGGAGTCAGGCTAGGTCTGTGGGATAGCACTCGATTCATCTCTAGCAAGAAACACTGAGTGGCAGAAGCCGTAAAAATTTGGAACATAATTGGATTGGTCTGGCCTGGGGGCCCAATATGATATTCTTTCATGGGGCCCAATATCTCTAGCAGCACCCCAGGTTTTATTTATATAAAGAAAACAAACGTAATGTTTTGACGTTATCTACCATTTGGTTTGTACATTTCATACTATGTGTAGCCTTTAGAGGGCCGAAGTGTATAACAAAGAAACGCGAGGCAACGTGAAGCTGTGAGCAGCGGGCTTTGATGTAAACAGGACTACTCATTTGTACATTTTTATGCAAGTGTTGGAATCCATGGACCCTCTGGAAATATGGGACAGAATTTCAACTGATGCTTTTGCTTAAAGTATAGTCGTTATAACAACAGCAGCAGCAGCATCACCAACAACAGTTATAATAACAAGTATATAATAATAATAATAATAATAATAATAATAATAATAATAATAATAATAATAATAATAGGCCTAGCAGTAGTAGTATACTGCTGTTAGTTATTGACACTAAAGACTCTGGAAATTGTGTTTTCTTTTTATTTGTCATATAGAAACAATTCACATTCATAATTTATTTGATTAAGTGCGTCACTGTATTGTATCTTGGACATATCTGAGCTTTAAAAGCTTTAACAACGACATTTGTCATTATTTGTGAGAATCCTCTTTTGTCCCACGTATGAAACCCGGCACCCACCCACTCAATCCCCAAAAACAAAAAACTAAACCTACTGCATCATAATCTCGACATATACCTACGAAACCGAAACACCTTCACGTACAAACGTCCACAAGTTTAAGCTTTTTTAAATAAATGTAGCCTAATTTTCAATCACATGTCAATGTAAACAGCACTCTACCTGTATAGTTTTCAGCAGCACCTTTTTCACACGTCATATCAGCAGGATCTCTGTATGATGAACACTGAAAATGGTTTCCTTTAATATGTATATGTCTATTTAACATACAACCCTAACTACATGAAGCGATGAATCCATTTTTATCGAACTCGCGTCCCACAGAAGTTTAAACTCCACAGAATAGGGTTATACTTATTACACGCAGCGACAAACCAAAAACATAAAACCTATCGGGAAAACGTGTAAAACTATAAGAATTACAATGGGGGTGGGCGCACACATTGTATTTTTGTTAATTAATAGCTATTTTTATAGCCCACCCTTATGGCGAATAGAAATTAGGTCGGGTCTAAAATTATGAAAATGATGAATATAAAAATTGCGCAAACCCATTTTTACGCACTTCTCCGGTTCGCGTTAGGCGCAGAAGTGCGCGATGTCTCGGGTTCAGGCCGGTATTTTAACCAACAGATTAGCCATGTGACAACGACCGAAAACATGGCCAAGATGCTGGCGACCGAGAGACAGATGGGCCCAGCCGGGGAGGGAGGGCTGTTATAGTTATGCACAAATATCAGGCCCATGAAGAGGAGCACAAGCATGGAAAGGAATGCGAAGATGGCGCAAACGCAACCAGTGGTCAGCGCCGCCCGTTTGCAGTTCTGGCAGCTATCGTGGCGGCCGGATCCGTATGTCGCGGCGACATCGGGTAACACGCCGGTGGCAGATGCGCCAGCCTGGGTGTCAGGGGCTACTGCAGCCGCTCCTGCGGGTTCCTCGCCGCGCAGGGCTGCAAGAGCCGGGTGAAGAGGCGGTGGGTGCGGGGGCAAGCTGTCCTGGGGCAGGGGATCCGACTCGATATAGAGGGGGAAAGCCTCTGTCACTTTTGTATTGTTGGGGAGGTTCTGTATACGGTATTCTGGGACGGGAGTCCTGTGGCGACACAGCGGACATCCGATGCGCCATGGCCGGTCCTCCCGGAGGTGCAGCGTGTTCAAGCACTCCTCGCAAAACGTGTGCAAACACTCCAAGATCTTGGGCTTGCGGCGATCCAGGTCGAAATAGTTGTAGCAGATCTTGCACTCGTAGTCCTCATAAGGTGAAGCCGCTGCATCCCGATGCTCTGGTCCGCCAGCGACCCCGCTCGCCTCTGCCATTTCATTTTCCGGCGCTCACACGCTCCTTCGAAACGCACAGTCTTACATTACATTTCTCTAAGATTGCGTTTAGAAACTCCCTGTTTCGGTTCATCGCCGATCGCGGTTTAATATGCCCCCAAAACGCCTGGTTTCTTCCCCCCTTCTTTGGTGCTTGTCTTCTGGTGCTGGATGTTAAAACTGCACCCCTTTGGGATGGAAACTTGGTGATGTAATGAGGGTTATTTCAATGCCGTTTTTTTCCTCGCTTCCCTAATCCGCCTACGGTTGGATGAGTAAGGAGGAGACGGGCAGCTTTAGTCCGGTCCGATATCTTCATCAAAGCTTGTTTTAGCTCCGCACAAACTTCACCTGAACCTAAAGAAAAAAAAAGAAAGAAAAAAACCAATAACAGGTAAAGAGAATTCATATAACCTAAATTAAGAAACCAGGGTCAAAAACACAATAAACTCAAAATGCATTGAAAATTCACCAACTGATACTAAAACGTATCTGTATATTAACATATTAACCTTTGTTATTAAAAGTTTATTAACCCTAATGGGGACTTTTATCCGCGTTGTTTATTTTATATGTCGGGTCTTACGACGAATCTAGCAAAATCTTATAATTCACACTTCGTTTGTATAAGGTGTTATTTTAATTATACGGCTAATATAATGCTAATGAAACAAATTAAATAGGCTACATTAATCGATGTATGAACTCATCAACTGAAGAAGCGGGTTGTACTTAGACATTCATGTAGAAAAAAATCCCCATCACTACCGGTACTTTATTTAATGGGTTATCGAGCAGCTTCTTTTTCCAAGCTACATGTGCTCCATTTGGTCGGGATTCTTGATTTTATTTCTATTAAAACATAAAAACAACTACGTTCATAGAGACTATATAGTAGTATTTACAGCATCATGCATACATGCGACATATTAACCTGTAACAACTGTAGCTACAAAGTAGATATCTAATGCTGTAAAATGTAATATTACAAGCTTTTTTGAAAATCAAATCGTCTTGAAACCATTGTGATTTTTCTGATAGCTACCACTTTAATAGGGCCGCCCTATCAATAAGGTGCAGTCTGGATTTTGACAAGCTCTGTGATCCAGATGGATCGTTTTGCCTCCCACGTCTGCGCTGCAGACCCTGTCTACCCCGGAAGGGCGCTGTCCCACCGCAGGGGTGCTGAAATCCAAGACGTGCAAGCAGACTGACAAAGTGCCTACTGTCTTAAAGGCAGTACAGTTGCCAGTAGCAGACGTATTTACAACATGTTTAAACCAAGTTTAGACTGGATACAACTACTTAATTTTTATGGTGATAACGTTTATATTCAACAACAATTTCTGTTGTATTATGAAGAGATTATAACGTATAAAAATTCTGAAAATGACCTATTTTCTGGTATAACACATCTATAATACCAAGGGATCGGATGTAACAGTGAACTTTAGACGTTCTCAGATTTTATTGCAGTATTTTAAGAGGAAGCCAGATAGATATTGATGGGGGAATGAAGGGGCAATTGACGTGTAACTCCCATGGACAGTGTGAATGACACTGTTACTGTATCAGAGTCATTCTCTCCTTTTTACATCATCAGAGCGGCTTACTTGATGCCTTCTTCTTGTCAATTGCCAGGGTGAGATCATGTTGCTCATCACTGATGAGGATAAATAGAAGATTGTTTCATCACTGCAGCTATTGTGTTTTTTCCCCAATTGAAAAGAATCTTCATCTGGCTGCTCATACATTGGGTTCAGGCTCCACAGTATTCTGCTGACATCACCACTAACTGCACACTTACAACCTGCATCCGGTTGGGTGTCTCACCATCTTTCCGATATTTCGATATATGTTGTCCAGTTTGAACCTCATTCCCAGACGTCGACTCCTCCCCTCTAACTCAGTGCTGGCATACAGAAAGAAAATGTGTTCCAGCCCTTGTTCCATGTAACAGACAGTAGATAAAACCCTCTAAATTATACTTGTGGATGTTTTGGTTCTAGCAGTCTATCATTACTATGTAAGGAAACAGCTAGCTAGCAAGACTGATGTCAGTAACAAAGACGATGAGGGAACAAGCCACAAGAAATATGGCATAAACTACATTTGGATCCAAATGCCAAGAGCATCAACAGTGGTTAGCGCTAAAGATAAGCAGAATGGTCTTAAGTGTTTGTATTGTAGTGCTTTGAGAAAATAGACGGTAACATAAATGTTAGTCTATCCCTTTAAACTGGGGTAGACTGAGAAACAATGGAAATTTTAAAGAAAAAAAAACCCAGAGCCAGCTGGTACTGTAATGCTGCTGCCAGCATGGTATTAAGCTGCATACCCTAGCACAGGTTTGTTCAATTACAGCATTAGGATTAAGACGTATCAGGCTAGCATAGCTGAGCACAGATCTGTTTGGTTACTGCATTAGGATAAAGCTGTAGCAGGCTATCATAGCCAAGCATGGATCTGTTCAGTTACCAAATTGGGATTAAGATGTAACAGGCTAGAAAACCAAGCACAAACCTGAATGGTTGCTTCATTGGGATTAAGCTGTAGCAGGCTAGCATAGACCAGCACAGATCTGGTCAGTTACCACATTGGGATTGAGATGTATCAGGTTAGCATCACCAAGCACTGATCTGTTCAGTCACCGCATAGGGATTAAGATGTAACAGGCTAGCAAGCCGAGCAGAGATCTGATTGATTGCTGCATTGGGATTAATCTGTAGCAGGCTAGCATAGACCAGCACAGATCTGTTCAGTTACCGCTTTGGGATTAAGATGTAGCAGGTTAGTATAACCAAGCATGGCTCTGTTCAGTTACTGCGTTGGGATTAAGCTGTAGCAGGCTAGCATCACCAAGCACTGATCTGTTCAGTTACCACATTGGGATTAAGATGTAACAGATTTAGCAAACCAAGCAGATCTGAATGATTGCTGCACTAGGATTAAGCTGTAGCAGGCTAGCATAGGTGAGCACAGATCAGTTCAGTTACCATGTTGGGATTAAGATGTAGAAGACTATTATAACCAAGCACAGATCTATTCGGTTACTGCGTTGGGAACTTGGGACTGAGCCATTCCATACTAACATAAGCGAGCACGGATCTGTTCGGGTACAGCATTGGCAGCATGCCGCTAGCACCCCCCAGGGCATGAATGGCCCTGCTGATATCCTCCCGCAACTCAGGACTACACAGCCAATGCCACCCAGGTAGGTCTTTAAGGCATTAACTCCACCGGGAGAGCAATTCAGTATGGTATCTCACTGCAGCAGCCATTAATTAAATATAACCTCAGGTCTTAAAATAGGGGCCCCGTCACCATGGCTACCTAGGAAGCTCAGACAAGAGGTGAGGCGGAGAGAGGGCCAGATCAGCATGGACCCCAGCAGGTGATGTAAGAAGCTGCACCCAGAGCTGACATCTTCGGCAGACTGCATTAGAGGCCCTCCTGATTCTGCTGCTACAATCCATACAAGAGAGTTAAAGCAGACGGTCACTAAGTTCGGGCTGGTGTACACATTTCTATGAAGAGCCTTTACTCGTAAATACACAAAAAGCCCTACAGCACTAAGATGGCTCCACAGTGCCCTACCAACCTCTGCCAGGGAAAGCTCTGTGTATGTGTGTGTGTGGGTTACTCGAATTACTACGTCATTTTAAAAGTAAAATTTAGAATCTGCCATCTGTTGCTGAAAGACATTAATTCCAGTGACTGATGGCCATGCTTCCCACTCCCGTAAGCTGGAGTAGGGAGAGGAAGGCAGTGCAGTGCCGCATGAAAGCTCCTGAACAACCTAACGCCAAACCTAACACTAACCCTAACAACAAACCTGACACCAAACCTAACCCTTCCCACTCCCCCAAGCTGGAGTAGGGAGAGTAAGGCAGTGCAGAGCGGCATGAAGGCTCCTGAACACCGCTGAGATTTCCCTGCACAGACATACTGCCTGTTTGTATTGAATTACATAGTAATGCTATACCTGCACTTGTTTACCTGGTCACATCAGTGTTTAGAAGCTACGGCATGTACAGAAAAACACTATTATACTAAGCCTGCACGATTCTTTGGGCATCTATCATTCTGTGTGAGGTGTAGAGCTGGAGCCATTGGCTTTGGATAAACTGAACTGACAGTGCTGTCACTCTAGCTTCACAATCGCTTGTGGGATTGGAGTGCTGACATTTCAGGGACTCCCCATGCCTGCATTCCCACCTGCCTCTCCCTCCTACTTATGCTGCCATAGCCATATCTGCCGGAGCATTGCACTTCATATTGCACTCATCTAACTTTTAGCACTGCCTATAGTCTCCCCTACTTTGACTAATTGCATATTTTATTTCCCCTACTCCTCCTGGGGGTTGCTGCCTGGAGACCTCAATCTATCAAGATGTCCAGCACACCCTGCAACATGTGACGTGGCCACTACCAATGATGTCCGTGCATCCAGCTCGCCATTGTGCCTGTGTCATCTTCCTTCTATGACCCGCTCCCTGCTTTCTGGTTGCCTGGCGATTGGAGGGAGCATTGGCACCGGCTTGCCATCTCCCCCCCAGCTCCCCGTTTGTGTCTCAAATTTTACTGTATTTGACTCTCCCTGCCGGCCCCTGGAGGATGGGCTCCCCCTTTGAGTCTGGTCCCTCCCAAGGCTTCTTCCTTCTCGGGAGTTTTTCCTTGCCACTGTCGCCTATGGCTTATTCACTGGGGGCTTTGGGTGGGAATGCTGTAAAGTGCTTTGAGACGATGTAATGTTGTGATAATGTGCTATACAAAAATAAATTTGTTTGTATGAAGTTTGCAAAAAACAAAAAAAAAAGACGAGAATTTCTGATACATTTTCTCATTGCATTTTTTATGATAAGCAAAGTAAATGATGGAAGGATTTGACAGAGGCAGTGGCATTTTGATTGGCTAAAGACATATTGTCGGATGGTAGACTGGGGAAACAGTAAAGAAAAGGAGGAGTGGTTTCAGAGGAATGCCTGAAGCGAGGGAGTAGGATTGTTTTACGTGGCTCGGTCTGAACCACTGTTTCCCCGTTTACAGAGCTGGGGCAGCATAGAAACACTGGGTTTTTCTTTCGATGCACAGCTGTGCCGCATTAAACGGTGTACTGCATTAAAATCACATGCCCTTCCTTCAATGGTTTGGCAAGACAATATAAAAAAAGGAAAAAATTAACTCTCAGGAGTCTGAGGCCTCTCAGTCACCTCCGGGGTAGTCTGACATGCCTTGACATTTTAAAATATTTCACTTATCTAAAAAACATTTATCCCCAAGTGTTACATTTGCTTTTATTATTGCCTCCTCTCGTTTGTAAATTTCTTATGTTCTTATTCATCACAAACTCAGCACCAATAATCTGAGACCAATTAGAATATTATTATTCTATTTTTTGTTAAAATCAACTTTAAACACATACTTTTCAAAAACCTATTTCAGACATGCTGAGAAATTGTAAAAAAATCACATAAACATTTCTAGCCAAGACTTTTGAGCTCTGAAGCTTATAGATACAGGGGTTGGCAATACATTGGTGAAAGAGACATTCTGAAATTTTATGTGGTTTGATTACTAAAGTGTCAGAACTTTGGAGTGACACTTTTTCTCAAAGTCAGTGGCCTATACAATGAATTTTGATGAGATAGGTGTCCCCACACTTGTAGTAGTTTGCATACTGTCAATGGCCCATCAGTCTGAAATGTCACTGCACCCCACACCTATCACTTTAGAAAGGCAGTTTGAAACACAGGAAAAGTAGCAACACTAAAATCCTTTTCACAGTTTATTGGTAGATTGAATGAAAAATGAAAAACTGTGAGCAGTTGCTTTAGAAAGCGATAAATATGATGCAGTGCCTATGCAGAGTTAATGGAAATTAAATAATTCACCATTATTAACACTCTGGGGACGAGGGCATCATTGACCGTGTATCTCTTTCGAGTATTTCAGTTTCTACCTCGCTGAAATCATTATGTAGAATCATGAAGAAAAACACTAACTAAATCCGTAATCTGTCTTCTTTTCAAAACTTACATTGTCGGACGTATTAAAGTTTTTAAAATTAGGTTAAATAAGCAAAAATGTAAACCATGTCACCTTTCTTTGTTTTACCTGCATCGGGGGCGTGTAGTATCGCTCTCAGCTGAAGATTGCTATTCACGGTCTAAATAGCAGCATTTCCACGCATTCAAAAGCGGGTTTGAACCGGCGACCTTGTGATTACAGGCACACAGGCTTAGCCCACTTATCCATGAACACAGGTATGAGATTCGCTGTTGAAAGTGGCAACACTGGCGCAAAGCTTCAGCGACAGAGACGTATCTGTGTGCCATATTGTAGCCGATCAGTGTAAACACTACCCAGACATGTGCTCTTGTTTGAGTCACAATGGGCGTATTCACATATTTCTTTACCCAATACAAACTGTCTGATTATCACATTATCATGCGAATAGCGCAATTTGCAAGTGGGCAGGTGATCAGAGCTGCTTCAAGACGCAGACATTTAAGTCAGTCAGTCTAGTTCTTTCTATTCATATCGCGAAGCTGTAAAAATATTTTTAGTTTCTACCTATATATATTTTTGATAAGTAGACCATCCAAGGTTTCTAAGGGTGTTTTTTAAAATGTGTATATGACAAAAACTCGCAGAGTTATTTAAACGGTTTGGCGAAATTTCTGTCATTCCGCCGGTAGGATCGCCGACTCCAGAGGGTTAATGAGAAGGTGCTCTTTCTTAGCTTTCTAACAAATTATGGTTGAGCTATGTAGCAGTAATCACAAAAAAAGCTATAGCTCATAAAAAAACTGAATTGTAAGTAGAAAAATACGCTATGGCTTAAAGAAAATTTATTTTGTTAATAAAAAAATAAATAAAAAATTTCCCAGAAAAAAATAGTTCAATTAAAATGGAATAATTCTTCCAAGAATGGGTCAAGCTGCAGTATCTTGATCCTTAAGAATGCTACCTAACTTATTTAACTTTACCTGTGCTCCAATGAACTGATAAGCTTCACAGAAAGCATCAGTGATACAACTAAATTGTAATATACCTCACCTCATCGTCATCAGCATCCACATCCTTGTCCTTTTTCTTTTTATCCATTGGTGGAGGAATAAATTTGGTCATCTGAATACAATCCTCTAAGAAATACTCTGGAGAAAAAAATGTTTTAAGTTTTTTTTCTTTCCTAATGATTTTGCTGAACACAAAACTGGGTGCATTTCTCAAAGGTTTCTTGAAACCGAATTTGTATAACACAGAAAACACAAAAGTACATAATATCTTTAAGGTGATTTGTTTGAGAATATAAAGCTTCAGTTCCAAAACAATGAGGGGTAAATATAAAGCACGTAAACCTTACCTTGTACAGGGAATGTACGACCAAATACTTCAATAATTGGGCAGCTGAAAAAGTATTCCCGAAACATTGTTGTGTCGATAGTAGCAGACATAAGGATTACACGTATTTCTGGATAGGTCTGGACAACATCCCGCAGCACCACCAGAAGGAAATCTGTCTACAGTATAAAATAATTCCCATTTCAATCATTATGATCTCAAATGTTTAAAAAAAAAAAACAAAAAAAAAACTCTTTCCTAAACGAAACATATATCCAAAGAATTGTTAATGAAGGTGAACTTACATTAAGGTCTCGCTCATGTATTTCATCCACAATGACATGACTGATTCCACGGATACCAGCTTCGAGTTTTCTCAGCAGAACTCCTATAAATATTAGACAGAGGAGAAGTAGAGTCTGACATTTCTTTTTACACACTTTTACACGCAATTACCCACAGCTATAAACTCTCAATTTTTACATCAAAATTGTTGTATGGAAGCAATCTCCATTAACATTAAAATTTTATATTGAGGGGTGCAAAATTTACACAGTAAAAACAATTATATTGTTAATATAATTGCATCATTAAAGCATCATTTATTATTATTGTTGTCAAACAGCAATAAATTAAGTAAATAATATGGTTACACAAAAAACAGTAAAGGGAACAAAAGTTGCTTACTGCATCATACATTATACAATGCACTGTTCCATCATATGTAAGCAGTTTAGAAGGAGGCCAGCTGCAAAGACTAGTGTAATCTTGAGTATATTAAGATTAATTACATTAAGTTATTTAGCAGCTGCTTTTTTCCAAAGCCGTGTCAAATTGAGAGAGCAGGGTCAGCCAGTCCCTGAAGCAACAGGGGATAAGGGTCCTGCTCAAGAGGCCAAAAGTAAAATTACTCTGGGATTCGAAGTAATGACTTTCTAATGATGAGCAAAGAATACTAATCAGCTGGGCCACATAGCAGCCCATGGAAAGACACCTACCAACAGTGCAGAAGAGAATGCTGGCATGCGGCCTGGGAAGTATAGACTCAAAGCGCACGCTGTAGCCACAGCTCTTGCCCACATCTTCCCCGCGCTCAAAGGCAACACGCTCAGCAACAGACACAGCGCTGATACGGCGAGGCTGGCAACAAAATAGAGACAAACAGGATCAAAGTGAAGCTTTAAGCAGCCTACGACTGAATCCCTACTGTAGTACTTTGTAACGATAAAATTCTAATTATTGCCTTATTTAAAAGTACTGCATCTTTTCATTATCTTGAGACATATCGCACAAATAAGGGTTCACTGAAACACTCCTACTCTGTCATTAGTTTACACAGCAAATATTATTTCATATCAGAACACTCAAGTATATTATTCTCTGTTTTAAAAAAAAAAAGTGTGTGTGCCTGTGTGTGAGTGTATTATACATAAATATAGCAAGAAAATTTAGATTCAAATTATTTCAAAAGATGAGGTTAAAATGTTGCATCTAAGGGATGAGTTTTACATTTTATTTTTTTCATTTTAATATAATACTGGATGTGTAAAAGAAATTACTAAACATTTCACATTTAAAAAATGAAGACTGTTGCTCTATTATTTAATGGATAAACACCATAAATGGAAAGTATTGTGTGAATATTTTGAGCAGGGTACATGGGATAGCAACACAAAGTATCAAGGAATGGGGGAAAAAAAACAGGCACGTATGTAATGAAATAGTTTACGGGTTTCCAAAGTGGAGGGCAGAAAAACAAATTAGGTACAAAATTACCAAAGAAAAAAAAACAGAGGGCAACTTAAGATGTTCAAAAAGTGGCCTGTCAGTATGCTTCTACCTCATAATCCAAGAGTTGAAGAGGAATACTTAATGAGTCGTTAAACATTTTCAAATCTATAGCACACTGAAACAATGTTCACCTGAGTCACAACGATGTTACAGTCGGACGCCTTGCCACTTTTAATGAATTCATCCAGAATGTACTGGGGAACTTGGGTGGTCTTTCCACACCCAGTGGCACCGCGAATGATGACCACAGGACTGCTCTTTATGGTTCTTAGGATCTCCTCTTCAAATTTCTTCACAGGGAGCTGCTGCCGTTCTTCAATAACCTATTAAAGTTAACACAAAAGTTTGTACAACTTAAACATCATGGCAAACTTCAAAGAAGTTTAATCATACCTTCTGTAGATTTTGATCCTGCTCCAACTGGTACATTAGCTCTTGCATAAGGTCGAAACTGATCTGTTCCGGACTGCACTGGAAACAACATCAAAATAAATTGAAATAAATTCACCCTCATACCTAGAGAAAGTAACAGAATTCAGGAATAATGAAAGAAGAATGTTTCTTCTTGCATAAAACTGCAGACAGGTTTTGATCATAACACAACCCACCATAATGGGTAAACAATTACATTATACAGAAGTACACTTTATTCATAGACAGGAATAAACAAACCACAAAAAGACCCAAAGAGTAAAAGAGCTTACTAAAGCTAGAGGGCCCTCATCGATGTTGCTGCTGGTCCAAGGGTTCCAGTTGACCTGAGGTGGTGACCAGGGCACCACACCGGCTGCATTCTGCTTCTGGGATGGCTCGAAATGGGCCATTTTCCCCTGGACCAGGGATACGCTAGCACCTGCACCTTCAGGCTGCAGGAGGGCAGCAAATTTTTAATAAACGTCAAAGATTCATTCTTCATACCACCCCCTCCAAATGGTCTATGCCTTATTCTATGGACGACCTCACTAAAGACTTCCACTGTACTTGGATGGACATTACAACATCTTATTGATAAACTACAATCACAAGTGACTTCAGAATGAGTTAGTGCCAAAAAAACTTAACAGAAGATTCTTCTATTGTGAAGAACAATAGAAGTGAAGTAACTAACCCATTAAAAAAATACGTAAATCCCTACCTGACAAAAAATGGGAGGAAACGATACAAATATAAAAGTGGCACTAACCCCTGCAGCATGGTACAAAAACTGAAGAAGGTCAAAAGTACAAAAGAGTACAAACTGAAAAAACAAAGGGCATAAACAAAGTTCAAACACACAAGTGATGAAGTCTGTGTTACGTGCCTGAAGAAAGCAAGACTAGAAAATTATGGTAATTTAATGTGCCAAATCACACAGGCTTATCAGTTTGACGTCACAGAAGATATTAGCACTTTAAATCATAGATTAAAATACAGCCTAGATTTAAACTATTGGTAAATAAGTGGTACAGCCTTCTCTATCAGGTATAAATTTGTTTATTTTTTAACAACTTTTTACACTCACTAATTCCATCATTTGGTTAAGTCATTTTAATGATGCAAAATATTTACAGCAGGGGTGCCCAACCTTTTTTAAGTATCCAAGATAGACGTGCTCAAACTCCAAAATGTAACAAAAATACTTAGGGTGCGAGTTAACAATATCAAAATGCAAAAAACCAAAAAGGAACCGCACTCACAACATACTATTCATGCTCTGAAGAAGAAAAGTTTATTGCCCCATGCCACACACGCGTTTCGGCGTCAAGCCGCTATCAATGTGTATCAACCTTTTTTAACTCAAGATATACTTTTCAAGTGGCCAGTGTGCCGAGATCTACCAGTTCAAATAGGGAGACATAGCTATTACTCTTTTACTCTATTATTACTCTAGCTATTGCCTTTCTATATAGTTAACATGCACACAGCAAATCCAGACAATTCTCCAAATTGAAAAAGTGTAAATAAATGGATTTCTCTACCTTAGTGGGTCCGCTGGGACTGGGAAGATGCAGTCAAGTAAAAATTGACTGCTGTGCTGCTAAACTGACTGTTCAGTTCTCGCACTTTTTGGCTGCGTATGGCTGTTTTAGCAGGGAACTCTGTCTCATAGCTTTGGTGCATCATTTTGAAATGCCGCTCCAAAATGCCCTTCTTTGGTAAAGCCACACTCACATTGCATATAAGACATATGGACTTTGAATTTGAGTAAATAAAAAAAATAAACCTCTTCCCACTCTGAATGAATATGATACATTGTTGATCTTTTGACTTCTGATATGTTTGCAGTACACAATTAGTTGCACACTGAAAAATGAGCATGCACACAAGTGCATGGATGCTTGTGACGCAGTTCGTGATAGATTGAGAATTACTCCGCGATCGACTGGGGACCTCTGATTTACAGCATCATGTGCTCTGCTTTAAAGTTTGTATTGCATGAGACCTGAACTGGCGACCATCTGATCACAGGCACTAAGATGCAGAGCCATGTAGAGGATCACCTTTACTCCTTTATAAAATCCAAGTTTGGCACTTCAGAGATCAAGACCTTGAGCACAATGTTTTCAACACAAACTGAACACACACTATGGATGCAGGAAAATGTAAAACTCTCCACTGTCTTTATGGAGCACCCTGAGAGCACCATCTACTGTATAGTGCTGGTTAACAATACAGATGAATTACTTCATTTGCAGGACTGAACTTTTTGAACTGCTGAATGCAGAGATATTTTATTTAAAAAAGCAAAAATAAAGCAAAACAAAAACTACATCTCTAATTCAGAAAGGATTTTCATTCAAACTGACCATATGTCAAATTTAAAAGTCTTTCATTAAATATAGCTTTAAATTTAAATTGTCTGGTTACAACTCATGACACATTGTAAATAAGCAAAAAAGGAAATATAACAAATTAAAAAACATGGGCAGATGTAAAGCAAAACTTACCAGTGGTGGAATCTGCATGCCCAGTTCCTGGACCATACATTCAAGCTGCCTCTGCAAGTCATCTGCCATATTCACTTCAAAAGCTTCCATCTGTCAGATTTCAAGAAAACTTATCCTTTGGATTTTGACCTGAATGCATTGCATATACATTTTTGTATTCATTTTGTTTCCTTCCCTTTCCCCCCCATTTTTTTTTCTTTAAGTTAATACCAGTACCATTGTGGGAAAGACTGGGAGAACCCTCTTCGCAGATGAATAGTTACCAATGCAGCTAACCAACATATACCCAACATACACAGCTCAGGTTTAAACCTTGCAGTGGGAATAGTGGTGCCTGACTCACCGTCTCTCCTTCCTTCTTCTTTGTCAGGCCTGTATATGTCTCAATGACACCCAAATGGTAAAGCTGCCGCACAATTGACAGAGCACAGGACTGGGCAGCCAGCTTCTTGTTAGAGCCATGCTCACGGGCAAAGATTTCTGTAACATTTAACATCATGCCATTTAGTCAGCTTTGATAAGCCATTAGAATAATTCAGATTCCAGCATTTCAAGTACTAAATAAATAAAAATAAAAAAATAGAAATATTTTCCTCATGGAGCACAGCTACAGGTTTTTTTGACTTGCGTACATCAGAGAATCAACCCCCAAGTGCATATCTGGCCTAAGCACATGAAAACCACTGACTTATGGTGATGGTAGACTAGGCTAAAGTGAAAAAAGCACACAACTAAACTACAAAATTTACATCTAAAAAACATTTAACTTACTTCTGCCAAGTTGCCTTACAAAAACACTCATTTCTGCAATAAAACTCCTGTAATAGAAAAATAAAGCAAAGATAAGACATCAAGCATGCAGCAAAATCTATAAAGCAAACAAATGTAGCGAACAAGAATGCAGTCACAAACTAGAGGAAAATTCTGTATCATATCACTACATCACAAACAATAAAGAAATAGCATTCAATAGTATACATTCCACCAATTCACAGATGCAAAGTCTCCCTAAATACATGACAAAATTTTAGCTCAGACTATTAGCTCAACAAGTCAAAGCTCTTTGTAGAGCATTAAGGACGACAAAATGAAAACCGAAACAACTGGAAAAAAAACATCACTGTAGAAAAAGATTTACAGACATTTTTCCCATTACACCTCAAAACATAGAAGTGAAAATAGTTCAGATGAATGGATTCTTAGGACCTTGTCAGAGAAACTGTAATGGATATGGTGCACCATACTAGACACTTACATATGGATATTCAGAACATGACCGAGCTTTGAAATAGCTTAGCATAAAGTTTTTGTTTTTTAAAGAATGATACAAAAATGGTGGTTGTGGCTACCTGTTATTCTATTGCAAACACGAACAGATTCAAATGTCAGTCAGCCATAAATAGTACACACCGTTCAGCAGAAATGTGGCCAGACCAAGAATATATAGTGAGAAACTGAGTCATCCCTTGTAATAATCTATATATAAATATAAAAATGAATGCAGATTTGTTCAGCTGGCCATTATACAAACATATAAAGAAAGGCTCAGCAGGTAGCAAAACAATGATTAGAGTGTTTTCTTACTATTACAAATGAATGGCTCTGCCATAGTTCAAAGGAAAGCTCAGAAAGAGGAGTTTTTTTTCAGGATATAAATGTCAAATTTAACTTAAGTAAGATTTTTGCATGACAAAAGTTCATCTTGCAGACTGCATTTAAAAAAAAAAAAAAAAAAAAAACTACATTTGGTTACTAAAAAAAGGAATAAAGGGTTTGGACTAATAAAGCAATTTTTCATAATGAAATACATATATATGTGTACTACTTACATATAAAACAGTGACCTGTTACTTGATCCCTCCTTGAGTCCCCCAAAACTTTTTGTAGGATTTTTTCCAATTAAAATGGAAAGTTTAAAGCTCTCTCAAAGTTACAAGACAAGACATGGGCAGGACTGGCTTTACTCATGCTGGTGGAAATTCTTGAGTAATGTGCCCCCAATGTGGAGCTCTAACCCATGAACCTGAGATTAAGAGCCTCATGCTCTAGGAGCCAATAAAATTAAACTTTATTGACCCCAGGATAATTTTTCTCTAATAGCCTACATTTAATTAAAGTTCATAATTACAGGACAAGAAATATAATCCTGACTCAAACCACAGCCTGTGACAGAGAAGTCTTACTGGCAGAACCACTAAAGGAGGACTGGATAGTCCAAGCCTGATGGGTACAATGCAGTACCAGGCCATAGTGGAGAACTAGAAAGTCTTCTATTAATACCACACTAATCTATGAAGACACACGCAAGTCAGTCAGTATGTATTTTATGTATATATCACCTTCGTAGAACAAATGTCAAAGTGCTTCACAGGTAATAAAACAAAGACAAACATCAACAAATAGCCTGTCCATACATAAAAGCTTGCAGACACTGTTTAAGAGAGTCCACAGGTTGACTGTTCCACATTCTTCGGCAAACAACTGCCAAAGCTGTGTTACATCTTAAACTTAGACCTGGGAATAACAAGACATCCCTGATGAGAAGACCTGAATACTTTAAGAAAAATTCTGCTCACCTGTTGTGATCAGGACCAACTTGGCTGTATTTGTATTCAGTCTGATTTTTCTCCTTTTGGAAAAACTGGTTCAGTCGAGCTTTGGCATTCTCTAAAGTCCAATTCCCATGAAGTCCCGCATTCAAATCAACCTCCTCAGACTCCAGTGTCTTCAGACATGGAAACAAGAATGTAATGCAATTTCTCTCTCTCTCACTTTTTTTTTTTTTAAATAATAAACCATGACTGTATAATGTAAGCAAAAAAAATCATCAGAATATAATAGCCAGTAATAAAGCATGGATACTTAAGTAAACATTGTTAATACACCAAGGATCGATTCCACATGTTCGCCTCCCCATTTTTATTTGCCCTCATATAAAGGCAATAATAGGTAATCATAACTATAAAACTAACATATAAACTAGCTACATTTACTGATGATGGGTGAGTTAAAAGACTTACTGCTTTTGCTTCTTGCTCCTCTCTCCTAGTGAAGTAGTCCTTCAGATTAGCCCCACGATCTGACAGGGCATCGCTGTACCCGGAATACCCCATACCAGCAACAGTTCCAGAGCTATTGCCTGATTGCTCTTTAATAAAAAGTAATAATAATCAAAAATAAATGAATGCACACAAACTTAACATGTTTAACTAAAAACAAGAATTTTCCTCACATTTTTAATGAAAACTACACTAAAACGACGCAAAATACAAATGTCATTTAAGTCAAGCTGATATGAAAACATAATTTGCAGATGAAATGCATACCGTAAATTTCTAAAATTATATCAATAAAAATAAGGGACCTATCCATCTTAAAACCATAATAAACTCAACCGAACAGTTAAAATCTAAACATAAAACAAACAGCTGCAAAAAAACAAGAAACAAAAAAAGTCAATCCTGATTTTTCTTGATAGAAATTATACCTTTATCAGCTTGGACAACTAAATGTGGGGGAAGAGGCCCATTTGAAGGCAGATTTCCAAACCCATCTGCTACCCCCCTGCCTGCATCTACCTCATTTACAGACACCTGTAGAAGAAGCATAATGACAAACTAAACAAATCATTTCATTTTCTTATGAAAAAGTGTTTTGAAACAACAGCTAAAACTAACCCCAATAGCAGGAACATCTGCAGCATTCAATTCACCAACACGGACAAGAAAATTGACAAAGTCTCTTGCTGCATTGGCCTGAGCATCCTTCTTGTTGGTGGAATTCCCCATCCCAGTGTAGCTGAAGCCATCCACACAAACCTATGCAGAAAGCAGCATACAGTATTTAAGCATTTATTATAACTGTTGCATTTTACTACTATACATGACTGCTCTTACCTCACACATAAACTTCTGCCTGTTCTTGTTACCAACAGCACGGATTTCATAGTTTGGTGTTAATTTCTTTTTCCCACACCAGGCATAGAGGAAATTTTTTATGTCCCCCATCAGAATCCAAATTCCCTGTTGATTTAAGACGTGAAATAATCGTAAAGTAACCGTTACATAAACGTACATAATGCTGTTTGTTAGGCTCAAGCAAGGGTCAACAGCATGACTTATTCTGGCGAACATTTTGATCAAAACGCGACTTTCTTCACGACCACCGTATTAGAAAACGTCTTGCATATTTTTTTCGTTTTTTTCTTAATCATTTTGCTACGTACACAGACGAGTTTTACCACGGACGAGTTGTCCGTGTACAAACAGGTTGATCATAGTCTTTAATGCAATTAGTGAATTCTCACAATGCACCTAACAAAATCACATCACGCAAGCAAGTTACAATGACACAATAATAGTCTAATGCAGGCAAAGTTCTAACTAATGTGCGATACAGCCAGTCTTGGAAAACTGAAGTCAGTTAGTAATTTAACAGGTGATCCACAAGCGATGTTACCTGAGGTACCAAAATTACTCATTTAAAAATAGAACACCGCTAACGAGACAATAGTTAGCTAGCGCTGCCAGTTACTCACTAGCTTCCTAGCTAGCCAATACGGTGTACAACTTTCCTATCACAGATTTTATTTGTTGAAATGTGAAAATAAGTAGGTTAAATAACACCAGAGTAGTGTTTTTAAAACAAGAAGATAAACGTATAAACATACGATTTATAGTGATATTTAACCATATACATCTATGTATCACATACCACTTTACATCTGTACGCTAATAAAACATGAACAAACCACTTCCGGTGCACGCTAGATTGAATTACCGCGATACTTGAAGTCGAGTCAACGCTTATCAGAGGTTTGTTCCGTAAGGCTGCCGCCGAGGAAATTTGCGTGAGTTTAAAGACACAGAGTACCCAATGAGCACCTGCCTTTCAAAAACCCTCTGCTCAGCCCTGTCTAACATATATCTCGATATCCAATGAAATTGTTTTTTCCTTTTCACTAAGTGGATATCTTCACAGACTGAATATTGAGCCTGTACTAGGTTCATGGTTGCAAGACAGATAAATGGATATACTGTTAAATTAGCCCAGGGCATTTGCAGTGATGTAGGTGTCTAGCAATCACTATTCAGTTTGCTGTTATGCTTGCCCTAGATGAAGCTACAAACCTGTCCTGTGCAGCACAGGACAAAAGTCTGTGCTTTGAGAGAATTTGGTATACTATGTGCAGGGTTAGGATTACCATATCTGGTGAGATGAAAAAGAGGACGCTCTGTCCCTCAGTAAATGTCACGAATGAAATGTCTAAAATGTTTGTGACGTCAGCCTCTGGAAACTTTCTGGAAGTTAATGTCACTTGTGAGCAGTGTGACTTGTAAAGATGTGCATATCATTTGATATTTAATGTACACGTGTGCACAAGCCTTGCAAACATGGTGGGATACTGAGTGGCTGCTGTATATTGAAAACTGGTGCCTTTTCCTTCACTTTGCACTGTAACTTGCAATATTGGGTCATATAGATGGCAGCGCTAAACCTGGACAAACCACAGGTTTTTGAAAAACTATCTGAACTCCTGGACTAAAGCCCAACAAGAGGATGTGTCATGGGAAAACCAGATTATACATACAGGGTCAATTAAAATAAATAAATAATCAAATACATGAATAAATAAAGAAATATAGATAGATATCAAATCAAATCACTTTTAATGTCACATCACTTGTCACCAGTACACAGGTACTATACATGTGAGTGAAATGCTTGTGTGCAAAGCCTCTCGAAGCAGCTATAGTATGACATGAATTAACAATCAAATTATAAGTGTAAATATATAAAACATAAACATTTGACGAATCTATGTTTGTGCAAAAGTGTATTCAGCAGTTGTGAAATAAGAATGTACAGTTAGTAAAATGCAGAAGAGCATCATGTGCAATGTGTAGTAAATGGCTGAGTGTTAGAAAATGAAAGATGTGGATTGATGGCTCTCAAGTGGAAACTGTCAGCAGCATCAGGATCTGCAACCTCCAGATATCAGGTAGGAAGACGGAAACAAAATATTGAAGCATTACATTAAAAATTTACAAATGAGAGGAGGCTATTCGGCCCATCAAGCTCGTTTGGGGAGAACTTAACTAATAGCTCAGAGTTGTTAAAATCTTATCTATCTCTGATTTAAAAGAACCCAGGGGTTTAGCTTGTGCTACACTAGTAGGAAGACTATTCCATACTCTAAATACACGCTGTATTAAAGTGCTTCCTCAAATTCATTTTAAGATGAGTACCTTTACTTCTTAAAACAGCTAAGGAAGTAGTGGATAAGTAAGGCCACAGCTACCAACTTCTACCACAATAACATCAAAAGGGTCCTGACCAAAGCTATTACCACATGGCATGGTGGACCCACAGCATGGAACAGTAAAACTATATAAAGGGTTGTATGGTCAGCCCAGAAGATCATAGGGATTAAACTGCCATCTTCCAACTGGATAAATGTTTGCACATTAATTGATGCCACAACAAAGCAAAATGTGTAAGGTGTAGAGATAGTAACTGCAAGCAGGTGATGCTAGGTCTTAGTATTGTTCACTTCCTTTTATATGTTATCCTTGTTTCTACTCAATCATTGGACACTTAGAATATATGGAATGGTGATGATGAATACTTTATTCATCCCTGTGGAGAAATTGATTAGTTCTGACATATCTCATCTTGCTCTTCATGTAACAGACACATACTGGTGAGAGCAAAGCTTGGGGTCAGAGCACAAGGGCAGTCAGCATCCAGAATTCCTAGAACACTTGGAGTTTGGCCTTCCTAAGTACCTAAATTGGCTTTTGACAACTGTATGCTCCTTATGTATTATCTACCTCATTTATGGATAATTTTTAGCAGAAATGTTAGCTAAATGTAAGATAATGTGAATGTAAAATGTATTTTTAAATTTGCCTTAGATTCTTATATACAATAATGTGTTTTGTGTTTGTAAATAATTTTTTTCTATGGCATGACTTTCACTTGTCTTCTTATTGCTATTGCATGATAGCCTCCTAACCTTAGATTTAAATTATTAATAGTTTTATAAATATTCAAGGATAATTTGAGTTAATTTCTTAGTGCTCAAACACTTTGCCTTGGTTTTGATGATGTAAACAATCATAATAAAATAAAATATTAAACATTAAAATAAAAGATAATGTTACACAATACAATAAGATGAAAAGGTTAAAGTTAAGTAACTTTGAAAGCCTAGGTGGCTTGCATTCAGACAACATGTAAAAAACTGGTAGTGCTAATATTTTATGTTTTACTTAGGCCCATTTATTGCACATCTTTTTCATTTGTTTGTTCGATTCCAGTATCCAATTGTACAATTATCCTATACAATCAGGCGTTTTAAATATATTTTACGTCTTAGTTATGTAGGCTATGTTTTGAATCCCAAGTTTAGATTTTACTGTTTTATGGGATGATATGTTTTATGTTTTTATATTTTAATTTTCACAATGACCAAAAGAGAGAAAATATTCCTGTCAGTGTATTATATATGTTTCATATAGCTGAAACGACAATAAAAATACTTTTACTTGATTTGGTGACTATGCAGGAAAGTTGAAAAGCTGTGCGCGTGCTTGATCGGGCAGCATTGCGTTGATTGGTATGCCTGTAACACGGTGACCCACGGATTTGCCCGACATTAAATCGAGCCGCTCTTACATCCCCTTGTCTTCCCTGAACGCACCCGAGGTCTTTTGTCGAAACAAGCGTGCGCAGCTGCTCTGACTTTTAAATTCACATGACGGTATTTTTTCAACTCTTTCAAATGAAAGATATTCTGGGGAAGTTCTGGTGACACTGAGGATCGGGAATGAACTTTTTCATTTTTTTCTTAAAGTCATTGCACGTTTCTATAACGCGATCACGATCAAAAAGTTTACAGTAAGCGGCGTGAAGTTTGTTGATATGTTTAGACGGACTCGTAGAACATGAGCAGCAGCTGCCATCAAACTCTTAAGAAATTTCCAGTTGACTCACTAGATCATATGAAACGCAAACCTTACATAACTACCGCATTTCTTAATCCTTAAAGGAAATTTTAAGTAATGATTAGAGTAAAATAACCGCATAATAGTAAAGTTTAAATATGATTTATTCATTGGTAGTAGGTAAAAGGGAACTAAAAGTATCTGTTTAGCAAACGGGAGCCAACAGTCTGTATTTTATCCGCTGAACCGTTCGGATATTTCAATATTTATAACTTCTGAATAGATGTCGCAAGATAATTTAAACGGTTTCAACCTGAACTGGGCGTCTGTCAGGGTGGTCCGACCTTGCCAGGTAAGATTGCTGAATGATAATAAGGTTTATGAAATTATCATTCAATTTGGCACAAGCAAAATTAGATCTATGTACACAAATTAGTGGGGAAATAAGTATCTTCAGTGAAAGGTGTCGGCTTCTTTTGTAGTCGCTCTCACTTATGTTAGCTCTCACAAGTCCATATGTTCACCCTATCCTGTGTCCTGGCAAAGTACTGGGAATGATGGAGTCATCGCATGTAACACAAATGTACCATAGAGAAGATAGCGGCACGGTGGCTCTATTGGCTTCCAAAGACGCAGACAGTCCTAAAAAGGGACAGCTGTCCCTGGATCGCTTGGTGGACAGAGTTCTTGTGGGATCCGTGTGCCACCAGCAAGGACGGATGCGCGTCTTTGGTAAGACACCTATTCACTGCTTTTGATTTGTTTCACAGCTTCCTTCTTAATGTTGTTGTTATATTTTTCTAATTATTGCTCATTATTTCTGTGTTTTTGGTTTTGCTGTGCTTCAACCATATATAGCCCTACACAGGGTAGGCCTATTCGCTGTCACCCATAGGTGTTGTTGAATGCTGTAATAATTAGTCCTTGGTGTTGTCTAAGTTTAAGATTGTCAGGAAAAAAAGGTGTGACTTAACTTTTAAAATAAAAGTTGCTTTTTGTATAATTGTTAACAAATCGTGTTCAAAGCACTTTAGGCTAAACTTCAGTTATATGTCAGGTACACTTTAGGCTATTTTTACTAAATAAGCAGATTGAAAGACTGAGCTTAGTGTGTAGTTACCATGAGTTGTAAATTCAGAGGCCAAACATTCCTACACCCCTTTGAATAACAACATATATACTGTATTCTTTTTGTTTGAAAGCAGAAAAGAGTACTTTTTTCCCAGTTAAGTGAAAAGATTTTACCTCTCCCCCCAATGGCCTCTCTTGTGGCTTGTCCAACATCTTCATTATGAAACCATTAATATGAAGTGGTCAGTCCATTGTTGCTTTAATAGCCTCTACCTTACTTGTAGAAATTTGGGGTGCTTTTCTCTTGAAAGGGACCCAGTAAAAGGTCAATGCTCTATTAAAAAGTTGTACCAGTACATATTGTGGATGCGCAATAAAAACAGTGTATGTCCCATTTTGACAGTTGTGATTATGTAATGTTGATGGGATATGCCTATTCTCTGCTGCAACTGCTGACCAAAATTTTCAGTGAGGCAAACTCTAGACCTACACCCCCCCCCCCCCACCATAATAATTTCAGACCTGGTGATGTATTAATGATCACTATAGAAAAGATATTATAATATTCATTACATTGTACTAAACTTTTGCTTATTGGTTGCTGATTTCAATCAAATGTACCCCTATTCATCTTGTATCCCTAGCCTTCAACTGCATAATTATTAACCTGGTGAGTTGATACTTGGAACATGATGCTGGCAATTAAAAAAAAAAAAAAAAAAAAAGTTTTCAACAGGGGCACCCGTTTACTGCCACCTTTGATCTGAAGAAATAAAGGAGATCAGAGCTCCCCTTCACCTCCTCAGGTTCACAACGATAACATTTCCTGAGGTCAGGGTCCATGGCGCCCTTCCACAAATCACTTCCCATATTAGTACAAAACATGAAATGGCGTTTTACTTAATCGCATAATGCACAGGTTGGGTGTCGCCATGTTTGACTAACTGGAGACACAGTTTCAGTGATCTAACTATCAATCCTTATTAGGACTGCCACCTTTGAGCTTAAGAAATAAAGGAGACACTTTGCACTGCATTTTGAATCGGGTACCCTGTCAACGGAAACTAACACCACCCTAAGTTTCTTGCTTGAAAACTGTATTTAGGGTTGTACTAATTAACATTTGCATTCATGATGGTCATTTGTATGGATTACATTATACAGTGGTACCTCAGTTCTCGAACTTAATCCGTTCTGGACTCCGGATCGAATCCTAAAAAGTTCAAGTTCTGATCGAATTTTTCCCATAAG
>JAODLC010000047.1:19107510-19117670 GCA_026781145.1 Hippopotamyrus pictus
GTTTAGTTAGAGTATGGAATAGTCTTCCTGCTAGTGTAGCGGAAGCTAAAACCCTGGGTTACTTTAAATCAGAGCTAGATAAAATTTTAACAAATCTGAGCTATTACTTAAGTCCTCCCCAAACGAGCTTGATAGGCCGAATGGCTCCCTCTCGTTTGTAATTTTCTTATGTTCTAAGTAAATGGGCAGTTAAATATTGCTATTTCACAGATATCTCCTAAATTCTTGCAATAAGTCACCTTCAATAAAATGACCACACCAGAAGTTCAGCAGAGAAATACATTTATTTTACAGGTGGTAGAAAGTGTTTCTGTTTTGAGGTGAAGAGATGGGTCTCACCCAGAGGTTCAGTACTCTATGACTGAGACTTTTTATACTCATCTGGGTGGTTGAAACAAAATCTTGGTCTGGATTTGTACTCTTTGGACCTGAATTCTCCATCTCTGGTCTCACCTAATACATATCAGGACATGATAAAAATCATCTGGTGCTTACCAGATTCTAAAATATATCTAGCCATAAGAAAATATCTGATTCAGTAGATAGATGAATGTCATTGCCAATCTCTGTAATTGGGAGAATTAACATTTTAAAGATGAATGTATTACCATGGATCTGTTCTCAAATCTTAGAAAGCTATTTGTTAGATTTATATGGAACAATAGAAAAGCCAGGACTCACCTGTCACTACTGTATTTGACTTATGATAGAGGGGGACTACAGTGTTCAAATCCTATGTGGTATTACTGGGCGGTACAGCTGAGGTCAGTTATGCTTTATTTTACACAAAATGTTTCCCCTTATTGGGTAGCTATGGAATCTTGTCGTTTGAGGCACCCTTTATCCTTATATTTGTACTCAGATAGATCAGTAAAACTAAGGTAACAAACCACTAACCTGATTGTTAGACATATGTTAAATATATGTTGTTATATAAAGTCACATTTAAAGGACCCTTGTTCTTTGTCACAATGCAGCCCTATTTGCCGCAACCAACTCTCCGCGCCAGGAAGAATAGATCCAACCTTTAAGTCATGGGCCTCGGAAGGGCTTGAAAAAAATCCAAGATCTATATTTCTCAGAATCTGCGTCCATACTGTCATTTGAGGAATTAATTAAGGAATCAGTTTGATCTTGATAACCAACACTGTTTTAGGTATCTTCAATTACAAAATTTTGTAAGAGTATCTCAAAAGAATACACTGGCCAGACCCCTACAATCTCTCATCGAAAAGATGGTTACAAAGGACTGTTTAAAAAAGGTCTTGATTTCTGAATTTTATTGCGTGCTGGTGGCTGGTTCTATTGAGAGTTCACAAGACAAGTTAAAAGCTTGGAATGGATTGTTGGACTCTGGTATCTCAGAAGAGGACTGGAGATTGGCCTGTACTGGAGCACAAATTTGATGCCAGATAGACTAAACCAATACAACTCAAATATACCAGATACTTGTAATAAATGCAAAGAAGAAAGGGGAACATGGTTTGACAGTGTTTGGCAATGTAGGAAAATTCAAAAATTCTGGGAAGATATAAAATATACCGTTTTATAAAAATTTTCTCACATTCAATACCTCTGGACCCAAGGTTGTTCGTAATGGGTCTACACTCAGGTAACCATAGATAGAATAGAAGTCAGAAGTTATTCATAGACCTCAGCCCGTTAAATGGTAAAAAAGTGATTGCATTGAGATGGAAGAGTGAATACACTCCAAATATCCAGCAATGGATAAAACAAATGTTACTATGTATGCCTCTAGAAAAAATTACATAAATCTTGGGAGGTAGAGTAAAAATATTTCAAGATATATAGGGTCCATTTATAGATTATGCCAAAAGGCAAAAAGCGACAGATTTGACGGATTTGATTTGATGGATAGCCAAGGCTTTAATGAGACTATAACATGCAGATACCAAACCCCTGTAAGCAAAATGATTGTTTATTAACTGCACAATTGAATGTTGTTTTTTTTTTTTTCTTTTAATTAAAATGCATCTTGGGATATCATGTAAAATTGTTTTTCCTGTTTGATGGCCTCGTTTATATTATGTTTTCTTTTTTATGTAGATTATATTTTTCATTATAGTACAACTAAATAGTACATTTAATTACTTGTGAACTTGAATATGCACTGTTTGTATATTCTTGCTAATTGAAACCAATAAAAATGTTAAACATAATAATAATAATTTATGTTTTGCCAATATTTAAGGAGATTAATTATTAGTTAGTTAATCATTATATTTGAATGGTTTGTTTCTTCAATAAATATTATTGCGGAAGTCCCAATTAGTCAGTTACTGGAAGATTTAGTTCCAAGATATGAATGAAATTCATTAATTTCAATATAATGTCTTGGAGTAGATAATTTATCCTGCAAACATCTGGTAAGTAGTAGTTAGCAAAATTGCGTTCACGACCGTAGAGAGAGTCGTGATACTTTAGGAAAAGCTTGGGACTTCAGAAGCTTAGTAGTGATTTCACACCTGTGAAGTGACCTAATTATGAGCATTCACTCAGAGATATAAAATGTATACAAGGCATGCATTTATTTCAAGCACTGCAACTAATACAGTAGTACCTCGAAATTCGAACTTAATCCGTTCAGAACTCAAGATCGAATCCTAAAAAGTTCGAGTTCTGATCGAATTTTCCCCATAAGAAATAATAGGAAACCAATTAATTGATTAGCGGCCCCAAAAAAATTACACCTAAATATATATTTTTTAGCATTTAAACACAAAATGAACCAGATAAAACAAGAGCATATACTGTACTAAACACATCTAAGCACATTTATCAAAACAGTCATTTGTAAAGTAAGAAAATAATGTATCCAAACAATGTGTCCTGCCCCGATCGTCCGCTCCTTCCGTGTGCCACACCCCCTCGTTAACCCCCTGTGGAATCCCCGTGTGATCAGCTGTTTCTGGTGGTTGTCATTAGTCCTCTGCATTTAGTCCGCATTTCAGTTTGTTTCCCCAGTCTGGTCAATGTATTGTCCGTCTGCGTTTTGCTGTAATTACCTGTAATTAAACCCCGTATTCCCCGATACCCTGACGTCTGCGCCTTTGTCTCTGTTCCATCCCCACTCAGCATGGCAGAATTATTCTAATTAAATTTATTAATGGTTTATTATTAATATTAAAATAATTAATAATTTTACTGTCTAAATATATGTATTCAGCTAGTGTACACATGCACGATGATATCACAGCGAATGCGAGGCTGAGATTGAAGCTTTACCCTTTGTTTCCGCTGAGAGACATGCTGCATGACTCATTTTCCCGCGCATACAAGTTATCTTAGGTCGGTGTTCACGGTTTGACTTCTGAGATTCAGATCGAGCTCTAGGTATTTTTTTTTTTTTGAACTGGTTGGTTCGATTTTTAAGAAATTCGAGTTCCAATGAGTTCGAGAACTGAGGTACTACGGTACATGGCAGACTTTACACTTAACATAAAACAAACACAAAATAACAGAACAAAACAAGAAAAAAATCAATGAGTAGGGTGGAATGTGGGAAGTCAGTAACTTCATACTTAATACTGTTCTTCTGCACAGTAAGCCTTTGATCCTAGAAGCTTGACACAAAATTATAAAACAGATGAACAGGACAGGTTAGATATTATTTGGTGAATAATATCAAAATGACATTTTTCAAACACCCTTCATAAACAAACATTTTTAGTATATTTTAGTTTTGCTCCAGCACGTCTGGTTTTTCTGTGATTTCAATTTAACTTTTTTTCATATACAATGCATTGTATACCTAATAATGTCATTTAGATACCAGTCATATAAAATCACAAGTACTAATTTTTCGTACAAACTAGGCAGCAAGATTTACACGCAGCTTGCAGTTATGTAAAGTATGCAGGTATACGTCGACCTTTGTATGCATAACTGTGGTCCCCTTTCCAGTACTGTCTCTCGGTACTGGAAGGCGGACCACAGATAAGAAGGTAGCTGAAGGACAGTGTATTTGCAGCCAAAATGGTGACAGTGGAGAGGCAAGCCTGGGAAGATTTCCGTAAAGTCGTTGATGGATTTCTCAGACGCAAGAAGTCATCTGACTATGAGGTTAACATCAAGGATATGATATGTCATTTTCAAGACCTTGGATGTAGAATGAGTGTCAAGATGCATTTCCTAGACTTGCACCTTGATTACTTTCCTGAAAATTTGGGTGACTATAGTGAGGAGCAAGGTGAGAGATTTCACCAAGATATTAGTGAAATGGAGTGAAGATACCTAGGACGTTGGAATGTAAATATGATGGCTGATTATTGTTGGTGTACTGTATATACAGACAAAATCCTGATGCTTCATACAAAACAAAATCATACCGGAAACTATTTTGCAGTGCTAAGTGACCAGCAAAGACATGATGAACTGTTTCTTTAATGTAACATTTGTTATAATTTATGTTGAACTTTAATTGTAAATTGTGAACTAGATCTGTGGCGGCAAATTGAAAGCCATATATGGGAGTTTACGTGGTTGTAGACGGAGTCTCTGGAAGTTTGTTGTGGAAGTGATGAGATGATCGAGAGATGTAATTGGGAGGGGGGATCTGGAGTGGCTTTCTGCGTGGTACGTCTTCGATGTTTTGTCTTGCAGCTTTTAGTAGATTTGTGGCTTTTCCTCCCCCCTTCTGTGCTGCTGTTCTTTACACAGGTATTTTCAATCTTTCAGTTCGGTTCCACCTCAGGAGGAATCCGAGATGTGGTGCTTTTAAAGGCTAAGGTCCATGAATATTGATCATTGGGAATTCGGCACTCGGACCAATGGCCTGAGACATCCAAACAGAGTCCTGGTCTAGGGGTGTGTATAACAGCTCAATGGATCTATCACCTTATGCTAAAGCAACTTTAGAGTCCATGGTCAGGTTCATATTTAAAAATTTTTTCTGTTAATTTGATACCAAACACGATATCGCAACCTGGAGTTTTACACATTGTGTGAGCTGCATTAATTAATTCAAAATTTTTATTCACATTGGTACATAGTACATGATGTTGCACATCACCAGATATTTACACTTTTTCATAAGTTTACAGAAGTTCTGTTGCAAATTACAAGCACATCTTAATCCTCAGTTTATGAGTTGCCATTAGTTTCTTGGAGTAACAGTTGAAATTAAGCATTTGTAAATTGCAATTTTGTGATTAACATGGGATTATTACAATAGTTTGATATGTGTTTAACAACACAGCTATTGTTTTATTCATTCATATATGAAAAGGACACATGTAAGAATTAGCCAAATGGCTTGGGGGGTGGTCGTGGGCTGTCTGAAATAGTTTAAAGAATGAAAATACTCTCCTATAATGGGTCTAATATTTTAATATATTATAATAGACAGGGTGATAACTAAGGGCTCTTTTCCACCGCACCAAGTATGGTAATTTTGGTACGGTACTTTTGGTACTTTGGCTTTTCCATTGACTTCTGGTCAAGTACCAGTACCAAAAGTGCTAAACCAGCTGGGGTACTTCTTTGGTACTTTGGGGTGGGACTTTTTTTTACACTTTTTGTGGATTGGTTATGCAAATAGCTGCCTCTGAAACACAATATAATCACCACCTTCAAAACAGTTGCGAACTCAGAAAACAAAGATGAAGAAAGTAAAAAAAAAAAAAAAGATCTGGTCAGAAGAACAGATACAACAAAATTATAAGGATGGAATGACAAGAAGTTTAAAAAGTATTTTATTTATTATACTACGATTTTGTTTTATATACTTGGACAACACACACACAGGCTGCTGTCCTAGCAATGTGATTTTGTTGTAAATATAGTGATGCAATTGTGTTGTAATAAATATTGGGGTATGAATTTCTCACTGTCTTCAAGTGGTTTAAACAGCAAGACTGAAAATGATTATGATAGTATTGGACAACACATACAACCCTCATTCAAAAGCAGTGGAGGTAAACTTTAAACTGATGTTTAAGCATATATTACACAATCAATGAAAGGAATAATAATTGAAATTTCAAAGTTTGCCAGGTTTTTTTTCCCTATGACAGAGTAACTGAGTAAAAATAATTTAGTGAAACTTTAACCCCCTGCGCTATAATATCGATATACAGAATTGAAAGCGAGAAAAAGCTTTGCCTTAATTTAGCTTACTAGCGATGCAAGAACTGTATGTGCATAGCATGCAATGTCGGTATTAATATTGGACATCGTCCAGCCCTATAATATGTTACAGCCTTTTTTCAAATTCAGTACAAAATACCCTGCCTCAAGTTGTGATGTCATTTGGCGCCGGTACCAGTTTTTAGACCAGGCAATACAACAAACTTGCAGTCACTTTTTAAGAAAGACCTCAGTGTTTTGGTAAATGCAATTTCTGTTTGGTCCTTTTGTCCTTCATGAGATGCTGTTTCTCATTGTCCAGGTGTGAAGGGACCTCCCACCCACCGGCTCTCTTGTGGCCAGTCTCCAAGTTCATTGACCAGAATATGGAAGGAGAAGCTCTGCCTTCTCACTGACAGCCAGTTTATCCTGGTGAGCATGGAGGAAGAGGTAAGATGCTGAGCTAGCTAGTAGAGTACATCTCTCGTTCCAACATGCTAGTTTTTTTTAAATCCTAGTTCTTTTACCTGGTGGCTGCTGAAAAATCCATTTACCAGTTATATACTGTTGCCATGAAGGTTAACACTGCTGCAGCTGATTATCAGTGATGTGGCACTCAAAGGTGGAGCTCCTTGATTAAAGTGGAGCAGTGTTTTCCATAAAAACAGAGTGTGTGTCCGAAATCGCTCACTTGCACTTTTAGTGCACGATTTTAGGGCGTAGTGTGTTCATACTGACAACCAAGCTAAAATTCAGTGCACTGAAAGTACCCGGATGATACACTGAAAACGGCCAGAAAACGCAGTGCAGAATGGTGGATACTACTCGCACTAAACAGACGCCATTTTGACTATGTAGCGGAAGGGGAGGGACTTTCGGCAAGTTTTCAGAGTTTAATAATAGCGAACAATAACACAGACACGCAAGTCCAAGCGGAGGCAACTGCTTCATATAAATGTAAATAACGTTAATAAAATTATTTTACTGATGTATACTGATGACAGTTAGTACGTAACCTACAGTACATGTTATCTATAACTCATGTTCAGCCAACAGGAGGAGGATCCTGCGTTGACGTTGAATGCGACGCAGTTTCCAAGTGGGGTGTAGTAGGGGGTAAACAAAAGCAAATAAAACCACAAGGAAATTTATTGTAAACAAAACACGGCAGATATTTTGGCGCGCTGGAGAATCGCAATCAAATGCTAGTCTGTCACTTCCGGTAAGAGCAAAACGTTAGTGTTCCATTTAGGACAGCACTTACCTATGGTAGTGTACACTACAGAAGGAAGTGCGCAGTGTGCACTACGCACTACATCTCAGTGCACTGAGGCAAGTGTGCGATTTTGGACACACCCAGAGCCCACGTGTCAGTCCACTAGTTTGCATCCATCAAAACCACGTGTCTTCCCCAAACCCTAAACCTCACCCCTAAACTCTAAGCTTGTTGTCTGCCTTGCTTGATTGGTGTCAAGTATTAATGTTTTCAGGTTTTATTGTCATGCGTTCCGAGGAACACAGTGCTACATTTATGCTACATTTGCAGGGCACAGCATCAGGGGACAAGACCGACAGTAGTGCAATATAATATGACAAGACCAGTCAAGACCACTCATCAGAATGCCTCGATATTTATCACAACAACTTAATATTCATCTCTTTAACCCCTAGAACCTGACAAATGCAAAATATTTTAATTTTCAAAGCCATTAATCTCAGGCTCGTAAATTTCGCATAGACATGATTCACATATCTTTGTAATCGAGAAAACTTACTTGATTTGACTTAATGATTTGCATCAAAATATTCCAGAGTAATCCAGTGCAAAATGAGGCATATATTTAAAATATTTTCCATGAAATAGCACCCCTAAATCCTACCCATAAATCATCAATATTATTCACATTAGATGAAAAACAGAGCACATATTTGCTTTCTTAATGATCCATGCACCACCCTCCAAGGGGAAATTTTTTTTATTAGATTTAATTAATTATAAGCATTATTCTCCCCAAACGAGCTTGATGGGCTGAATGGCCTCCTCTCGTTTGTAAATTTCTTATGTTATGCTGTCATTTCGTATAGCCAAAATCGCTCTTGTAAACAGCTTTATAATGTATTATTAAAATGCCAATTTTGTTTGGGGAAAAAGAATGGCTAAGCACAAAATAGTATTGAAACTTTTCCATTTTATTGAGAAATGTTTGTATTTACATAGAGCTCCAGTGAATGAATTGACTGAACTATGATCTAGTTCCAGTTCTCCTTGCACTATTTTCGACCCGTGACAGATGCTGATAGGGAGTCATACAGCGTCCAGCAGTCGAAGCTTGAGACGAACCATCAGTGTGCCATCTGAGGGTCAGCTGCAAGACTACATCCCAGCAAAACCCCTAAACCTGGGTACGTCACTGCCCTGATGCTACTGCAACTGAGTTTAGTGTATAGAGTCTCTATGGTGTCTTTCATTTGGATTCAGTATGAAATAGGATGAATATCGGTTAGATGGTAAAAGGTGTAAACTGGGACACTTTTGTTTTATACTCTATATCTTTACGCCTTTGTGGTCTGTTCATTTATGTTCAGTTGTTTAGTTTTCAGTGATACTTTTATGTTTTAATATTTATAATTAGGATAATTTTTTATGATTTAACAATTTTCATTTAATACAAAAAAAAACACAATCCCTTTTCCATTCCACACCCTGAAGCCCACAACCAGTCCCCTTTACTTATATACAGTCAAGGTTAGTCACCTATATAACGTATTATACAATGGTTAGTTCCAACAAAAAATAGGATTGGACAAGATGTGTTCTATGAGTGCCATTATCAGAGCATAACCGCACTTGAACATTTCACATCAGATGGTTCATTTCGCTTTATAAGTTTATGTAAAACCCACTAAACTAACCACTCAGGAGTAAGCAATTCCCCCCGGATCAAACAAATCTCGCCAAACCTTCTAAACTATTCTGTGAGTTTTTGTCATAGGAACATTAAAAAAAACACCCCCAGGAACCCTGATTGGTCTAATTTCAAATATATATATAAGAATAAAGTAATGTGTTTTTATAGCTTTGTAAGATAAAAAGGACAACAGTCACTGACTTGAGGGTCTGAGTCACGAAGCAGCACTGATCGCCCGCCCAATTGCAAATAGCGATATTCAAATAATGATACAATAATCCCACAGTTGTTACTGGGTCAAGAAAACTATTCAGTCTATGGAAAACTGCAAATTTGGGTAAATTACAAAAGTCACTTGTTTAATAATGTTTGCTACTGTAAAACTCGTCTTTATAATGACTGTTCCTTCAGCGTTTTTTTTTTTTTTTTTTACTGCTTTTAGGGTATCAGCTAAAGGGAGTTTTTATATACAGCCATCACCCGCGTTTCATTTAAATTTAAAAAAAAAAAAAAAGCCTCAACAAACGCAGTAAAGAACAATAAAATAGAGAAGCACCAGAAGAGAAACATCTGAGTTTCCCCCAGTTAGCTGCAGGCTCTGAAACCCATCTTGCACTCAGGTGTTCTGCAGGACTCGTTAGCATCTTCCGCTCTGATAGCCTCTGTGCCCCTGAGCCAGAAGTGGTGGCCCTTAGGCGATACCCCCAGGCAACACCGGGGCCACTGTGCAACGGGCTACATGAGATGAACGTCCTGGTGAGTGGGAAGACCCCAGCAGGACAGTTCATGGGGAAAAACAAGCAACACCCACAACCCCCCAGTGCAAAAGCCATACGAGACATGGCCAAGAGTGGGTGAGAGAGGGGCAGGATTGTGTGTGTGAAGGATGGGCCATTTCTTACAAGGGTGATTTACAGAAACGTTAAGCACGATGAAGATGAGAATGATGAGGATGCAATGTCACTGTGAAAATGTGTGAATGCTGAGGGTGACAATGAATCATAATGAGGCTTTTATGTAAATATAAACACATTTTTACATAAGAACATAAGAAATTTACAAACGAGAGGGGGCCATTTGGCCCATAAAGCTCATTTGGGGAGAACTTAACTAATAGCTCAGAGTTGTTAAAATCTTATCTAGCTCTGATTTAAAGGAACCCAG